>PVHP010000095.1:8591-212994 GCA_004024765.1 Zapus hudsonius | reverse complement strand
ACATAACACAAGTCAACTGATTTTCCCCACCCCTAAGCCCCTATCAAATATGACATCCAATGACATTTAGCTGGCCATGTGAAGGTGCCTCGGTACTGCTGGTGCTCCTGTCAGTGGAAGCCAGGAAGGAAAGGAAGAAAGGAGTGCCAGCCCCTCCTGGGAACTTCCTGGTTACCAGTCAAGCCAACAGATCCAGTGTTATGGTCCTTTCCTAGTGTGACCTTCCCCATCCTCAGATGTCATACCTCCTGGTAGATTATTCCTTTTGTACACAAAACCCAAAGTTTCACCTTCATGAATTAGAGGAATAAAGCAAGAGATTTGTGTGTGTTATCCATTCTTCCTCCATGTCTTGCAGAAAGGACTCTGTGACTTTTGGCAAGGACACGATTGTGTCACTAAAACTCTCCTATCCCCACAATAGGGAAATGCAAAATGACAGTGAGTCTCAGGCCCAACAAAGACATCCCTTTGGGGCCCTCACTCCGCATGGCATGGAGTGGATGAAGGGATCCTCCGGTCCTGAGACTTGCTGAATAGGCCTCGTGGACTTGAAAAGCAGGTAATTCCATGTGACTTGAGAGAGCTTGAATTGATTCACAGGCTATCATTGCCCTGTACTATGTGGTAAAAATGGCACTGCTAGGTTGGTGGAGCCAACCAAGACTGCTCTACAGGGGACAGTGTTCTCTCTTGTCCACGTGGGTCCAGAGAGATGGGTTGGGAAAGCATGGTTCTAACAAAGACACACACACACACACACACACACACACACACACACACACACACAGTTGATAGAAAGACAAGGGCTGCTCTCTGGAAATGGCTTTAGGGGCTGGGGTTTATTTCTGGGCCTGGGTTCTGGTTTAGGACTCTATGAAACCAGTCTTTATTTGGGAAGGCAGGGCATGAGGACTGACGGAGGCCTACAGTACCTTCCCCCATGCTGCATACCTGTCCTCTCTAGGCCATTACCAGGATCACCTTCAGGACTGCCAGTTCTCTAGAACCATCTGCCCTTCCTGGTGCTCCAGCTACCTGTCTGGCCCGTGTGCCACCTTGTCCAGCCCTTGGGTTGTCGACATTAGCTTATGTCTTTCTCACCCCCACCACAATATAGTGAATCCCATGTAGCCCCGCGGGAATAAAGACCCTGGAGACACCAAGGACAATTTCACACTTGCCAAGCTCTTTTCAGCCACAGAGAAACTTGAGTCAGAAGCCAATGTGCTTATGTGACAGGGTCTTGCCCAACAGGTCCAGCGGATCCTAGAGCTACAACAGAAAGGGGCCTTTGGGATCCCCATCAAGGAGAGGCTGGGAAGGTGTTCCCAGGCCAGTTTGCAGGAGGGTTGAGGCCACTTGACCCTGACCCAGATATTCAGAACCTTAAAAAATAGAGGGCTCCACTGTACAGCCTTCATGGCTGTATGTTTGGTAGTGAACCTTATTCTCAAAAAGTCTCCCAGGATGGACAAGGCATGTACCTTGGGTTGAGTGTTGCCTAGATTGTCGAGAAGGATCTAGCTACTTGCAATTTTTGAGCTTGCTGTTATGGTTTTAAAGATGTGAGGGCTGGAGAGATTGCTCAGCAGTTAAGGAGGTTGCCTCCAGAGCCCAGGGACCTGGGTTCAATTCCCCAGTACCCATGTAAGCTAGATGCACAAAGTGGTACATGCATCTGGAGTTTGCTTGTAGTGGCTAGAGGCCCTGGTGTGTCCTTCCCCCCTCCCTGCTTACAAATAAGTAAATATTTTTTTTAAAAAAGATGTGATAAAATGGAGTTTAAGAAATGAATAGTAAGGCAATAGATGGCAAGGTGGTTAGAGGCACTTGCTTGCAAAGCCCAATGGCTCAGGTTCAATTCCCCAGTACCCACATAAATCCAGACACACAAAATGGTGCATATGTCTGGAGTTTGTTTGCAGTGGCAGAGGGCCCTGGTTTGCCCATTCTCTCTCTCTCTCTTTCTCTCTCTCTCTCTCTCTCTCTCTCTCTCTCTCTCACACACACACACACACACACACACACACACACATACTCTCTATCTATCTATCTATCTCCTCTTTCTATCTCTCCCTCTCTAATAAATGGAAAAATATTTTTTTAAATGAACAGTAAGCCGGATGTGGTAGTGCATGCCTTTAATCCCAGCACCTGGGAAGCAGAGGTAGGAGGATCGCTGTGAGTTTGAGGCCAGCCTGGGACTACAGAGTGAGTTTCAGGTCAGCCTGGACTAGAGTGAGATCATACCTCAAAAAACAAAACAACAACAACAAAAAAAAAACATTTAAAAAGGACAGTAACTCTCCAGCACCTATGTAAATGCCAGGCAGCCTCTAACCCCAGCACTTGGGAGGTGGAGACAAGGGATCCTCAGGATAAGCTGGCTAGATAGACTAGCTGAGTCCTTGAGGTCTGGGTTCAAGTGAGAGACACTGCTTCAGTAAAATGAGCCCCTACCTCAAAACAACAGCAGCAGCAACAACAACAACAAAAGACATAGTCCTTGGAGGAGCACACCTTCCCCACTCCCAGGAGAGGTTCTACTCTGGGCAGGAGCTAGGAGGGTCAGAAGACTTTCAGGGTTTCCAAGGAGAGTTACAAGTGCACAGTCTCAGCCTGGGCCCAGCTCACAATGACACAAGCAAAGATAAAAAGAAAGATGCCCTTCTATCTGTCTGTGTCCTCCTAGATCTGTAATGCAGGTGACAACCATGCCATGTTCCCGACAACCACATTGCTGCACTTCTCCTTGGAGCATTGACCTCCAAGCAGAGGCTTCGGGTTGGCAGGAGATGGGAAGCAAGCTGCCTAGAGATTCCCCCAGGAAGTCCCTTGGAATCCTTACACAGTTCTCAGCTAAATCACACCTCAAGCAACACCAAGAACCCAAAACTGAAAACCACTTTCTCGGGTGGAGAAACTGAGTCCAAAAGGAAGTTGGGATGCTGGGTAAATGTAGTGAGACCATGTGGAGGGGATGGGAGAACTTAGAGTACCTGAGGCAGGTTGGGGTCGGGGAGCTAAGAGCCTTTAGCCCTGAACTGGCCCTGGAAGCTTCAGCAGACCAGCCTGACTCTGACTGAGACGAGATCAGACTCCATCAGGCTGGGCTTGCAGTGGGATGGCTCTTCCGGATTGGTTTACCTATGAAAAGAGCCTGATACAACAACTGTAACCCCTTCAAACATCCCAAGCCTTTTCACCAACCAACCACCAGGAAGTCTGGTGGCTTGTTTTCCAACTCAGCAAACTGGCCTCTGTCTCCCACTTCATTCACCCTCCTGCCTGAAATGCTAACTTTCCTTGCCTGGTGATCTCCATATTAAGTGACATTTCCATGTGACTGCATTCATTCACCTCAGTTTCATGTCTCACTCAGGACTATTCTGGAGGCAATGTTCTGTCATCTGAGTCCTGGGAATTTCCCAAGTTCCAAAATGTCTCTCCCTCACAGACATCTTTCCCCACTGCACATGCCTGGGATAGAGCTCTGCTCTCTGGGCATCTTCACTGACAGAGCCTGTCCAGGGCCCAGTGTCCAAGAGGTGGTGAGATGACCAGAGGCTATCTACCCTTTCCCCTTCCCACCCTGCTTTTGCTCCCTGTCATCAAAAGACAGTCCTGTTAGACACATGTTTAGCAGATGCCAACAAAGGAGCCTCAAACAGGTCAAGTTCCTAGACAAACCCACTCCTCCTGTGTGGGCTTCGCCCAGGAAGGTTGTCAAGTACACTCTGTGCTTTGCTGTGGAGTTTGGTATCTATTCTGGAGTGAAAAAGAAGCCACATAAGGTGCTTAAGCAGAGGCATAAAATATATGAGTTCTAGAAAGAGCTCTTAGGTTAGATTGGAGCAGAAAAAAAAAAAAAACTCTGAAGCCAGAACCTGTCTTCTTCCATTAACTTGACACTCCTGAAGATAGGAAAAATGTCTCCCACATAAGACTGGGGCACCAAGGACAGGGACAGGGGCTTGCAACCACTCTGATTCATTCAACCAGGGAGCTCTCAATGTGTGTGGACTGATGGCCTAAAGAAGAAATTGAAGTCAAGGAGGTACATGACTTGTCCCTGGGAACGTTGATTCCCATTGGCCAGCTGGAACCAGGATGATGGGGATGAGAACCTGTGACCCAATTCTCCTGCCTCAAGTATGCCCCCTTCCTTGGGATCAACTGTCCTCCCTCTGGCACCAACTTTCCAGATTCCCGGCAGCCTAGCCACATGCAGCTGGTGGTAAAGATCAGGCTGAAACCCCATCCCTGACCAGTGGCTTGGCCCTGGAGCACCTGCCAGTGCCGAATACCAAAGATACAGCCAGGCTATGAGCTGGGCACAAGCTGGGCATCCTAAAGTCTTGGGAGGCCTCACCATGAGAAGGAAAATCCCATACCTAAGAAATTCAGGGGCAAGACCCTCCCCTGAAAGCTGAGAGACTGCCCATTCTCAAGAGGCCTGCCCATCCTCAGATCCAGGGGGAGGACATAGCCCCTAACTTCTATGTGTGACAGCTGCCAGATGACCGAGGAGACACAACCCACAACAGGTTGTCTGCTATGGCAGTGGTTGGCTCTGACAGCAAGACTTTGAAGTAGAAATGGAAACTAACATGCATTGGCCACGCACGATGAGTGACCACGCAAGGTGCTTGCTAGTCTCATGTCGTATAATTCTCTCCTTTCATTGTACTGTTTCCACTGTGGGTTGGAGGGAAGATGTTTGCATGTCATTGTCTCTGCTGAGCCTATTTTCAGGTGCCTCCGTGTAGCCCTGGAGTTCAAAGTGACTGTTTCTTATCATCGAAATGACCTTACCATGGAAGAGAATGACACGAGGGCATAGGGTGACTGACTCTCTTCCACGTTAAAGTGCCATGAGAGAGGGATTTGGTCTTGTTCAGTAAATCAAGCCTTGTTATTAGCATTTGTTTGTGGAATGAATGGAGCCTGAGAAAATGTCAAGCGGGATTCCCTACTCCAACTTGGAGCAAAAAAAAAAAAAGAACTATTTCCCATGGCTACTACTTGATGTCCAAAAGATGGGAGGAGATGCCTTTCAGGTGGACATGAAGACTATTGCCAGGCCAGGAGCTAAGTGACCTGGCTAAGTGCCAGTGTCACACAGGCCTGGCACCTTTGCTCCCACATCACCCTGTGAGATGGGATGCCTGTCTATATTTTGCAGGTCAAGACCTGAGACTGAGGGGAAGTGAGGGTAGGTGACAGAGTGAGCCCGGACTGATGCGATGTGGGTGGGAGTGGGGTGGACAAACAATCTTCTCTTCTCCAGACTGGACCTAAGCATGGAGAGAGAGAGAGAGAGAGAGAGAGAGAGAGAGAGAGAGAGAGAGAGAGAGAGAGAGAGAGAATTGAAAGATAGAAAACAAAAAGAATCCCACGGAGAAGGAGCTCAGGAGCTTCCACCATCCCCAGAAGCTATTGGGAGAAGGGGAGTCTGTTTCTTCAGTGATGTGACCACTGTAAGTTGCCTATGCTCTAGTAAATATGATCTCCTACCCATGCTCATACAAGCATGCAAGCAGCCCTAATTAATCTCCATGGAACACACCATGAAAGTAAGGGGTACTTGTTGGGAAGAAGAAAGGGTTTAATCACTGAGAGGGGTATAAGAAAAGATAACAGGGGTGATGTGATCAAAATACATTATATAAATACATGAATTTCTCTCTATAGATTGATGATAGATAGATAGATAGATAGATAGATAGATAGATAGATAGATAGATAGATAGATATGGTTTTTCAAAGCAGGATTTCTCTCTAGCCCAGGCTGACTTGGAATTCACTATTTAGTCTCAGGTTAGTCCCAAACTCACAGTGACCCTTCCTCTCTGCCTGCAAAGCTACTTTTTAAATTTTGTTTTCTTGAGAAATAAACTGGAAAATTACAGGGGGGGGAGTTTCATCACCAGAGGAATACCATTAGTACCAGGTTCATGATACACATAGGTGCTGCTCTCTCCAAATGCCCAGAATGTGCTCTTCCTCTATAGGTTCCTGCTTCCTTTTGCCTGAAATTCCCATGCCTCCCTCCTCCCTGCAGTTCATCCTGGGAAAACGTGCCAGACAGTCTCTAGGTTAACTTAGAGTGTGTCCCAGGGAGCCACCTTTTGTCCTACTTCGTTAGATACCTGTTCTTGGGAAAGGGACAGGAGCTGACTGGATTTCATTTTGCTTTGTGGTGACTAATTTATGTGATCAGGACCCACTTGACAGTGTGCAGCATGGTGGCTTTTTGGAACTGTGAAAGGTCCATTCTTGTTCAACTTTGTGTCCCTCCTAGAAGTAATAACTCTGATTGTCATCTCCCATACTAGAGAAAGTTCTCTGGGGACCCTCTCCCCATTTCCTGTCATTCCCCAATGTGATCTGACCCACGGGGGTGAGGAATGACACCCTTAGCTTTGTGGTTCGCATTGAGACTGATCTTGTCTGGTGACTTTTCCTCTGTCCCCTCATGATGATCCACTTATGACCTAAGTTCAAGACTTCACTGACATTTCAAAGTCATGTAACTTTATTTATGTAAACCCAATGAGATGTCTTCACATGGTAGAGGGGATGCAGACTTTTGATTCAGACAGTCCCAGGTTCAAATTCCACTTTATTTACCTGCAGGCAGTGAGTGGATGGGTAGACTAAGCAGAGAGAATAGCACAGACTTTATGGGAGAAGCAAGGCGACAGCAGTCACACTGGGCCATAAGACCATGGGAATGCCTTTGGCTTTGACTCTGAATGAGATGGGAAGTCACTGCAGTGTTTTGAGCAAAGAGATCCCCAGGTATGACATGTCACTAAAGGATCCTTCTGACTGATGGGCTGAAAATAGACTGAAAGAAATGTAAAGGTGGAAGGAGGGAGAGAAGAAGTCCAGCTGTGACCATGGCCTGGGTAGAGTCAGTGCTAGGTGTGTGTGTGCAGGGAGAGCTGCTCGGTCTGCTACAATGTCACAGCTTGTCACTCTGTGTCAGGGTGTTTTGTAAGTGCTGCCTAGTCCACTAATGGAGAGCTCTATGCACATGCCTTTCTTTTTAAATAATCTTATTTTTTTTTTCAAGGAGAGAGAGAGAAGATGAGAATGGGTATGCCTGGGCCTAATGCCACTCCCTGCAAGCAAACTCCAGGTACATGCACCACTTTGTGCATCTGGCTTTACATGGGTACTGGGAAATGAAACCCAAGCCTTCAGGCTTTTCAAGCAAGTGCCTTTAACCACTGAACCATCTCTCTAGTCTAGTATTTAAAAAAATAATTTTATTTACTGTTTTTCTTATTCTCCAGTGAGTTTTCTGCACTGTGCTTAGTTCAATATTGCAGTGAAGTGAGGAGGACCCCTGAGCATCTTCCTGGCAAGTTATGTCTGCTGTATCTGTAGCCATGTCTTCCTGCCCACCCTCTTTCTTTAACCAGCAGGTCTCTGACTGCAAAGCGAATGCAGGCCAACTGACGCTGAGGCCAGGAGGGTAGGGCTGTAGCCACTGACAAAGGAGACAGAGAATGACAGAAAAATGGGGATGACAGCAGAGAGAAAGGAAAGATGGAGAGAAAGACACGCTCAGCCAGTGGCCTTAAGAAAATCCCAGAGCTGACACTGACGATACTCAAAACTCATCAGAGCGGAAATCCAGAAGTTGTTGAGAGCTCAACACTCAAGTGGACTTAGAACACACTGACCAAGGCTCAGGGAGCCTTGCAGAAGAGGGGACAGAAAGATTGTAAGAGCCATGGGATGGGAAGGCGTATCCTGAGTTAATCTCCCCTTATTCCCCCTTTCCCCCCACAGACTCAATGCTGCAATCCTAACCCTATGGTGAATAGCAGTAATCTCCCTGAGAAGGCCCCCCATGGAATGGGGGTAGGGAATAAGAAATATTAAGAAGATAAAAAGAGGGGAATGGGACCAACACATGACATGCCCCTAGAGTAAAATTCCTAATTAACAAAATAATTAAAAAGAAAAGAAAATCACAAAGCAGATGGAACAGGAAATGCCAAGGCTGGAGCCAAAGACAAGAAAATGGGACCTGGGCTTCTCCACATGGTGACCCCATGACTAGTTATTGGTACAGATGCTCCTCTGAGAAGAGCCAGCTGGGACATGGCTTCACTGATACAGAGGAGACAGAAGCCCTGGAAGCTGTTGAGCGCTCCCTGGCTTCTCCTTTGTGGCTTGGTAGTTCTGGGATAGGGAATGATGAACTGGGAAAGTAGGAGGGGTGTAAGTGAGAAAGTGAAGGTGAGGGAGGAGAGCGTGGAGGAGGTGTGCAACAGGGTGTGAATATGTTGCAGAGACCCAGAGAGCGGATTGGGGCTGGGGTCTGCAGGGGAAACTAGGGGGAGTGTCACAGGAAAGGGGGTGGACAGACATGGCTACCCTTCTAATAGACATGTCAAGTGTGCTTCTTTTTCTACCAGTGCATCGCCAAGCCCCGGTCATCACTTACGACCTCTGTCCTCGGCAAGAGCTCCCCCATTCTGACAGCTCACCATTCCCAGGTACAGCTTTCATTGCTAAAGAAATGAAATGTAGCACACCTATACATATGTGTCCTGCTTTCTTTACTGCCCACCCACAGAAAAACCCATGCTTTGATGGCCTAACATGTGTGAGTGTGTACACAAACACACACACACACACACACACACACACACACACACACACACACACACACACCTGGGTACTAGATCTGGGAACCCTGACTGGGTAGAGATTTAATTTTAAGATTATAAGTACAAGTCAGGGATGGTAGTACACGCCTAGAATCTCAGCTCTTGAAAGGCAGGAGCATCAGGAGTTCAAGGCCAACCTTGATCTACTAGTAAGTTTGACTTGGGCTTCATGAGATCCTATCTCAAGAGCGTCCTCTCCCCAGTCTGGCCCTTTCCCTATCTCTGACCATCCCAGCATCACAGATGCATAGAAATAGGCCACGGACTAGGCTGTACATCTTGCCACCCCACACACTCATCCACAGTCCTGGAGAAGACAGGCTCTCCATCCCCCTCTGCTATCCCCATTGCACCTCAGCTTGGGTTTTGCCCAGGAATTGCTCAGCCCTGGGAAGGGTTTCCAGGAGAGGAGATTCTTAAGGGCAGACACCAGAGCAGACTGAGCATATCACATGTCTACCAAATGATGGCACTGAGGAATGGAGGGGGTGGCAGGATGGAAAGTGTGGCTGGTTCAGGACTGAAGGTGCTGGGGCTAAGCTCATCACCCAGAAAGCCAGTCTCAGAACTTGCCCTGCTGATGGACCTGGGACAGCTGCCCTTGACTGGTTGTAGAAGACTTAGCGCCTCTGACTCCACCATGAATGAACTGTCCAGGTGCTGAGCTGCTTTCTCGGCTTCTAACCAGGGATGACCTGGTAAGGAGAGGAGTGAGAAGAACCTAGAACTATCAAGAATGATGAGGACAGGTCTCCCATGGCAGGGAGGTGAGGAGACTCTGGAGTCAAAAGGAACCTGGACAAATCAAGTCCCCAAGGGCTTCCCAAGGAGGCAGAGGGCCAGGAATAGAAAAAGAATGATGCATTTGTTTGCAATCTATTTTTAATATCTCATAAACATGCTTCGTTTGTAACCAAGGCTTGCTTTGCTCATAACCATGGCCTGGCTGGGCTGCCTAGATGGCTCATTCTGGTTGCCCCCCAAAAAACCTCAAAGATTATCCCATCAAAGGCACCAACTCCCAGTGACAGGGCTGGCACTACCATGGGCCACACTCATGGCCACTTATGGTAAGCCCAAAGAAAAAGGGTAAAGAGATCAGGGTGGGGTTTCAGATCCCATCATTTTAATGAGGTGATCAGAGTGAGCATGGTGAGGAGAAACCATCAGAGCAGACTAGAAGCGTGTCTCTCCCCTTCCTCTGCTTACTCACAGGCTGAGGCTGCTTCCAATGTCAACATGCAGGAACTTAGGCATAGAGACATAGTAGCGGAGCAAGTCCTGATTGGAGCCTTCAACCTGTGTCTTATGGTCCCCAGCTTTACAACAGCTAGCTCTGTCCCTCCCCTCCATTCCAGGGGCATTGTAAAAGCCTGGTTGATGGTTTCTGGAAGGTTCCTTCACTCTATAGGAGACGGTTGTTTTGTCCCAAGGTATCATCAAAACTTCTAGACCAAAAGCTTGGCCTGTGTCTCTCTAATGGTAAGGAGTAGGTTTGGGAGCTGATGTTAAATTGCTGAGGGGTGAAATCTCTCACTTCAACTACAATTAATTATCTGAAAAACACATTAAGCTCAAAAACTCCCCTTTTCAGAAAACCGGGGACTTCTGTCCAAAGCTGAGAGGGAAAGTTTGGTTCTGTAACTATAAAGTAAGGCCTTTGCTCCTTCTAACTTCTAAACACGATGGATACATCCATTCCACAGTAGTTATGGGAAGTTACCCACCCAGTGACATGGGTGAGATGTGTTCATTCATTTAATAAATATTTATTGAACAATTTCCATGTGCCAAACGTGCTAAGTGCTGGCATCCTAGTCTTCACAGAGCTTTTGGTCTAACTTACTTTTGTAGAGGATACAGATAAAGCAAGAGATTACAAGGAAATGTAACAGAGACAACGGTAAGGCTCAGTGAATAAAGTGTTTGCCTTGAAAATACGAGGACCTAAGTTCTGGCCCCAACACCCACATAAATGCTGGGTATGGTGTCATGAGCCTGAAATCCCAGCACTGGGGGTTGGAGACAGGAAGATTCCTAGAGTTTACTGGCCAGCTAGTCCACCCAATCCAATGTGCTCTAGGGTCACTGAGAGGCCCTGTCTCAAAACTTAAGGTCGGGAATGGCTGAGGACATCAGATGTCCAACTCTCTGGTTTGTATACACACACACTCACACACACACAGACATGAATAGACACACTCAAGCATACCACACACACACATGAATATACACACTTGGGCTACCACACATGCCAAAACCGTGCGAGGGGAGCGAGCGATGTAGGGGACTAGGAGGATATAATGGTAACACATATAGTGACCTCAACCAATTGGTTGGAGGGCAGCGATTTGAGGAGGCTCTCCTGGGGGAACAGCCAGGGTAAGTGCTGAGGATGGAGGAAGAGACACTGCTATAGACACTTAGAGTGAGAAGAGAGAGGAACCTGAGTACATCCAGCTCATCTAAGTGATTCCCCAAGGTCCCTCTCCAACACTGTCGGGCATCAGGCCCCAAAGATCACCTCAGAAGTCACACCCAACCTAGTGAGAACATGTTTTAGACTTCCTTCCTGGGGGTGCCAGGACGGGTGTAGGGAGCCGCTGAGCTCCAACAGAAGATGAGGTGTTCATGACAGGGTTGGTGGCAGCAGGTTAGGACTGAGCATAGTGTCCCAAACACCTGTGGAGTTCCTTGCTCTTGAGACAGCCCCATAGCCTCATTCCAGCACAGCCATTTAACCATCAGCTTCTGTCCACTTATGGCCTATGGTGGGGGAAGTAGTGCCCCCTGTTGGTACAAGTCCAGGGTACATCTTAGCCAGCCTGCATCATACACAGAAACTGCTTGCCCTTTACAGGTGAAGTTTGCAGATGGCTGGGCTAGATGAACTGTGTACCTTAAATCCTCACCTCATCAAATGCCCTGGCCTGATAAATTGTCACCCCTGAAACACATGGGCAAGGAGCATGGGTAGCCACCTTCTGGGAGATGTTTAAGAGCCATCAGCTGAGCCTTCAGAACAGCAGGATGACTCTTAACTCCAAAGTCCTCTGTGTGAGCTGACGCCAGATGATGGAGGGGTGACTTGGAAGGTCTGATAAAAGATTATGAACACGAGGCAGCTGGGAGAGAAGGGTCAGAGGGCAGTAAGAGGGGCTGGGCTCTAAGGAGGCCAGCAAGAGTACCACAGAGAGGCCCTGTGAAGTGCTGCTGTTTTCTGACCGCTCTCTTCTCAGCACCCCTAATCCTGCAGGGCAGGTACGCTCCACTTCTGGGCCAACAACAGCAGCTGAATTCAATCAGGAAGCACAGCACAGTCTGTTGGATGGTATAGACAGAAGACATCTGAGGGGACTGGGCGGTGCTCTGCTGCAAGGGCCTCTGGAGGTCATCTCGGTCACCCTTTTCTGGAGGAAGGGGCATCTTTAGGCGCATAAAGCTGAATACCATACTGGAAAGTTCTTCTGGGGTCCATCCTTTCAGATGGCTCAGAGCATGGACTCTGGAGCCAGAGGGCCTGTGTTGGAAACCAGCTCTGCCACTTCCTTGCTCTATGACTTTAGCCAAATTAACTTCTCTACATTTCTGTTTCTATAGGGATCAAATAATATTTGTTTCATAGGGCTTAGGGAATTCTAAATGAGTGAATAGTTGAATCATGTATACAGGAGTGATGGGAAGAGAGCAAGTTCCAGGTACACGATGATAGCTGAACCCATTCAACTTATTAAGTTCCATCTCTTAACTTATATTCACTTGCTGTTGCTCTAGGTTCAAGGTTAAATAAATGCTTAGTGATAGAACGCTGAGTAGTCCAAGGGCTTGGGTTTGATCTCTTGCACTACAGGAAGTTAAGTGTTTAACTAGAAGATGACAGATACTCCCTTTGACTTTCAACAACGTGGTGGGTCCTAGTGGCTCAGCGTTTGGTTAAAGAGTACACGCCAACTGTGGAGGCAGAACGAACCAAGACTCTGTGGTGCATGAGCCTATCTGGGGTCCCGTGAGAGTTAGAAGGCTAGTCTAGTCTACCAGAGTCCTGATCTTGACCCTAACAGGTCCATGAGGATGAAGGGTCTCCAGTTGGAAGTGTTATGAATATCTCAGACTTGGAGCAGTGTAGACACCACCAGAAGCCACAGAAAGAGAAGCAGTCTCTTGGACACGAAGCTGGCTTCTTGAGTCTAGTGAGCTAGCTGTTGCTGTTTATCAGGAAAATTCTGTGTGAGTGCCCAGGGCTCACATCTACTGCTCTGGGATACTAAACACACTTGGGTTCTGCCCTGTACCTAGCAGTTGAAGCCACTGGAACTGAGGTAGGACCTTATTTTCAGTATGGGAGATCAAACCCAGGGCCTCACTCAGACTAGACTAACTCCCCATCATAAAAGGCCCCATTGTCTTTTGAAAAGGATCTATTAAACACCTAATGGGTACCAGGCACTGTACTAGGCATTTTCCTCAGGTTAGGACATCTGGGAGAGGACTGAATCAGACCTCAAGTCTATGTGTCAGTGTCATGTACCCTTCCTCCTGGGACTGATATTTCAGGCGTCAGGGTAACTGTTGGAGGCCCTTTCTTCCATATTCCTGCCTGCCTGTCCTCCCAAAGATGGCAGGCCATCCCTATCCCCGGCTGAGCCAGCTGCAGTTGCCTGTGATTGATGGCCTCTATTCACAGCATGCGGTAAACTGATCAGGTACACAGAGCTCATGAAGATCTCACCTCGCTAAATCTCACACTATGAACACTCTTTAACCCCTGAAGCCCCTGCCTCCCGCAGCTTGAAAGACATGGTCTCAGAGAATGGCTTTTCTAGAGGAATTAAAAATATTTTGGAAGCAGGCAACATCCTGGTTAAAGTCTCTGAGAGAAAGGCCCTCATCCTAAAATTGTTTTAGATGGGGTGGAGCTTGAAGGAGTCAGGATGGAGGTCCAAGTCAGGGAAGCTGATTTTTGCAACAAGCCTCAAAGAAATGCTAGAGCTGCCTGTCCTTAGGTGAGTCACCTTCCCCTGGTGGGCTCAAACTGTTTGCCCGCAAGGCTAGAGAGATGGCTCAGCGGTTAAGTGCTTGTCTGCAAAGCCTAAGGACTCAAGTTCAATTCCCCAGTACCCACGTAAAGCCAGATGCACAGGGTGGCACATGCTTCTGGAGTTTGTTTACAGTGGCAAGAGACCCTGACATCATGCCTTCTCACTCTCTCTCAAATAAATAAATAAAACAATATAAAAGGATTATCATTATCTTGATCTGCAGCCTGAACAATGCTTTGATCACTGGAATCCTTACAGAAATCCTCCAGCCTTTCATTCCCTGAGAGAATCCCTGAAAATAAGCAGCCCTCTCCCACCTGTGATCCTGCCATCCCCAACCTGCTATCCTCATCTGCTCCAGCTAGAAAAATGGTTTCATTCCAGTTAATTATGACCAGATCCTTGAATTAAACCCAGCATCCTTTAGGTGGGGGATCCCGAGGAGGATGTGAAATCCCGAGTGGAAAGAAGCCCTTTACTTCTGACATTGGAACTTTCCAGACACTCTTTCCAGTACCTCTCTTATCCTTTAGGAGAATAAAGAGATGCATAAGGGTTGGTTTAACCCACTGAACAGGCTAGAAGACTGGGCTCCACAAGAATGTGGTGATGGAAAACGAATAGCAGCTTGGAGATTCCAACCATCAAGGCTGAGTCCACCTCTACTCCCTCCCTGGTAGACTCTTGTCCCACACCTCTCCTGAGAACAAGAGCTGAAAGCCTTTAAAACCAACAGATCCCCGCCAGCTATGAATGTAATCTGAGGTAGGTAATCTTTGCGTGTGAAGTGATTATGTGTAAAAACAGCGGATTAGTGTCTCTGTGCTGCTATGTGTCTTGGGATGAGCAGGACCCAGACTCCCGCCCCCCTCAGGGACACACAGTGTGACCTCTGGGTGCAGTCCTTCCTGCTGTGGGTCCCTGGCTCACTTTCTAAAGCAACCTTAGCCTTTGGCTTCCAGCCTGCCTCCTGGGCAGAGGTGCCAAGGGCTGGGGTCATGGATGGCTCATCCCCACCGCAGGACAGAATGGAGACCCCCTCACCAGGTTTTCCTCTTAGAAATCCTCCCAAGCTCTGGGCAGCAGGGCTGGAGGACGACTGCCCGAGATGTGTCACATTTTTCCGGGGTTAATTACCTCAGGGCAGGGAATCTGAGCTGAGTCTGTCTCAGGCACAACAAGCCTTGTCGCCTAGTGGAAGAATCTTAATCTTTCTCAGGTGACAGCTGCTGGCCTGGGACAGAAATGTCCTCATTCTAGGGGCGCCACCTGCCTCATAAGGCACCCCAGGAGGTCCAGACATGCTGTGGACCGCCTGGGATAGGGTGACAGGATTGGACTTGTAGGCAGGCTAGGGTGGGACTCAGCCTAGAAGGAATCCCTCCCTTGGCCAGCCCCACCATGTGTAACCCTAAAGCAATGCACTTGCCCTTTTCGCCTGATATTTAACCTTTCCATTTTTGCAAAGGCTTAGTGAATCTGGGTGTCTAACACAAGGCTTGACACACAGGAGGCATCCGATACCTGTTTGTTGAAGTACAAGTCCATCAGCTTGTCTGTCTCCTAGGGTGTCCTGTTCTCAGACTAGTGGGCATTTCATTTCACAGTTATGACATGTCACATGTGCCTCTAGTAACAGTTAACCATACTAATGGGCTTGTTTTTCACTTTTAGAGATAAGGGGGAATAGATTGAAAATTATTTCTATCTTAATGCAACTTTGCAGTGTGTGTTGTTGGATCCTGTAATATCAGCTAGTCAGGAATCTGAGGCAGGAAGGTCATTTGAGCCCAGGAATTTGGAGCTAACCTGAGCAACACAGTGAGACACATATCTTAACAAACTTATATATATAAACTTATATATATATAAGAATATATATATTCTTATATATATATAAACTTATATATATATATAAGAATATATATATTCTTATATATATAAGGTTATATATATAAGAATATATATTCTTATATATATAAGGTTATATGTAAGAATATATATATTCTTGCCTTATGAGTAAGAGAGACAAGGGTAGGCTGTGGGGCACTGTCTGTCCTTCCGGTTTTATCTTGGAAGATGGTCTTGGGCTTCTCATCAAGGCATTCTTAACTATCTGCCAAAGGACAGTCACAAGACCACACTCAGTTCACTGGGTTTCCTCTCTTCTGGACTTGTACATTGAATAGAAATGGCAGGGGCACCCATCCTAACAGGTCACTAGATGGCGTGCCAGGAGGGCACAGTACTCTCTGCCCCCTTCATGCCTAGTTCTTTGGTCATTTCTTAGACTATATGAATTTCCCATATCTTTCCTTAGTTTCACCAGTCAGTTTCTGTTGCTTAAAACTGAAGTATCCCAATTGCAGGTGTTCTAACAAGGCAACTCATTTTTGCTCTAGACAACAAGGTAAACACCTCTTGGTGCTAACTTGAAGGGGTTCTTTGCTTCTGTCAACCTTTCAACATCATGTCATACAAATTTTCTCCCTCTTCCACATGCAGCCTTTCAGAAGGCTGGAGATGGCTAGCAGACCCCCAGACTTCTCTTTTTCTTGGGACAGAATCCCTTTAGCTGCTCCTCGTATGGGATTCAAGGCCTTCAGCATGCTGGCCACTTGTCTAAATGCATACCTGTCTGTGTTCTGCATGGCATGCATCCATCCCTAAATGGAACACAGCACCCAGAGACCAAGCTTGATCATTCTCAGTTAAATGGAACTGAGTGTTCTAGATAGAGTTTATTTTATTTGAAATAGAATAATTGGGGACGGCTCGGTGGCTAAAGCCCTTGCCCATACAAGCTTGAAGACCGGAGTGGATAAATGCTGGGTGGGTGTGGTGGCCTGCCTGTAATCCCAGCAGCAGGAGGTGGAGACAGGGAATCCCTCTGGCAAGCTGGTTGGCTAGACTAGACTGGTGAACTCTGGGCTCAAGTAAGATCAAAGTCAATCCATGCAACTGTAAATAACAAGTAAATAACATGGAGAGGGATTGCGGAAGACACCTGATGTTAACCCCTGGCCACACATACCCCAACCCCCCCACCTGGCACACATATGTGCATGCACACCTATATACACATATGCCCACATGCATACACATACACATACTGTATACACAAGCAAAAAAATGAGTTATTAAGTCACCTTGTGGGTTAATTTGATTGTTTGCTATGATGTCATGTTACACCGCATTATCCACTCACACACTCTCCATCATACTTACTTTTCTTTCCTTGCTTATATTTGCTTAAGTAGGAAGCTGACAGTCAGCCTTCATTTCTTCAAACGTACAAAATCTTTTGGATTCCGAAATTCCCTTTTCCTGCATTCTCCTTACTATGGTTTGAATCTGAAATTTCTCACAGGCTGATGTGGTGTTTGGTCCTCCGCTGGTGGTGATTTTTTGAGAGGTGTTTTGAAACTCAGAAGGTGGGGCCTGGTTGGAGGAAGTAGGTCACTAGAGGCAGGTCACCGAAGGTCATACCTGGTTCCTAGTCCTCTCTCTCTCTCTCTCTCTCTCTCTCTCTCTCTCTCTCTCTCTCTCTCTCTCTCTCTCTCTCTCTCTCTGCTTCCAGTCTCTGCCTTGTACTTCACACACACTCACTGCCTCACCATGGACCCACAATCAACAGAGCCAAGAACTATGGACTAATGAGCTGACATTAATCTCCCCCTCTTGTTTATATCAAGTGTATCTAATCCCAACAATGTGAAGACCAAGGAATACAGAAATTTGGTACTAGAAACAGTTCATTCCTGTGATTTGGCCTGCCACTGGTTCACAGGCCTTTGAACTGGCTTATGTGAGAGGTTTGCCAGTTTGCAATGGGAGCTTGAGATGAGACGCCCTAGAATACTGTAATCAGAGCCTAACTGATGATTGCTGTGGAGCTCAGGAAACAGAATTCAGGTAAGAAAACAGACAAGAAAGACTGTGCTCGTGAGGTTTCATGTGTGAATAGAATTCTTTTAGGAATTAGAGACCATTGTGTTGCATCATGGCAAGGGGGAAAAAAAGTTATCAACCTTTTTTGTCTGTCCTGAAATGTTGATATAGCCCACATTTAAAAGTATCGATTAAAAAAAAAGTATCGATTAATCATCTGTTGGATTTCAAGGTAGTCAGCTTTCAGACTGTGGACATGGTTATGGCTAGCTGGTTTTAGACAGGTTAACAGTGAGAACTGAAAGCCAAAAGCAGAGCAGAAAGACTTGGAAAATTTTAAAGTTCAGTGAGAAAAGCATCTCATGTAAAGTTGGGGCTAAGAAAGGTGTGGCTTCTGAAGAAATTACCACCATCAAATAGAAGCTCACTGTTTTTCATGGGCACAATATGAAAGATGCTTTAAGGGTGTGTGGTAGTTTGATTATAAATATCTCCCCATAGCCTCAAGTATTTTTGATTAAGATTAAGCTTCCTACTTAAGTCTCCAGCAGACGGAGCCCTGCTGGAGGAGGTGTGTCACTGAAGGCCGATCTTGAATCCAGTCCTAAACTGTTCAGTCAGCTAGTGTTTGCTGGTGCTGCCTGTTCACTCTCTGCTAAGGATGTATGATAAGTGAGCCAGCTTCCTCTGCCATGATCAAGCTTCCCCTTGAATCTGTAAACTTGAAATAAACCTTTTCCTCCCATAAGCTGTGTCTGGTTAGATGTTTGTGCCAGCCAGAAGGTAACTACAACAGGGTAGCTCAGGAATTGGCCATGCCTCATCCATCTTGGGCTCAAGGGTATGAAAGAGTAAACTCATTTGAAAGACTTCCTTTGAGAAGAGAGTATCTTGGGTGCCTGGGAAGTTGTCTTCACTATGCTCAGCACCCACACTCTCAGAGGTCATGGACCAAAAAAAACCAGCTGTTGCAAGAGCCGGCAGCAAGCCCTGGTGTCCATGTGATTCTGGTTTTGCAGGCATGCAGAATGTCTGAGTTTCACATAAAGCCATATGCACAAGGTAGCATAGGCATCTGGAGTATGTTTATAGTGGCTAGAGGCCCTGGTGTGCCCATTCTCTCTGTCTCTGCCTCTGCCTCTGTCCCAGTCTCTCTCTGTCTGAATTTCAGGGTCACAGAGACTTTCATCCAGGAAAGCCTGAGAGGTCAGTGTGTGACATGGTTGGAATCTGTGCAGAAAGTTCCCGAGAGAGGTTATGTGGGTCAAATCCCAAGCTGCAGTGGAAACCCTAGGAATTCTTCTGAGGAAGGTGTCAAGCAGCAAACAGAACCAGCCCAACAGAGGCCACGTGGGTTGCAGCCATCAAGGTCATAAGGGTGTGGGAGGGGGGCTGCCCAAGCCTGTAGAAGCTCACGTCATGACATGTGCCCCAGATGCTGGACATGGTGCTACAGGATTTACTATTTGCCCTGCTGAGTTTCAGGCTTGCTTTGGTCTCATCCTTCCTTGCTGTTCTCCTATTCTCTTCCTTTACAATAGGAATGTTTACTCGGTGCCATTATATCTTGGGAGTAACGTTTTAAAAAAATTTTACAGGGGCTCAGAGCTAAGAGTTTGTTTTGAGCCTTAGAGGAGACTTTATGCTTAGACATTTGAGCAATGCTGGAATTATTTTATTGTTTATTTCATAAACTTTTCTAGAAAGGCTTGGAGAGAGACATGAGCCTTTGAAGGCCAAGGAAAGAATGTTGTGGTTTGGGGCTTATGCAGTTCCCAAAGGTCATGTATGAAGTCTTGTTCTCCACTGTAGCAGTCCAGATAACAGGTCTCATGAGGGCATGAAGATTTTGACCACATGAATACATTTATGTTTAGACTTACAAGTTGATGGGTTTAGGGAGGGGCTTTGTATTAAAAGCTTTTTTTTTTCCTTGCTCTCTTTCCTTGGCCACTGACATAAACAGCTTTGGTCTACCAAACACTCCCTGACGTGATTATGTCATCAGCAGATTTTCCTTCATAGAGGAAAGCAGAGCCAGGAAAGGAAGAGAGTGACAGAGACTTAAGATGCCATTTGCTTGATTACATCCAACTGTGCCTGAAGCGGTTTCTACGTATGAATTTCCCAGTTATATAAGCAACTACTTGCTTTTAGTCTTTTAGGTCGGACCATTTGAAATCATCATTTTTTGAGTCAAAAACAATATTGAGGGCTGGAGAGATGGTTCAGCGGTTAAGGCACTTGCCTCCAGTGTCTAAGGCCCCGGGTTCAATTCCCCAGTACCCACATGAGCCAGACCTACAAGGTGGTGGCCCTGGTGTCCTCTCTCCCTCCCTCTCTCTCTCTCTCTCTCTCTCTATCTCTCTCTCTCTCTCTCTGCTTGAAAATGAATAAATAAAATATTTTTAAAAAGCAATATTGACAATTTTATATAGTCCAGTCTAATAAAGTGAATTTAAAATTAGATTCCAGTAATTCAGATAGGCTTTTGAAAAACTAAATTCTGGGCTGGGGAGATGGCTCAGCCATTAAGGTTCTTACCTGCAAAGTCTAATGACTAGAGTTTGATTTCCCAGTACCCACATAAAGCCAGATGCACAAGGTGGTACGTGCATCTGGAGTATGTTTACAGTGGCTAGAGGCCCTGGTGTGCCTATTCTCTTTGTCTCTGTCTCTCTCTTCTATCTCTCTCTGCTTACAAATAAATAAAAATTAAAAATTTTTAGCCAGGTGTGGTGGCATATGCCTTTAATCCCAGCACTCGGAAGGCAGAGGTAGGAGGATCACCATGAGTTCAAGGCCACCCTGAGACTACATAGTGAATTCCAGGTCAGCCTGGGCTAGAGCAAGACCCTACCTCGAAAAACCAAAAAAAAATTAAAAATAACTTTTGGGGCTGGAGAGAGGGTTCAGCAGTTAAAAGCACTTGCTTGAGAAGCCTGATGGCCTGGATTTGATTCCCCAGCACCCACTTAAAGTCAGATTCACAAAATGGCACATGCTTCTGGAGTTTGTAGTGGCAGGAGGTCCTGGTATACCCCTTCTCTCTCTCTCTCTCTCTCTCTCTCCTCTCTTCTTGCCAATAAATTTAAAAACATAAAAATTAAATTCTTTATTTTGAGATCATTATAGATTCATATGTAGTCATAAAATATACAAGGCTCACCATATAAAATCTTAGAAAACAAATAGTACAATATTAAAATTATATTAACGTTGATGCAGTCAAAATACAAAAAATTTGCATTGCTATAAGAACCCCATATGTTCCATTTCTCTATTCACATCAACCTGCCTCCATCCCTAACATCCCCTCAGCACGTGACAACCACTAACTTATTTATTTATGAAGGGATGTTACTACAGGTAGGGTGAAACCTGTTTGTGGGGAAATGTAGGCTATGTGAATAAATTAGTGTGGGAACTTTAATTCAATAGATATATTTTGCGTTATTGTCTGTTAAGCATAGCTAAGGAAGGCATGGTTCTTATGCCAACTCAGGAAGTCCATTGTCTCCTAGGTTCCCGAGGCTACAGGAAGCTGGACAGAAGGGCTTTGCTGGGGAGTAGAGGGAAAGCAGGGCACATGACTGATGCCAGGGAGATGGGCACAGTTTGGGGGGGGTTGATGACAATCATCCAGTTCCTACTTAGGAGCACCAATAGTGAGCCCAGGGAGTGAAAATGAATGCAGATCCTCTCCTCTGGCATGGATGCCAAGACCTGGTCTTATATAGGCATATTCATGCTGATTGTTGGGGTAAAAGCAGATACAAAATTCCTCTCCCTCTCTCTGCTTGCAAATAAAAAAATTTAAAGTTGGGGCTAGAGAGATGGCTCAGTGTTTAAAGGCACTTACTTACAAAGCCTGACAGCCCGGGTTCCATTCCCAATACCCATGTAAACCCAGATGCACAAAGTGGCTCATGAATCTGGAATTTGTTTGCAGTGACAGGAGGCCCTGGCATGCTTATTCCTTTTCTCTCTCTCTCTCTCTCTCTCTCTCTCTCTCTCTCAAAAAAAAAAAAAATTAAAGCAGATACAAGAGAAAAGACCCAAGATGAGCCATTTCATTTTTCCCTACATGCACTTCCATATGTTTGCACTTACTTTCACCCCACCCCCTCTGTCTCTACCTGTTGCTACTGTAACAAAGTACCCTGAACTTGGTGGCTTAAAACTGCCTAAATTTATTACTTTATATCTTTGCAGGTCTTAAGTCGGACACAAGTAACAGTGAATTAAAATCAAGACATGCATCTAGGGTAGGGTTTCTAGAAGTTCTAGGGAAGAGTCTAGTTCCTTGTCTTTTCTAGCTCCTAAGCACCCAACATTCCTTTTCTCCTTAGCCGCCTTCCTCCTTCAAAGATAGCAGCATAACACCTTGTCTGAACCTACTTCTATGGTGAGTTTTCTCTGGTCACAAAAACAACTTCTTCCTTAAAGGACTCATCTTTCTACTAGGCATCTACCACAAGATGTCACATCTCAGCATAGAGTCATTTGTGCAACTATGTTTATAGCAGCTTAATTGGAATCAACCAAAATGCCCATCCATGGAGGAATGGATAACAAAACTGTGGTATATTTACACGATGGAATTCTACTCAGCTGAAAGGAAAAATGAAATATCGAAATTTAGAGAAAAATAGTCTGACTTGGAGCAGATCCTACTAAGCAATCTCTCAAAAGAACAGAGTCAAACGCCGCATATTCTCCCTCATATACGGTTCCTAACCAGGTTAACTGTAAACTCTATGCAGACCAGTCAAGAGAAGTGAGAGTTTATGAAAGAGGGATAAGGGATAAGGGGGAGGGGGATGACTTAAGCATGAAGCTAAACCAAAATGGGTTCAAAATCATTAAATCCTCACTTGCATACTGTAACCTCTTGAGCAAGTAGTGGACGTTGTCTGGCAAGAGAGGCTGTGAATAGAAGGGGAGAGAGTCTAAGCCTGTGAAAAATTGATCAGTCTGGTCCTAGTCATCTGCTCCTTTCCTCACTGAGCTGTTGAGCAAAGTGGCCCATGAGGTCCCAAAAACAAGACAGGATTCTGTCAAAGCTCTTGAATGCCCACCCCCAGCCAGAGGTAAGATCCTGTTACTGAAGAAACCACAGAATGCCAGCTATCAGCATCGAGAGACACTGTGAAATCCAGAACGGTAACCAGCCCCCAGATGGTAGTTGGTGCAGAGCAGGAAGGCACTTCATAAGCTGCCAGGGGAAGCTGGTTAACGACAGCTGGAGTAAACACAGCCTGCTGCCATGAGTAGGCTGAACACACTTCCTACTGGGAAAGAACATCCAGCCAAGAAAGGAGCACTTGTGCAATGGGGGAGCCAAAGCCTAGGGGAGGCAATCAACAGCTTTTAATTCGGCCAAGCAATCCACTCAGTGAGGGGGAGCCCTTAACTGGAACTGGGGACTCAGAGCAAAATGCACTGGAAACCAAACTCTTGGGCCCCCAGAGATGCAGTATACGAGCCATTTACAAAGAGGCTACTAACAATATAATCTAGCTAATTCAGAAATGTGTATCTAAGTTAACCTATACTGATCTCACTCTCCGATGGAGATTCTGATTGTATCTTTCAGAATGCAGCGAGAGAGCTGTGGCTCATCCAACCCTACCAACGAACCACAGGCTGATAGCTGACATCCTGACAAGAGATGAGCCACCCCAGACCTACCGTGGAGGATTCATACGGATCCCCGCAGAGAATGGTGGGATAAACAAGAGACCCATAATCACAGCCAATCAATCAACACAGGATAAGCCAGACAGACAGCAATGATTTTCAACACAACCCAAAGCAGAAGTACATAGACCCCTAAGACCTCAACAATAAAGCAGCCTTAATACTCATCCACCATGACTCAGGGAACTGAGTGGAAGAGGGGGTAGAAAGATTGTAAGAGCCATGGTGGGGGAGAACTCCCAGAGACATCGCCCCCCCCTCAGTAACATCATACTAAGGCAGGTGGAACCAGGCTGACTCCTAGGCTATCCATAATCCCCTAACCCATGGACTGATCCAGACTGCACACAGAGGAGGATATCCAGCTGATTGGGGACAGGGAAGAGAGACATTGGGGAACTGGGGATAACAACTCATTATTTGTTCATTAAATGAATCTCATTATGGATAATTTTAAAAAAAGGACTCATCTGATGAGGCTGGGCCCACCTGGAAAGCCAAGATCCCCTCTCCATCCCAATGGCCTTAATTTGATCGCATCTCCAAAGATCCTCTTGCTAGGTTAGATAACAGTAACAGTCACAAATTCAGGCAAGAGCACATGGGCATTTGGTAGTAGTTCTGGTGTTCTGCTTACCACACTGGCCCAGCTCAGGGAGTCTCTTGCTACCCTCAAAGCCTCTCCACTATTCCTGGCTCCCCTGGCCTAGGCTTCCCATGAGCCTCTGCAGTCTTCTCCCTCAAGTGTTCTAACCGCCCTGAATTGTAATTACTTGCTAATATGTTGCTTTTTCTGCAATAAAAGTCAACTTCCAGGGGCCCAGGGGCAGGGTTTGCCTTGTTTACTGACATGGTCCTAGTATCTGGCATATTATCTGGCACAATGCTCCAAAAATTATTTGGGGGAAGGAAATATCTTCTGTGACCCATTACTTTTGTACTAAGTTACATTCTGACTATATGACTTCTCTTCTCTCCACGTCCCCCAACCCATCAAAGCTAAGAGGAATCTGAGCTAAGGAAGCCGGTGCCTTAGGAGAGGGGGGTTGTCTTTTCCAGAGTAATTCAGCTGTTTAGAGGAAGACAGGGCTGGGGCCAAGTGTCCCTCATTCCAGAGGTTCACATCTGTCTTGCAGCGGCCTAGGACCACCCCTTTGCCCCCAGCAGGGCCTTGCACACCAGTTTGCACACCGGTTTGCCAGGCCTCTGGAATGAGTGTATAGACCAGGCTGATGAGGATATTGAACCCATTACTGATCTGGTTTTGTCCTCCTCAGGTGTGTCTGTGTGTAAGGATGGAGATGATATCTTAGAGTCCTCTGAAGCAAAGATGTGGACCCATAGAAATCATTTTCAGACTGTGGAAAATGACAATGCCCCTTGACCTCTTCTGTCATGGTTTGATACAGGTGTCCCCCACAAACAATTGAATGTGTTCTGATAGATCGATCCTCAGCTGATGGCAATTCGGGAATTAGAACCTCAGTAGAGCTGTGTTGTTGGGGCGGGCTTATGGGGTTATAAGCCAGCTTCCCCTTGCCAGTGTTTGGCACACCTTCCTGCCGCTGTTTGCAGTGCTGTGGCAGAGGTGATGTCCAGCCCTCTGCTCATGCCATCGTCTTCCCTGCCAGAATGGAGTCTCCCCTCGAGTCCGTAAGCCAAATAAACCCATTCCTCTACAAGCCACTTTTGTTTGGGTTCTTTCTGCGCAGCAACTAGAAAGCTGACTGCAACATCTTCTCTCTCTCTCTCTCTCTCTCTCTCTCTCTCTCTCTCTCTCTCTCTCTCTCTCTCTCTCTCCTATTTTTTTTCGAGTTAGGGTCTCACTCTAAACCAGGCTGACCTGAAACTCACTCTAGCCCCAGGCTGGGCTCAAACTCATGGAAATGCTCTTATCTCAGCCTATCTAGTGCTGGAATTAAAAGCATGGGCCCCCAAGTTGGACTTCCTTGACCTTTTAAAATCATTATGGCCGTTACTAACTTAGAGTTTCTAAAATGCTTCGCTTTCTCTCTAACAGGAAGATGTCGTAACCCAAGTTTGAAAAGAAAGGCACCGCCCGGTGGAGGCAAGACCTTAGCTGGAAGGTTGACCCTCTTTTCTTGCTTGGGCGGGTTGGAGAATGCCAGCCTCTCCCAGTGAGGATGAAGGCGGGTCTTGTTGCCCTGGCGACCGGCTGCTCCGACGGCCAATCGGATTCCCGAGGGGGCGGGGCCTGCTGGGAGGGTCGGTGCTGCCCTCGGCGGGTCTCGAAGGTTTGGTGGACGTGGTGTTCGGGGAAGGGAAGAGGGGGTCGCGGGGATTTGGGGGGGGTCCCTGCGGGCTCCAAATCCCCAGGGGCGGTGGGCGGGGGCTTTGTCGTGGGGTCGCCCCGGGCCTGAGCGGGGGGAGCTGCGGGGTGATGGAGGCGGAGATGCCGAGGCGGTGGGCAGGGACGCGCGGGGCCTGGGAGGGTCGGGGGACCCCCGGCCGCCCCCCATTCCCCAGCCCCTTCTGCTGGGTGCACAGGTGGCCATCGGAGAGCCCGAGGCCTGGGGAAGAGGGAAGGGTGCGTTTCGAAGCAGGCCCTGGGGTCCCAGCAGAGCCCTGCGGCCACCTTCCCCTTGCCGACCCCAGGCCTCTTCCTCCAGGCGCAGCCAGCCCCAGCCCCCTCGGCATGACGCTCCTGTCTTTGGCGGCCCTGGTAGGGTGCTTGCTGCTACCTCCAGCTCAAGCCCACAAGGTGAGGGAGGTAGGCCCCCTGCCCCTCACCCACTCGTGGCCCATCCCTGGGGGGTGTCTCCCCAGGATCAAGCTGCTGGCCTTCCCAAGGGTGAAAGTTGGGGGGGGGGAGGTCGATACTCGAAGCACAGGTTCTGGACCATTCCCACAAGCAATTAAGTTAGTTTAGGGAAGTTTATCCATGTTCTCTAATAGTCGTTGTCTCTACCTTGTGGAGAATCCTATGTCTATATAAAATGCTGCCTGAATGGAAAAGCTTGTGCAGATGGAAGTTTCTGCTCCAAGGGCGACCCCACCCCTGGGGCTTGGTAGACTCCAGAGAAGATTCCCAATCCTTTTTGGGTAGAAGACTGACCCTGGAACTGGGCGGCCTATGACTCGTGATTCTGGAGAGCTCGCTGAGACTTTGAAGAAGGGTTTGCTGGTTTATGCCCTTGGGGGATTTTCTAATCAGTAAAAATGTTTGTGGCCTGTCTCTCAACCATTTCAAAGAACTTTAAGGGGGTAGTTTTGGCATTCCCATGGCAACAATATATTTTTCCTCATTCACCCTGCCCTTTTCTTTCCCTTGATTCTTACCCCCACCCTCCAAATAGGATCTCACTCTAGCCCAGGCTGACCTGGAACTCACTCTGTCGTCTCAGGGTGGCCTGGAACTCGCAGCGATCTCTTGCCTCTGCCTCCCGAGTGCTGGGATTAAAGGAATGTACCACCACACCAGGCTTCTTTCCCCTAATTTTAACCTAGGAAGCTGAAGATTGAATTAGGGGGAAAGACTGGCCACCCAGCTCACTGGACAGAAAAATACAAAGGTGGGACCCAGGGTAGAGGACTGTCACTTTGCTTGCCGTAGATCCCAAAGCACTCCACTTCAGAAATGGCATCCCTGGTCAACTCCTTGGGAGTTTCATTTGCTACCTGGACATTTTCAGCCTTGAGGACCTCCGGAGTGACAGCCTTTCTGTAGAAGTCATACAATCACCTTATAGAACAGGAATCTAAAATCTGGCAGCCTGCCTAAAGTCTGAAGGGTCTTCCCTTTCTGACCCATGCTTTTTCTTCCAGAGTTCTGAAGATAACTGGTGTAAATGCGTCTGTCCACCCTATAGAAACATCACTGGGCACATTTACAGCATGATTGTGTTGCAGAAGGACTGGTAAGGCATTGCTGCCTTCATCACTGACTTGAAGAATCCAGGAGTATATATGAGTTCTTGACCCCTTTAAGGATAAGCTTGCTCTCCTTTCTTTCTTTCTTCCTTCCTTTCTTTTTCTTTTTTCTTTTTTCTTTTCTTTTTTTTTTTTTTTTTTGGCTTTTTGAGGTAAGGACTGTAGCCCAAGCTGACCTGGAATTCACTATGTAGTCTCAGGTTGGCTTCGAACTCACAGTAATCCTCCTACCTCTCCCTTCCAAGTGCTGGGATTAAAGGCACACGCACTATACCCGACTTTGCTCTCCCATTTCTGTGGGGAATTTTATGAAGGACTATTTTATCCATAACCATGTCTTGGATTACAGTGGAGCTTTTTCCTGGTTAGAAGTCTGATACTGTTGCTTGAGTTGAGGTCTTTATTGATACAAGCACAATGGTACTAGAGAATTTGGGAGAGAAAGGTATTCGAATCTTACAATGTGCCGTTACCCGTATTCTGCACTAGAGTCTCATAGCAACCTTAGATGGTAAATGGATAGATTTTGCTCCCATTTTATTTTTATTTTTGAAATAAGAGTCCTGCTCTAGAACAGGATGGCCTCAAACTCACAGTGATCCTCCTACTTCTGCCTCCAGAGTGCTGGGATTAAAGGTGTGCATCACTACGCCCAGTTTACTCCATTTTATTTTTTTAAATTATTTTTTCCACAGTTAGCAAGTGGCAAACTAAACTGGAAGCCAGGAAGGTTGAATCTGGCATCCACCTACACAACAGCTTAGAAATCAGACTACCATCTCCAAGTCTGAAACCTCTCAACCAGGGCTGGCCCACCTCCCTTGCCTGTTGACTTGAGCTGGGGGCACCAGCCACTCCTTCCTCTGCCTCCCAAGTGCTGAGATTAAAGGTGTGCACCCCCATGCCCGCTTGTTCCCATTTTATAATCACATTGATTGAAGCCCAAACAAAGGAATTACGCTTTGGGAGTCTCTAGTTTGAATTCATTTCTTGGTGCCTCATTGTTAAAAAGAGAAGAATTGGGCTGGAGAGATGGCTCAGTGGTTAAGGCGCTTGCCTGCAAAGCCTGAGGACCCTGGTTCCATTCCCCAGTACCCACATAAAGCCACATGCACAAGATGGCACATGTGTCTGGAGTTTGTTTGCCCATTCTCTCTGTCTAAATAAATTTTTAAAAGAATAAATAATTTAGGCAAGGTAAAAAAGACCAGCTTAGTGAAAGGAAGTTTAACTAGACTCAGCTTGAAAAGGTTCAGGAGAAGGGCTGGCGTGCTGGGAGTGGGTGGCCTGTAGGATTGCTTGCAGATGGGGATCAGATAGGTCAGTGTGGTTCGTGGTGTAGAATTGGGCCTTGGATGGAAGTTGCAGGGAAACAAACTTCAGCCTGAGTTAAGGGAACACTAGGAAGGAAGCTCCATCTTTGAAGAATCTGAGCACAGATGAGGTAAGGTGGCTGCTAGGTCAGGGTTGGTTGTGCATTAGTATCATCAGGTGAACTTTGAGGAAGTACAGATTCCGTCCAGCACCCCACTCCAAGGATTTTATTTAGCAGGTGCAGTGGAAAGGAGAATAACCTCTGAGCGCTCTTGAGGTATTTAGGAGGTTGATCCAGACCAACACTTGAGAGTTTTCAGACTTGGAGATGGTAGTCTGATTTCTGAGCTGTAGTGTAGGTGGATGCAGAGTCCAGATCCAACCTTCCCGGCTTCCAGTTTAGTTTGTTAATTGTGTGACAAATGGCTCAGGACTCTAATGATCCTGTGCCTTCCTAGAGATCACATAATAGTCATAGTAAACTTACAGCCCTAGAAAATCTGAACTCTTTTCCAGGTTCAGGTTCTCTGAATTTTTGTGTTTCTCTTGAGCTGACCTGAATCCATCACAGGATTATTAATAATAATATCATGGTATTAATAATCATCTAATATTTATAGAACACATTATTATCAGGTATTGTTCTAAGTAAGGCATAAATTCACACTCACACACAAGTCACACTCAAAGTACAGTCCTGAGTCATGTGTCACACAAGCTTGTGTGCTAACGGGACAGAAGTCAGACTGAGAAGTTTAGACTTCTTTTCCCCTTACAAGTCAGAATTGGGGCGGCCTGATAAATAGTCTTTTAGGAGCTGGAGAGATGGATCAACAGTTAAAGGTGCTTGCAAAGACTGACGGCCCGCCCAGGTTCAGTTCCCCAGTACCCATGTAAACCAGATGCACAAAAGTGGTGAATTCATCTAGAATTTATTTATAGTGGCAAGAGGCCCTGGTGTGCTCATGCCCCCTTTGTCTCTTCTGCTTGCAAATAAAATATATAATTAAAAAGACTCTTCCATGAAAGCAGTCCCATTAAAGGTGCTGGGTAGAATTTGAAGCCAACAGCATTGGCCCTGCATGAGACATCACATACTTGGGGCCCCTTGGGTGGGTACGAACATTGATCACCTTGACACCTTGGTGCTAGGACCAGAATTGGCGATCTCTCTGGTTGATGGGTCTTCAAGTCTTAGCCTAATTTTTATTCTCATGCCCCACGAGCCCCCTGCTAAAGAAACACTTGCCTTCTTCCTCCTGGTAGTGCAGAATGAAGCCAGGAACTTCAAAGTTCAGTCCTGGTGCTGTGGCCTAGCAACGTGTTGTCGCTGGTGTCCTGCCATCTAGTGTCAAGTGTGTGTAATTACATGTGTGTGGGTCTATTAGGAAGTGTCAAAGACAGTCCCAGAGTCAACTTGTTAAAATATGGCCCTTCTACAAACACAGTCAACTAGGAAGCACAAGCTATGTAAATTGTGAAATCATTTCCCTGAGAGGTTCCATAGCCCTTTCCTTTACCACTACTTGCTTCCTACACTGTGTTTCCAGTGCTACCAAAAAAGCATAGTTTGAAAGACTCTGATCAAGTTTAATTTCTTACAGACCCAGTGAGGATAAACAAATTACCTTTAGTCACAGAAGAGCAGAGAGTTAAACCCAACTTGTTTTTCTCCTTAGCCATCTCCCCACAATCTCCCCTGACCAGTCTGTGAAGTCTTTAGCATTGATACCCAAAAGGTAAATGGAGACCTCCAGGAAAGCAAGAAAACATTGCGGCTTCCATGACTCTCAGGAGACCACAGAGGGCAGAATTAACTCAGCCCGTACTGCTGTTCCCCTTATCACAGCCTGTTCTGTGAGTAACAGGATTCCAAATGAAAGAACTCATGTTGGTCTTTCTGCTGCCCTTGGCACTACCCCTTGGCCTTCTGGGGCATCATCAGACCTAGTTGTAACAGTGGACTAGCCACTGTGTACCAGGTGCCTCAGGAAAGGGAGAACTCTGGGTCCCAGGAGGCTCATAGGAATTTGCTGGAGAGAAATTTGGAGAGAAGGGAATGTGACATTCTCCCTGGACAGAAATGAACAATTTCTTTGCTTTCTTTCTTTCTTTCTTTCTTTCTTTCTTTCTTTCTTTCTTTCTTTCTTTCTCTTTCTTTCTTTCTTTTTGACAGTCTCCCTTATGTAGCCTTGGGCTTGATTTTGAGATCCTCTTCCCAAGTGCTGACCCATGACAACCAACTGAAACTGGCCCTGCCCATTGGTGATTTCCCAGAAGAGCAGTATGCAGGGTCTGTAAGTGGTACCCTTAAGCTCGGCAGAGAGACAGATCTGTTCCTGCAGTAGAGAATGCAATGTTTCAGCTGCAGCCGAGGAACCAGGGCTACCAGAAATCTAGATAAGCTCATGTTTGCTTCCTTCTGGACCTAAGGGGAATGTAGTCTTACTTCAATATGGTACCTTCTTCTCGCACATCCTTGATGCCTCTGCCAGAAACATGGCCTGAAGATGGGCCTGAGGTATTCAGGGAGCTATGCTTGAGTCTTATAGAGCTTCCTTTGTAGCTGGAAGAGACTTAAAATTCACTGGGGTGTCTCGCAGGACAGGACAGACCCAGGGCATAGTCAGTGAGAGTCAGAGTGAGGCGTAGGCCTGGCTCTCCACTGAACCTGACACCTGGTTCACCTCTGAGAACCTCTAAGGCTTTGCTCTTCACGACCATGTGCTGGTTTTCTTCACGGTCTTTTGTATTGGAACCTCTGCTGAGCGAGAGGCCTGACTACAGAGACAGTGCAGGGCACAGTGAAGTTGAGTCAGTGGTGACGCTGCCGCTTGACTGTCTTGGGTTTGTTCCCCTTGTTTTAAGTGTGAGATCTGCCCACTTTGCTCAGGAGCATGTGATGTATTTGGCAGTTAATCACTGAATTCTGTGCTTGTCAGCACTAGGCTCAGCATGGGACATGAAGACGTCATGTCCACTGAGTGAAGCAGTACCAATCAAGATAGGGTTAAGTGTGATGTGGTGAGGATGAGGCAGGGAGCTGGTGTGGGGGTCATACCTTGGACCTGAATCATCTGAACAGGGGAGGTGGGCAGAACCACACATGTCCTGGTCAGGGTGTGAAGGGGGATGGCAGGAGATTGGGCTGCAGGTAAGCAGGGCTTGAGTGAGGCTATGGAGATCTGGCCTTGAAGGACCCATGGAAGCACTGTTTTAAACCAAGGAGATATGTGACAGGGCCTGATGGGAGATTCACATCAAAGACCCATGAGCCGGGAAATCTGCCAGAACAGATGAGGCCCCAGGGGCAGCACAGAACACACGAAGACAGCTGAGGGTAGGCTCGGAATTGTGGATGAGTATGGCGCTGGCACTGAGGTGCACTGGCACAGGACTAGGAGGGTGCCGCCAGCTTTATAAACCTCCGGCCTCCCAGGGGCCCCTGCCTTGGACACTCCTGCTGCCTGCTTCTTGGACCTTCTGCAGCCCTGTCTGTCTGTATTGCAGCAACTGCTGGCGTGTGGTGAGGCCCATGCCGGTGCCTGAGCATGATGTGGAGGTCTACTGCCTGTTGTGTGAGTGCAGCAACGAGGGGCGCACCACCACCACCACCAAGGTACCTCTGGGGTCTCCTTCCCTGGCTAGCCTACACTCAGGAAGATCCCAAGGCCTACTTCAGACAGAGCCCTGTTTCCCATACCTTTGGGGTGAGCTGTCTTCTCTGACATCACTGTAGAAGCTCCCGTGAAGTGAGAGGCCAGAGCCCTGGGATAGCTGCTGGAGGCTTTGTTTTCCCTCCTCCCTCCCTCTCTTGGCCATTCAGCGTGTCTGAATGGTACCTACAAGTCTGTGTACTTGCGCTGTTTTGGAAGCTTGTAGGTTATCTGAGTTTCCAAAGCAATGTCACCCTCCTTTGAGAAGGCCTCTGTGAACCACATGGGGTGTTGGGTACCAACACCTGAGCTCTTCTGCTGTTTCCTCATCCTTGTCCTCGCCCATCTGGGTGAGTGGAGGGGAGAAATGATAGACACAGCCACCACAAAGAGAATGAAGAAAGGTGCCACCCAGTTCCTGTCCGTGCCTCCGCCATGAGGTAGGACTCAATCAGACCTTGTCCTACAGAGGCCATAAAGACCCTGGCAAGTCTAGAAATAAGTCACACAAGTTTAAAGACACTGAATCCTCCCTTGGGCTCTTGCTTTTGAGGCATGTTTGGAAGGGAGGTGGTCTTTGCTTTTGAGGCATGTTTGGAAGGGAGGTGGTCTTTGCACTGTCCTCACCCCAGGGACATGTGGCCCTTCCCTGGCCTGCTCCCCTGTGCTCTCCATTCAGGTGGAAAGCAGCTGTCTGCCCCCTCCCACCCCCCAAGCTCTGTCAAGCATTTCAGATTGTACTCTGCTGCCCGAGGCATCCCCCCTGAACTGTCCACTTGACTTGAACTTGAGCCCCATTCTGTAGGAACCATTTAGATGCCCGAGACCTTCGGTTCAGAACCAAATGTCGCATCTCCCTGTTTGGCGGGGAAGAGACTTCGTCATATACAACCTCCTAACCTTTCATGTTTCTCTCTCCCCAGAACCTCTGTCTCATATCCAGTCTGGGCAGCCTGCCTTCTTCTAGCTCCTTTCTGAGTACAGGCCCAAGATCTGATTGTTCACCCTGTTTAAAGGTGCTTGATCATGGTCACCCAGTTCAGGAGGAAGTGGGTCCAGTCAAACCTGGCTGTTGACCAAGCTGGGCCCCAAGTTTGGAAGTCCTGAGATTCTCCTCTCTTTGTTTAAAATCCCTTTTCACAATTGGGGCCAGAGCTGGGTTCAGAAGCCAGGAATTATGAGGCTGGAATCAAAAGTCAGGGATTGTGAGGCTGGGATCAGAGGTCAGGGGTTGTGAGGCTGGTATTTTGGAAGTAGAGACCAGCTCGGACCAGGTTATGACTCCTCCATTTACTAGCCTTGGGGTCTCTGTTGAATTATTTGGCCTCAAGGTTCTTGGTAAGATAATCATAGCCATTTTGAGATGAGTGAAGATGCTTCTGTGTCCTAATAGCTGAGAGAATTTGGCAATATGACAGGGACCATGGTACTGAATGTTATAGAGGGTCCCCACTAAAGTACCCATAGCACCCATACTGAACTTGCCTGAATTACATCTACCCTTTCTATAAGACACAATCAAGTGGAAGATGTCTTCTTTTCAGGATGAGGAGGTTGGTCTCAGCTGTCAGTCTGCACTCTTGCATTCCTGCCCTTCTCTGCACAGTGATGTGCCGAGCTTGGACCAGTGCACCCTCTCACGACATGAGCCGTTGTCTATCTGGTCCCCTGCCCTAGCCTCACACTCAGGCTTATTGTCCTTGCCTCTAGTCTCCCAAGCTGGTCCTTCTTGTTCCAGACTAGCTTCTCATGAATGTCATCCTTTGATGGAGATCCTTGTTCAGCCAGGTGGGCCCTGCGCCCCGCCCCACCCAGAGCTTCTCGAGTGTCCAGCAAGAGGTTTCTTTCTCTGTGGCTACGAGTCTGCCATCTTGGAGCACTGCTATGGGAATGCCTCAGGTGTGGCCATTTTCCTTAATGCCCACACAGCCTCCCAGTCCTGGGGCCCCGCTTGAGGGATCACTGGGAGCCGTGGCACAGCTAGGAGTGGGGTTCTAGCCTTGACTCTGTCCCTCAGGTCATCGTTGTTATCTACCTGTCCATGGTGGGGGCCATCTTGCTCTACATGGCCTACCTGATGCTGGTGGGCCCTCTGATTCGGAAGCCCACCACTGTGACCCGGAAGCAGCTGCACAATGAAGAGGAGAATGAGGTAAGTATGGTTCCAGGTCAGACCCAAGAGCTAGTCCTCCTCCCTGTCCCCAGGGGCTTCACACAACTTTCTCCTGGCTGTTTTTCTAAGGTCATCAAGACTCAGCAGGGAACTGCCCTTTGCCCTCCAGACACAGCAGGAGTGACTGAATTTTTCTGACCCCTGTGTGTAGCCCTGCTAGGTCAGGATGAATGTGAGGTGCTGGGGTGAGGGGTTAGCTAACCAGGGCTAGTCACACATAGATATGTTCAGACACTGCTGGCAAGCAGCACTTTTTTTTTTTTTGTTCATCAATTCTACAAACATCAGCCAAGCACTTGGTCAGTTCAAAGCACAGCCCTGGGGATCAGAGGCAGAAGCAGGATTCCAGGAGCCAGAGGAGTCGGGTGGGTGGTGCCCGCACTGCTATGCATGTGTGTGGAGTTTGGGCTTCTGAGGAGGCTAGGGGCTAGGAGTAGTGAGAGTTATAGCTGGTTAGAAAGGTCAGGCACGATTAGGCTGCATCATTTTATATGACAAGGAAACGTGGACACATCTTGTCTGAGGGACAGTGTCCCTCAGCTCCGTTGTAGGTCTTCATGGCTGTCAGTGGAGCGAGCAGTCTAGTGCAAGAACTTGAGCGTGTCCAAATGAGCACATAAAGGGAAAGCACTCCAGTTGTGTCCAGGAGCTTTAGTTGAAGAAACTAGGAGCCTTTTAGCTTCCAGAAGAAAAGCACTGAGGCACACAGCAACTTCCTTCTGAGGTTTGTAGAAGGGCTTAAGCTCACCTCGGGACAGAGGGGCCCACAGGCGGGAGTCTAGAGACTTAGCTGTCCATGTAAACTGCGTTCTTGAAAACAGCATGGTCTGATGATGGACACTCTTTCAAAGTAGTGAGTTGTACGTCACTAGAGTTGACCAGGTCTGGGCCAAACTACCCTGAGCAATTATAGTTCAGAGCTTTCCAAGTTCTGGGTTCTAGGCAGGAAAGGACAAGTTCCCATCTATACTCAGGACTTGGGGACTTGAGTTTGTATGAATTTGTCTGGTGGTGTGAGTCTGGGCCAGCATGGTCAGAGAGGACATGAAGAGATCAGGTTGGGGTAGGGGGAGCCTGGCCACTCCCATTGGCCCTGCTGCTTTTCCTGGCATCTGTCTAGACTATTCCCAGTCTGTCCCTAACCTCCTGCTGGCGTGAGTTTGACCCAAGGTGGAGCCGAGGTGAAGAGCTTCGCCCCCTGGAGCTGAGGCCAAGGAGGTGGTGGTGCTGGAAGTTGGGTGGTCTGTGCTTGAGAGGAAAGCGTGCCTGCCTACCCAGTTATTAATGTAGAGTAATAGTAGCTCTGATAGGGAAGGAGTATCGCTAATAAACACCAAGCGATTAGGGGTAATGTGGTAATTGCAGTCCTGGCCTGGGAGTAATTGAGAGATGTAGCCGATGATTACACAGCCCGTGCCACCATTTCCCTGGAATGCATGGCTCTCGGGCACAGCCACCCTAGATAAAGAGCCAGGAGAAGGGCAGCTTGACGTCTCTAAGTCTGAGCCCTGGCCTCTCTTCCTATAAGAGAGCTTGGGTGCTCCCCACTTGGAACCTGTCTGTGGGAGGCCTTGGGGATTTGGTCAGTTCAGTTTCCTGGGGCAAGACAGAAATCAGGATGGACACTGTAGGAAGGAGGTTCTCTGAGAAGGGGCACTGTCTGGCCCTTTAAGGGGCATATCATTCTGTCCTAGCAGATTGAAGCTCGAGCTGAGCCTGTTCCCCACCTGTAGAGGATGGGTGGGGTGATGCCTCTTATCTCCTACCCTGGAGGCTCCTAAGGGTCAGAAAATGCTGTATTGTCTTGGAGGCCCTGACTGAGGTGCAGCCCACTCTGGCTGGTCCCACACTAGTGAGGGCTTGGGCACAATGGTTCTCATCCAGTGCCCTCTGGGTGGACAAGGACATGCGCTCTGGCCTCATTAGTTGGTGTCACTGCTCCATTCCTGGCCTCCTGAGATGCTCACTGTGTCCCAGGCAGATGCCTTGGTTCAGCAGCTCGCATCGTCTCCTGCTGTGTTCAGAAATTCTGCAGTCAGTGTTAGGTTGACATTTACTGAGACCTTAGAACTGTCCACGGGCTTAAGCCCTGAGACAGTCAAAGCCAGGCAACTGTACCAGGACAGCAAAGGCTGAAGCTGCATATTTTGGGAAGGTCATCTTTTCTGAGCAAGGTTACCCTTCTCTTTGTAGAAGAAAGAAGGCTTCCTGACAGAGGGGATCTCTGATAGTGGTGTGCTGAGCAAGGGAGATGGCCCAAGGGCTTGGTCATTACATAAGGTCCTAGGTGGTGAAGGACAGTCTCCTGTTTTTCCACATTCAGTACACATGAGAAGCCCCTCCCCTCCCCTCCCCCAGGAGCATGGGACCCAGGCTGGGGTAAGATCTGGGGACTGGAGCATTTCTTAGGACTGGGGGGTTCCTGGGCTCCATCCCCCTATTACCGTAGCTAGCAGCTTTCCTGTCGGGGGCTGGAGGCCTAAGGGAGGAAGGGGAGGTGTGCCCCACAGCCCTGTGGAGGGAGATGAAAGCCTGTTGTGCTCCCTTTGAAAGTGCTGGCAGAGCCTCAGTGGGCCTAACTGCTGGGCGCTGCCTCCTGGATTCCAGCAGCATTAGGCCTAATCCCTGGGCTCAGACGCCCTTTGAAAGGAGGAAGCTAGCATGTTTGTGGGGACAGAAATGGCAACAGAGCTGTTTTAGATGCACGAGGATGGCCCTCTTTGAAGCAGGAGAAATGAGGCTCTAGCTGTCTCCGCTGCTTTCAGTATGGGCCTCTGAGCTCTGCTCAGAGTTCAAAGTTCTCATCCTAGAAGGGCAACAGGTAGAGTTCTGGGCCCTCTAGGAGAAGGGATGGGGTGCGAGACAGTCAAAGAAAAGTGGTGAGTCTGATGGGAACTGGGAATGTGGAGGGCTGGAAGAGAAGGCTACAGAACAGTCTCCCTTCCTGTCAGAGGATGGGTGGGCAGTGTGTGCCCTGGGGGAGCTGACAGTGAAACTTATGGACACTTGGGATGTCCTCCCACTGGAGGACAGACTAGAAGGGTATGTTATTAGACAAACATTTCTAGAACATTTTAGGGGCAGAACTGCACAGCAGTTCAGAGCAAAGCAGAGCAGGGCAGTCATAGTCTTAGATTACGTATGGTCAGAGCTCTGCCACATACTGTCCTTAAATCTGGAGTGGAGGGGAGTGGCTCTTGCCTCAGCACCTCTGTTGAGGTCGTGCATCTGAGGCTCTGTCCTCCTTCAGTTGGGTCTGAGCACTTGTTGAAAGGAGGGCGGAGGACAGCACGTCCAAGGCCTCCACTGCAATTAGAGATGACCAGTGCCACAGGTAGAATGGGGCAGCAGGTGAGGCCCTGGGTGTCCTGCTCAGGAACATTCCAGAGTCAAGGAGAGCCCTGCGGCACAGAGGTTCAGGACCTGGCTAGAGCAGGAAAGATGTCAGTTAAACTCAGAACACACGGGCAGACTGTGATCACCTTTCCAAAGGGCCTGGCTCTGCGGTCACACTGCACGCTTGGCTGGCTTGGTGGAGATGGCCTAGTCCTGCTTCCCTGCTAGGACTGAGGCCAGAGGAGTGATGCTCCATCTCCTTCCATGAGAGATGTGGGCCCAGTCTGGTACTGGAGATGGGTGATGGACTTGGGTTTGCTTATCAACTTGGGCTTCCCCCATAGGCTCTGGGCTCCTCCAGCCTGGAGAGGAGGGCCTCTGACCCCAGGTACCCTACAGTTACTTTTTCTTACTCTAACCCTAGATGTGACTCCTGCCTGCTGCTTTGGTCATCCCTGTGGCTCCCACTTAGGAGAAACTAGCCAGAGAAGGACACAACCAAGTCCTAGGGCAGGAGAGACACAGATGTGGGTAAAAGTCCTGACTTAGTCCCAGACAGCCATGTGACCTTGGATAGCGAGGCAATTGTTCCTTCAGAGCCTCAGTGGCCTCGTCCACAAGATGGGGGTGATGTTACCCATTTGCCAGTGTTAAGGCTGGGAGTAATCCCTGGGGAGTGCCTGGCCAGGACCGCATACTTATCTGGTTCCCTGGGAACCTTCTGGGACCATCCTTTTCCAGCCCCTCCCCCCACAGGGACTTTACCCACCTGCCCCCCTAACTACCTTCTGAGTTCCTGAGATCCTGCCCCAGAAGGAGTAGAGTTAGAGATGGTGGCTCCCCGCCATGCCTGCCAACACTACTGCTGAGCAGGTAGGGATGGGGCCACCCTGGGCCTTCTGGGGAGCAGATGTGGAGTCTCTAATACCTTTTAATCAGACTATTAGCCATGGGGACACAGAGCCTCTCAGCAGCAGCTTTCCCCCACTTGGAAACTGTTTGCTTAGACTTTACATGAAGGGCTAATAAGTGGGGCTGTGGTAATGTGGTGAATTACAGCACACTTCCTTAATGCTCTGCTCCTTCTTCCTGGCTCCCCACTTCTGCAGAGCTGTGAGGAGGCAAGTCTGCCACAGTGAACCCTAGACTGAACCTCCCAGCATCCATCAAGGCACCCCTCAACAGGCCTTTGAAGGCATCGAGGAGGAAAAGCAGCCACTCTTCCCAGAGGCGAGGGGTAGGGGTGAGTCCTGGTAGGATTTTCAGTGCCCACCTCATCCCCACGGCCATGCTGAGGCAGACTGGGCAGAAGCGTGTCCTCAGCATGCACTGCTCAGGTGGTGCGGTTGAATGGGGTAGGAGCCTTGTGCCCCTTACCCTGCCTCGGTGACCCCGGCACCAGGATCTGATCCTGACCACACTATGAACTGAGTGCTTCCTGTCTGCCAGGTTTGTTGTCACTAAGACTGTCTCAGTCTTCATCTTACGGTTCTGAGGAGGTGACTTGTCCATGGGCATATTGGTCAGAGCCAAGCTTCAAAGCTAGGTTTGTTTGCTGCCACAGTTTCCCCATCTGCTGTGCCAGGGAGAAGGCCACTGGAGGCAAGTGTCTTGTGCTCCTGTTCTTGTCTGATACATGTGTTTCCTTTGATCATACCTGTCCACCAATTACAAACCAGTGTTCAGGCTGTGGGTATAGCCCATGGGGGTCACTTAATGAATCTTGTGAGGATTCCTTTCCTTTCCTCTTTGTGGTGCTAGGGATCAAACCCAGGGCTTTGTGTGCACTCTGCCACTGAGCTGCATCCCCAGCCCTTGTGTGTGTGTGTGTGTGTGTGTGTGTGTGTGTGTGTGTGTGTGTGTGTGTGTAGAGTCCAGGGAACAACCTTGTGTGTCCTCAGGTGCCATTCACCTTTTAAATTTAATTTAATTTTTTTGAGACATGTTCTCTTGTTGACCTGGAGGCTCACCAAGTAGACTACACTGGCTGGCCAGTGAGCACTAGGGATCCCACCTCCCAAGAACTGGGATCACAAACATGCTCCATCATGCCTGGCTCTTATTTACACTGGTTCTGGGGTTAGAATCCAAGTCCTCAAGCGTGCATGACAGGCATTGTACCAATTCACTTCTCTCCAGCTCTCCCAACCAGCCCTTTTTGAACTTTGTCTTGAGATAGGTTCTTACTAAGTTATTGCCTTGAATTTGTAATCCTCCTGCCTCATCCTTCCAAGTAGCTGGAATTACAGGCCTCCACCACTATGCCTAGCTATAAGTAAAAGGTGTTTTTTTTGTTTTTTTGTTTGTTTGTTTGAGGTAGGGTCTCACTGTAGCCCAGGTTGACCTGGAATTCACTATGTAGTCTCAGGGTGGCCTCGACCTGATAGCAATCCTCCTACCTCTGCCTCCTGAGTGCTGGGACTAAAGACTTGTGCCACCATGTTCAGCAAAAGTTTATTTTAAAAAAAAGAAATGGAGCAGATATTTAGCAAATATCTGAATGTGTCATGCTAAGCACTGTTTAGTAAGACCCCCTTTTACTTACCCCCTAGTACATGTGAATATGTACTAGGTTCTCAGGTAACTAGAATTTCTAATGACAGACAGTATAGTGGAAAAGGCTCAGAGGACCGGGCTTATTATTCTGAAGCTTGGAGAAATAAAGTGCTTTGCCCAGGAATACACAGGGGTCAAGTGGCTGGCTGAGGCCACGCCTCTTCTAGCTCCCAATGTGCCCTGTGGTTCCACCCACCAGAACTGTGATCTGTGCAGACTCCCCTGCAAGCCCGGCTCCCCTGAACAGAGGAGTCCTTTCAGGAGACGGGTACAGGGAAGACTGAAGCCACAAGAGACAGGCAGCTCCTGGCTTGGGCATAGAATCCAAGAGTTCAGGCTGTGTACCCCCTGCCTGATGTTGCCAGCACCTGTTCCTCCATGTCCTGAGCCTCCCCAGGCCTGAGGACACACTCCTCAGGGTCCTGGGCAAGGGGAGCAGTGTCCATTTCCAAGTGACCTTAGAAGCAAGTATGCATAAGACAGACTGCCCAGTGGTCTAGTGCAGGGAGGAGAAGCTCCTGGCCCTTTCGTTCGCCGGCCACCTCTTCGCCTGCTGCCCCACCCTGCTCCCTAGCCTGGCAGCTGCTTGGTGACAGAAGCTTTGCCAGCTTGGGGTGTTAGAGGCAAAGTTTCATTTACTGGGCGGCTCTGGGCTTAGAGGGGTGCACTAATCCCTTAAGAGCTGCATGGCAGGAGATGAGAGGCAGGGAGAGCTGGGGAGGAAATCCCCATGGGCTGTGGGCCTGGCCCCTGGCTCTGATCCCCCCCCCAAAGATCAGCTTGGGGTCCTGCAGGAAATGCATGGGCTCTGGAGCTTCAGAGCAGAGAAGTGGTAATTAGGGGAACTGACAACAGAAACAGCCCTGAGAGTAAAGGGGAAGGGGAGCCGGAGGCAGGCTGGAGGGGGCTCTGGTGCGAAAGCAGGGAGTGCTCCCAGAGATCCCGAAATGGGAATGTCAGGTCAAGCAGTGGATCTCCACTCCTGCCAGACACTGATGTTCTGTCTCTTCTTTCCAAGAGAATTAACTAGTGTATTGTTCCCCCTCCAGAGCAGATCTTAAAGCTGTGATCTATGAGGCCTCAACAGAGCAGAGGATCACCTCAGGGTAGACACACCTGGGCCTTCCTGCTAGCCCTGGGCGCTTTGTACTCCTCCTGCCTCATCTTCCAAGTAGCTGGATTACAGGCCTCCACTACTATGCCTAGCTATAAGTAAAAGGTATTTGTTTGTTTATTGAGGTCTTGGCCTATGTGCATAAGCGAAGTCTTTAAAACTGCTCATGGGTCACTGCTCCATGCCAGGTTGTCAAGACCCAGTGCTCTGACCCTCCATACCACCACACCATATCGCTTCCTTTTTCTTCCCCACTGCAGGATGCATGTGCCATGGCTGCAGCTGATCCATCCCTCAGGGGACCCCAAGCCCACGCTGTCTTGGAACATGTGACAAGTGTTGAGCAGCAGTGGAAGCTGCAGGTGTAGGAGCAACGGAAGACAGTCTTCGAATGGCACAAGATGCTCAGTTAGATGGCTGGATCCAGGCCATGGCTGCCAGCTATCGGGGCTGGACAGAGCCAGGGGCCAGTTCTCTTCCCTCAGCACAGTCTTCCCTGGCTTCCTTTAAAAGCCTGTAGCATTTTTCCTCCTCTCTTTAGAACTGTACTCAGCTATAGGGTGTGTGATGGGTCTCTGGTCACTAGTATGTCTATAAGTTTCAAGGAAAGAGGGGAGGAAAGGCAGGCCAGAAGGGAATAGAGACATTTGAGGAGGCCACAAGATTGGTTGGAATCTGTCCCTCCCTGTTCTCTTTGCCACTCTTTCCAGTGTCACATCTTAGGATCTTATTACCCTTTGGGAGATGGAGCTGGGTCCTTGGGAACTCAGTGTCTGGGAGGAAAACATGACCCAGTACTCAGCATGTGCCACTGGCTGCTCTGGTCTTAGTCCCCACATCTTCCCGGTGCCGGTACCCGAGCCCCTGCCTGGCCTAACTCTGGCCCTCGGGAATCATTCTGGTGCCACTGAGCCCACCATGGTCTCCAGGGCCCACCTGCAAGCCCGGCTGCTTCTTCCTGGGCTCCTAGCCTACTGGATGAATGGCAGCATCTCTGCATTCCTGCGGACTCAGTGGCTGTCCCCTCACTTCCCCCCTCAGGAGGCCAGGCAGTCCCCCATCTCTCCCCAATGTCTGCAGTTGCTAAGCCACAAAGTTGGTTGGACCACATGACTCGAAGTTGAGCAGTGGACTTCAATGCCAGGCTCCTGTCCTTGACCACACTTGGCCCTGAATTTCACTGTTCATGGAGAGAAGTGTTTTTCCTTCAGTCATCTGTAAATCATGGAAGCCCCACCCATTAACTTGTTTTGTAGACTTTAAGGGATATGGAAAACTAGGGACGTTTTACAAGTGATGCGGTGAGTGTACTGTCCCAGAGAGGGGACAGAGAGCATTGCTCTGTGTGGGTCCCAGCAGAGGCAGATCCTTGCAAAGCTGTCACTTGCTAAGGGAAGAGACCAGCAGACTAGGATGCTAGTGCGCGTGGGCTCCTTCACAAGAGGCCAGGGTGAACTGGCCCTTAGGAATTGCCCTGTGGTTGTGGTGGGAGAATCTATTAAAATTGCACAGTGCCTAATATCACCTTCATATCATACAACACACTAATTGTTCTCTCTGCAGAGTGACAGAATGTCTCCAAATGAAAGCCAACAAGTGTTAGAGGGACTGAGAGCAGCAATCAAGAAAACAGTGTCTTAGAAGCAAGAGTGAGCAGCTTTCAGAAGGGCTACTCGGTGGAGCCAGCTCTGGGTCAGCTCATCCTTGAATGTGCATGGTGGGGGTGTCAAGACTGGCAGAAAGAAAGCCCCTGTAAGAACCATTCTGTTAGGTTAGAGTTGGTATAAGCATGTGTGGAAGACCTGTGTTGGATTCTTAGCGAGGGGGTGTGGAAAGAGAGTACTTGAGGTGGGGGCTCTCCATTTGTAAAGTCCTGCCGAGGTTCAGAGCCAAGTACAAGGACTCAGATGGGAGGGTGTCAGATGGGACTTCCTGGCAGAAGTGAGCTGCACTGAAAGCGAGTGAGAAGACCGAGTGTGGGGTCCTGAGCAGGTTGCTTAGCTGGCAGGTCCGTGGGGGAGGGGGTGAAAGAGAGGTGTGCAGGTCACAAATGTAAGGCTGGGATAAAGGATGGTGCTGATCACATTTCTTTGCTGTTCCTTGGCTTGCCATTTTCTCAGTCCCTCCTTGGGATCAGCAATGATTGGGAACTTGAAGGATGCCCTTTTCTTTAGAGGCAGATGAAAGCAGTTTGCAAAAGTAGGCAGATGGGTGCATTAACTTACATGAATAACCCACCTTGTGCTGGAGTCAGGCATCACCAGACAGCCCCTCTGCCTGGGGGAGCACTGTCTCTGAATCTTGCTTAAGTGCTACAGAGATCCACCCAGACTCTGGAAGTTTTAAGGATTTGGTGTGAAGCCAACATGTGCTGCTGACTAGAAATCAGCATCAGCATAAATAAACCCTGTATATGAAAAGTTAGATTAGGAGCATCCAGTTCACACAAGGATTTAACCCTCTATGCTACGTCTCACACAGAAAACAAGAGCACATCTCACTCTCTTTCTGCAGTTCTGCAACGAAGGTGGAGACATTGTCCCTTACTGCATGTCAGTCAGGACAGGGATGCCAAGGACAGAGATGATCAGGATAAGCTAAATGTGTCTGTTATGCCCACCAAAACGCCTCTTAACTACCTATGTTTATGCCCATATATTAATGCTACTCTCACTTTTGGTGATAGAAGCTTCTCTTTTCAGATGGTGGTGACTACTGGGGTGACTCAGAACTCACCATAGTGCTAAGAAGAAGTGACAATGGAGTGTTCAGCACTAAGTGAGAGATCTGTATCACACCCTCCAAGGCTCACATGTCAGAAAGAATGTAAGAGCCAAAGGGAAGGGGTGAAGGGCTTACAGTGCTGTCTTTAGACACAAAAGTGGTCTTAATATTCATGACCTCACAGTAGCTGACACTACTTACACAAGACCTGCATGATAAGATTTTAAAAATGACATCAGGGCTGGAGAGGTGGCTCAGCAGTTAAGGTACTTGCCTGCAAATTGCAAAGCCTAAGCACCCGAGTTCAATTCCCCAGTACCCATGTAAAGCCAGATGCACAAAGTGGCACATTCATCTGAAGCTCCTTTGTAGCAAGCAGCTGGAGCACCCATTCTCTCTGTCTCTTCTCTCTCAGCTTGCAGATAAATAAAAATATATTTTTTAATGGAATCAAAATAGACTAGTTGAAAAGAAGGGATCCAGTGAAGGGAGGATTTGGGAAGGGGAAGGGAGGATGGTGGGAGGGGATTATGATCGTAGTACATTATCTGTATTTATGGAAGTTGTCAATAAAAATTGTTAAAATAAATGATCAGAATAGCATTAGCGTCCTTTGTCCTGACTCATTTGATGGGAAATGACACAACTTTTGTGTCCTGCTTAGAGATTTTGTCATCAGCTCCACCCGCCAGGATGTTGTGCAGAGCTCAGTTGCATTTGGAAGAACAGCTGGTTGGGTTTGGTTCTGGTAATCCACCTTGGAATTGTTCTCCACAGGTAGAGGCTGGTCAAAGGAAAAAGAATAGACATGGAGGCCAGATGCCTCCTCAGTGGCCTCTCCCCGAGTTCTTTATTTGGTCAACTTCTTCACCCTTGCATTCCCGTTTCCTGGCATCCGTCCTTACATGCCTCCAGCAAAACCCACCCAGTCCTGGACTGCTCACTGCCATGTAAGAGGCTGGGGGGACCATTCATCCTATCTCGAGGCCAGTAGACAACCTGTATTTCCCCTTCAACCATACCCTAAAAAGTTTTGCATACTACTTTAAGAAAACTGTGGCTGTTAGGTGCGACTTCGGGATTCTCCTACCAACATCTGCAAACTTTTCTCCATTCATATGCACCATGGCCAATTTAGCTGTGGTCTGCACAAAGCCGACCCACCAATCTCATTGCTATCTCTGGAACCCTCACTATCTCCTGACTCTCACCCTATTTCCTGCCCACTCCTTAGCCCACTAAGTTTCCTGGACTCCACAGTGAGTCTCCTCCCTGTCACCATGCCCTCACTACCCCTTAACAGTCATTCACTCATGATTTCTGCAGCCTGTCTTCACCCTCCACACTCCCCTAAAGCAGTGCTGGTTATAGAGGCTGTCCTTGGCCTTCTCCAGAACTCTGCTACATTTGACACCCTTGATCCTTTTTCATAAAGTCCTTTCCTTGGGGCCCATCGACGCCCCTTCCCATCTTCCTGAGTATTGATTGCTATTTCCCAGGCTCTTGTTCTCAGCCAACTTAGCTCTATCTAAAAGTTAACCACAAAGTCCTCTCCCTGGAAGGCTTCCTGGTGGGCATTCCAAAATTTCTGATTCTAGCTGAGGCCCGGTCAACCCTGGCCTCTAGATGCATCTCTGCTTCTCAGACAAACCGTCTTCTGGGCATCCCAGAGCCTATTCAGAATCAGCATGTCTATGATGAAGCTTGCCTTTGGCCCAGATTGGCTTCTCTTACATTCCTTTGTTTTTATTTTAGAAATAATTTTTTCCTCAGGGTGTGTGTGTGTGTGTGTGTGTGTGTGTGTGTGTGTGTGTACACGCATGAGCATGTGTGCATGGTGTATATATGTGTGTATGTGCCTGTGTGTCCTGCCTCTCATCTGCTTTAGCTCCTTGAGATGGAGTCTCTCACTGAACTTGGAGCTGCTGTTCTTCACACAGACAGGCTCACCAGTGAGCAAGTGATTCTCCTGTCCTCACTCTTGCTCAGCACATGGTTACAGGCCTGCATGGCCTGCTCAGCACAGGGTTACTGATATACATGGCCTGCTCAGCACATGGTTAGAGGCCTGCATGGCCTGCTCAGCTTTTTACATGGGTGCTGGGGATTGAACTCAGGTCCTATGCTTGAGAAGCATCCTTTACATTTTTTTATCTTAATCGGTGGTACCATCACCCACCAGGTTGTTCAATTCAGTAACCTGGAGGTCACCAATTATTGATTCTTCTGTTGTCTGCAGCTCTTGCATTCAGTTATCTGCAAAATCCCACCAGGTTTACTTCCAAATAGTTCTCAAATCTTTCCCTCCTCTCTTTGCCTGCTTTTATGGCCCGAGTTCAAGTTCATTTCTCACTTACTGGCAGTGCTTGTTAGGAACCACTAGACAACATGCATGCAATCTGACCACGTTACTTCCTGTTTCAGAATTTCCAGGCAGCAGGTTTCCTGAGGCTCATGAGTCCTTTATTGAAGTCACTGTCTGCCTGCCCCTCTGGCCTATAGTCCAGAAAGTTGGCAAGATTTACTGGGTAGGGCCCCTGCAAGACTTTGGCACAGGGGGCCCTAAATAGGCCCTACAGATATACCTATTGGCTCTTAAGTCTCAGTAGGCCACTGATCCTGAGTTGCCCACTGGGGCTTTTATTCTTGCCAAGAGGCTGGGGAAGGAGTTGACTCAGGCTTCCCACCAGCTCCCAATTCACTAGTCCTGCTTGAGGGTGCTGAGAAAGGAACTGAGCTGGAATGAGTGACGGTAAGGTGTAAGAGGGATGCTCCAAGGTTGAGCTTGCTAAGACTGGGCATCTGCTTCCCTAGGTGTAGGCCCCCTCTCTAAGGCTCTGGGAGCCTGTAGCGAGAGTGGGTGGTGTGGCTCCAAATCAGCCTGACAGTCCCCAAGTCTTTGGTAAGGACATGGCTATGGCTGGTCTGTGGTCAGTGCTTATCAAAGGGTGCCTGCCAGGTGAGGGCCTCCCTGAGTAACCGGTCCTCCACTGAGCTTAGTAGCTGGGTGCAAGCCTATGGTCAGTGCTTATCAAAGGGTGCCTGCCAGATGAGGGCCTCCCTGAGTAACCAGTCCTCCACTGAGCCCAGTAGCTGGGTGCAAGCCTGACTCTTGCTCACCAGGGCAGCAGCTGTGAGCTGCAGTTAAAGCTCTGCATGCCTGCTTTCCTCCCTGCATGACACACTCCCATCCTGAGTTCACCAACCTGTGAGTGTGGGCTGACTTCACATGGCTACAATCACTGTCACAGCAAGTGCTTCTGTCCCTCAAGTGAAGGTTTTGGGGTTCACTGACTGCTTAGTGTCATTAGGGGCCCATAGACTTTAGGTCAACCTGACCCTTTCAGCTAGATCCACCCATTGTGAATCAATTCTGAGCTTCTCTAGGTTGGTCTCCCCTCCAGGGAAGGCATCGGAACACAGAGCCAAGTCTAGAGGCAGGCAGGTCTAAATGCTGAGTTCCTGGAGGCTTTGGGGAGTCTCTGATGACTTCATGGGTGGGGCACAAAGGGTCCAGGCTCCAGCCAGGGAGTCAAGAGTCCTGGTCCTGGTAGTGACTCTCTGAACCCCACTTTCCAAGATGAGGGAGGAGGGCATTGAACCTGTATGCAGCTTCCCAAAGGGCAGCTCAGTTGAGCAAGGTGACTGAGGCATGACTGACTTTTTATTCAAGTACTTGTGCATTTTAATGAGTAATGAGAAAAAAGTAATTAGCGCATACACCTGATGATTCTGTGGATACTTGCTAAGGGCAAGTAGAAAGGAGCAGGGAGCCAGCATAAGTCCAGCACAAGACCAGGCTGACAGCACAAAGGGTGCTGGGAATGAGTGGCAGACATGTTGGACTTGGAACCAGCTGACTTCTGGTCCCATGAGAGCTGACACTTCTAAGTGACTTGCTGTCTAGGTTTGTCTCCTCACTGAGGGAATGGGACTTGAAAAGGGTCAGGAGAAGGCTTCCCAAGCTGAGCTGCTGCTGCAGTGCAAGGTCAGCCCAGCTGAGGCCCCTGCAGCTGCCCCAGCCCAGCCAGGCCTTATGGAGTGGAGGTGGAGTGAAGAAGCCAGGCCGGACTGTCCAACTCCATATCCCTGCGCAGGCTCTTCCTAATATGTGACCTTGGACAGATAAGCTGCTTCCTCCCCCAGCTGAAAGGTGGGAATGGTGACTTATCCTGAGGAGTGCTGTAAGAGGAAAGTGAGTGTGTGCCCATGGATGTGTAACAGGTGTGGCGTGTAGTAAGTCCAGGTAGCTGTCCTGTATTATTCTCAGCATGGGTCTATGTGGCAAGAAGAGGGGGTGTCTCCCTACTGCTGCCAAAAGGGATCCTTGTTGACGCCTTAGCCCCACCCCAGGTTCCCACCTTTAGAGAAGCAACATTGAATTTCACCAGGGGCTAGAGTGAGGAAGCTACTAGAACACAGATCTTCCAGCTTAGCATAAGTGTCCTCCCCTAGGTCAGCTGTCCTCTCCAGCCAGAGCTGGGACCATTTTGTAGAAGTTTACAGTGACTACTTGCTCATCCATTGGCAAACCCCTCCCCTCTATGAGTCTTGTTTTCTTCTCAGAGCCCCAAGGAGGGGCTTGAGTCCTCTCCATAGGCCCCTCTGGGGTTTCTGGTTTTGGGCAGCTCTGCAAGTTACCCAGCCTTGAAACTGTGTCCCTAGAGAGCCACCATAGCTCTTCAGTCTTCCACCTTGCACAGGAGGGTCCAGCGATCACCAAACAGCACCCCCCGCCCCCCCCCAAACTAGTGTTATGAAAGCCACTCCAGAGAACTGTCTCTGTTATCACGAGGATTCCCCCAGAGACCCTGTGGGTTCCAGTCTCCCCCTCTGCACGATACTCGTTCTAAGCCCTGACCACTGGGCCACAGCTCCCCCTTGGCCCTCAGCTGGGAAGTGCCAGGAGGACTGTGCCCTGCTCCCCCTAAGCCCCCCCGCCTGAAGGGGCAAGTCTCTGCCCAGGCTTAGGGCAGCCAATCACAGCAGGCCAGGGGTGGCCTCTCTCCTCCTTGGGAGCCCCCTCCCCTCCTCCTTCCTCTTCTGGGTGTGTCCCACGTTCGAAGGGTAAGTAATCAGGTAAAGTGTACCTGGCTCCAGGTGCTGTGGCAGGGGAGCTGGGCACGGGATGCACTGCACTGTAGGGCAGATGGGCAACACCGAGGTCCTGCAGTCCCCCAGAAGTTCCGAAGCCACTGACCAGGAAGAACCGTGCTGGAGGAGGGAACCCCACAGAAGTAACTGGTAAACTTGCTGCTGCCGTGGCTGAGGGGTGGTTAAATCCTGTAATAGAGTCGGAGGAGGAGGCCGTGGATGCTGTTTACACGGGGCTTAGTCACCCCTACAGCTGAAGGAGAGGAGGCGAGCCCAGCACCTGCTGCTGGGGTTATGGCACCCACCTCTGAGAGGGGAGAAGGGGAGATTAGCTGTGCTGCCTGGGGGCATTGCCACCAGCCAGCATTTGTCCCTGGATTTGCCCCCTGGAGAGACCACTGGGTTTGGCCTAATGCCTGATAGTGTCCAGAGATCACATCATGGATTTTCTGTGTAGAGATCAGTGGGGAGAAGCTTTCTTCCATAGGACCCAAAGTCTGAAGAGTACAGGCAAGGGAGAGCCTTGACTAGGTTTGAACTTGAGGGTCAGTTCCAGGAGGTTAGGAGCAAGGCCTGTGGAGCACACTGCGTGGTCTTCAATCCCAGCTCCACCACTTAGCTGCTGTGTGACCACAGGACATTTGCTTAGCTGGGTTTCTTCCAGTACCTGCTAACTAGGGTTAAGAATCGTATCTGCCTTACAGCACTACTGTATGAAATCAGCGGTGCTTGATTAGTACCTAGCACAAGGTGAATGCTCTATAAATATTTGCTTTTGTTTCTAATCCTGCTGCTTACTAGACGGATGATCTCCTTGAAGCTCATGTAAGCTCTCAGACCCGCAGTTTCCCAGTCTGTAAGATGAGGTACAAAGTTACCTGCAAGGGAAGTTGAGGGGATTAAATTAGTTGCTAGCACATGGTTGATGCTCATTAATACGGCCCTTGTCTGTGATGAGCCAAGGTTGGGTCCTAGTGACACACCAGGCTTCCATTGACACCCGTGCTGCTTTGCATGGGTGAGTTTTGTCTTTTCAGGTCTCTGAGCCGCTGTGCAGCTGCTCTTCTGCAGACATAAACATGGCTCCCAGGAGAACCCGCTTTGCTATATATAACCTTGAGCAGATCAATGACACTCAGGAAGGCACATAACTACCACTTCTGCCATAGGCTACTTCTTGGGCACCACAATGTGGCAGGCATGATGCCAGACTCTGAACAATGTGGGGGTGCCTTCTTAAGGACTCTTCTTAGAGAAAGCAGGATTTAAAAATGGACAGCAAGGGAAATGACCAGGAAAGAGGCCACCCACTGCCTGAGTACCCCCAATGGACAGTACCTAATGAGGGACCTATGGGCAAAGACTTTAGGAGTGGGGGAGGAGGAAGAGAAAGAATAGAAATAGGAAAGGCCTGGGAAGGCTCTGTGGACAAGGAAACAGACCCCAATAAGTCTGATGGAGGAGGAAGGGTGAGTGGAGAGGTGAGTGTCTGATGCCCCTGGAAGGTAGCACCCCGAGAGCACAGGGTTAGAGCTAAGGGCCAAGAGAGCAAAGCTGCATGGAGCTGGTGCTGAGAATGATGGGACTCTGGGGAGGGGAAAGTGGGGAGAAGGGTGGCATCAGCCCACCAAGAACCCTATTGCCAAGCCAAGGAGTGGGCACTGCAGGAGGTATCAGTTGCCTCTCTGGGACACCAATAACTGAAGTAGTGCTTGAGGAGGAGGAATATGGTGCGTTCAGAGCAATTAATTAATTGCATTAACCAATTAATGCCCCATCAACAGCAGCTGCTGTTTACTGATCTGGGCATCCTCACTGCCCCTGGAGACCTAATTTCCTGGCCCTTACCCCTAGCTAGTGCTACTGCTAGCCCCATCCTATGGAGGACGAAGATGGGGCTTGCTCGAGCTCCTGGAGCTAGGAAGAGCCAAAGACGTCTGACTAGCTCCAGAATGCTCATCCTAAACCAAGTTAGGCAGAGATGAGAGTGGCACAGGAGACAGATCCGAGAATCGAGTGGCAGCCTGGGTGAGTGAGGAACGATGAGGTGCTCAGTCACTGCAAGATGGACAAAGTGGGGGTCCTGGGAAGCCAGGACTGCAATCTAACCTGACCTCAGGTCCCAGCTCTGCAGGCTTGCTTCCTCCTGTGGAAGGTGCTGAAGACACCATATCAACGCCCTGGCACGCAGGTGGGCACCATCATGAAGCATCCCAAGTTCATGCTTGTTCATGAACTTCTGGGCCCTTGTTACAGGTGCCACTGCCCCTTAAGCCCCAGAGCAGGGAGTCTCTTTTCACCTACAAGCTCTGTGAATCTGATGTCTTCCCTGGGAAACCCCACACCTTTGCTCTGTGGCTTCTGAAGGATTTTCTCTGTTAAAATATCACCTACAAGAGGGATGTTCTTTGTGGAGAAGGGAGTGAGGATTCACCCCAGAGCATTGCTGTCCATGTGAGGGCAGCTCTGGGCCCAGGGCAGGACATTCATGGAAGGGGCAACCCCCCAATCCCTGCACCTGGTTCCCACCCTGTGGTCCAGGCTTGCAAGCACAATCAGGAGAGACTCCAGCAGACCTAGCATTTCTGGGGTCAAAGCTGATTTCTTCTGCTGAACTGCTTGGCTCACCGTGACCTTGCCTCCTCAGTGACCATCACAAAATGGCTTTCCTTTCTCTTGGGCCTTGAAATGAGTGAGATGCACGCAAAGCCCTTTTGAGTACTCACTTTGTGCAGCCATGCTGGAACGCTATAGTAAGTGCCACTTCAACCCAGAGATCAGGGCAGATCTGGAGCCCTGATCAAACTTCCCAAGACCCTACTGTCTCCCTCTTTCCAGTGCCCTGACACCCCAACACGTCCTGATGAACTTACTGAATTTTACCTCTGAAAGGCAAGGGAAGGGGCTGTGGGACAAGAATTCAGATGTCCTGGCTCCTAAGTCATAGCCTCTTCCTCATCGTTCTGGGTGTAGTGAACAGCAGGGACCATGTGGGGCCGGGGAGTGGGAGCAGGCACAGAACTCTCTTCTGAGATCAGACAAGATGGGGTATATTTGGGACCAAATGGGGGTAGGGACTTTCTCTCTTCTAAATCTCAGATGTGCTCACTCTCCTGGCCTCAGAAAAACTCATCCCTGGACAAGGTGATGGTTGGCTTGTCATCCTCAGGTTCTTTTGGTTGTCAGTCAATGGTTATTGGCTGAGTGACCTTGTGGGAGTCACTTCCTCTCTGTCTCCACTTTCCTACCTTGTAAGACAGTACCTGCTGTGTAGTGAGAATTAAGGGTGTGTGTGTGTGCATGCACATGCGTGTGTGTCATTAAAGTAGTGACTGGCATGGAAGGTCCTGTGCTCTAAGGTCAGGTAGAGTTCTTTGGGTCTAGGCAGGCTTCAAATCCCAAGCTCTTGATGGCTCCCGAGCCAGCAGGTCCCTGTTTCTGTGGGTGAATCTAGCAGGTCTCCTAGTGATATATACAAGAACTATTCCCCCCCCCCAAAAAAAAATCTCATTGCAGTGTTGAAAGGACATTTGAAAAATGGTCCTAACACACATAAAGGATCACACCTGATTGGTGGCTGCCTGTGATGAATGGTCATCACAAAAGTTAGTGAGAACCATCCTTTGATATTAGTCTGGGACTTTAGCAAACTCCCTCACTGGTTGTCCTTACATCCCAGCTCTGGGAGGCAGGAGCGGGCCTAGGATGGAACTCGGATGCTTTCCTTTCCACTGAATCTGCCGGTTTATTCTCTCCCCTCAACTCCCTTTGTTTTCACTGTTCAGGCAGGGTTAGTCTCTCTGTCATGTAGAGTGAGTGATGCCTACTCAGGAGCCCGGCTGCCTGGATAGGAACCAACCCTGCCCTGTATCAGCCATGTGACCCTGTGCTTGGTCTTCTTGTCAGCGTGCTGGATGTTGTATCAGTTCTGACATCACAGGGTTGGAGTGACAACTCCGTAGCACACAGGTAAGTGCTAGGTGTACTAGGCACAGCTGCTCCATGTGGTCCTGCCTTCTTCCCCTATGAATTAGAGGGCAGCTGATTGCCCTCCCTGGTACCGCAGCACATGATTGGACTCCTAGAATGAGCTCAGGGGACACTGTAGGCTGGGGCAGGGGAGTTGATTGACAGGCAGGAGGTCACATGGTTGAATGGATTTGCTCAGAGTCTGGTGAATTCCATTATCCTTCATTCAGACATCCACAGTGGGAATTGGGCCTTAGCATACAGTTTTCCTTTTGCATGGTCGTCAGGAAGGATGGGACTGAGAAACAGCTGTGGCATCAGGGCTTGCCAGCTATAAAGTGGTAGTGGGCACTGCCATCTTGGGCTTTTTGTAGTCATATTCAGGGGTCCTGGGAGCTCTTCCTGTGTCACCTGCCTTACTGACACAGAGCACAATAGCTCAGTCCCTAAGAGGTGTTGCGTGGCTTCCTCATCTCAGCAGTAACCAGGCAGCATCACTCCCATTTTGCAGATGAGGACACTGGGGCAGGTAGAAATCTGTCAAGCCTAAAGCTATGTGGCTGGTCCAGGTAGAGGTGGGAGTCTCTGCTGGGCACCCAATATCCAGGGTGCTGCTCATCAGGCTGCGGATCCCACGAGGTCTCCTGGGCAGAAGGCATTCTGAGGTTCTCCCCACATCCTTTGGGGCAAGGAAGAAGTCTAATGCCCTTCCTGGGGGGTTGGGGAGCACTTCTCAGATCAGCTTCCTGTGACTCCCCAACCATACAAACATCAGGGGATTAGAGGGACCAGGCTCCTCACTCAACTCTGGCCCTTGGGGATCCTGTGATAAGAATCGTGATTACTATAAAAAGCTGGGGACCCCTGTCCAGCCACGAAGGTCCTTATATATCATTTGGTACAGGCCAAGGGCAAGTACAAGGGGCTAATCTCGGTCCTGCATTGTCAACTCGCCAAACTTCTAGGGTTGGTGCCTGGCTGCTCATCCCTTCAGCCTGGTCCCGTGGACAGAGTGTCATGGACCGTCTAAAGTGACTCTGTTGACATGCATTCAGGTTATCCTTCTAGAAACATTTACAGGCTAAAAAGCAGCTCCCCACAAGGGGAATTGTGACAGTTTTTTTTTTCTTTTAAGGTATATATTCTGAAGATTTTAGGCAGAGCTTCCCAAAGCCCCTAACATCTGTTTGATGTTAGTAGGTTTAAGAATTTCTTGAAGTGTGCTGTCCTTCACTTGACTTTCTGGGTTCAACATAAACAGTTTCTTTACTGCAGGGCTTCAAGGTGGGGACATAGGTGATGCTTCTCAAATCATCTCACTATAGGGCCCATTGAGGAAAGCCTTAGTGAACACCTTGCTCAGAGGCAAGGAGATGAGAGGATGATGTTGAAAGCCAGTGACTTCTCCCATCACACCCTTCCCCTTCCTTTGATTTGGGGAAAAGAGGGTGGGAGGCTCTTTGCTGCCAGGAAGAACTATCATGGGCCAGGGATTTCTCAGGGGCATAGGACAAGCTCACATTCCTCAGAGTGTCTTCCAGAGCTATGGCTTCCCTGTTGGAAGGGACATGTTCAGGCATTTTCTACCCTCAGACTCCCACCTCTAGCTCCAACCCCAGTGAAGACTGTGAGATAGGCAGGTAGAACTTTTTTGTCTGCTCTTTAGCCTGTCCAGTGGGTTCAAAGTTCTGATTTGCCTTTGCTGAATGAACAGTTGAGCCCTTCCTAGGGATTCCCACCAGAGTCAATCAATAAACATTTTTTGAACCTGGCCTGGGTGCCTCAAAGATGACGTATAAGATGGGGGTTCTTGGGCTGACAGTTTACATCATAGATGAGCTCTGGGGAGAGGGCTTGTAGACTACCAGTAGGCCACTAAGAGCATAAGGCTGGGGCAAGACAGGGTAGAGACTCAGTGAATACAGAACCCTAGGCAGAGACGGGGCCGGATCAGCAAGCCAGTTATAACCTTCTTTAGCAAGGTTAATAATATGCCATCCATCCTGCAGGGGGGTGAGGTATGCATCTTGTGGTAGGAAGGGGCTGATGGTGAGGCAGACATAACACACAATTAGAAGTGGCCAGGCATTGGAAAGGAGGCCCCAGGACTCCACTACCAACTCCTTTTCTCTGCTACAAATTAGATTAAATATGACAAAGGCCTTTGCACAACATCCAATTATAGCTGCAGCACACGATTTCAGAACCACCCCTTTATCCAATGAGGTGCTTAATACCAACACAATGTGGATATATTTATTCAAAACAATCATATATATACATATATACATTGTTAACTGCTTAACAAACTCAAGTAGAGTTGACAGAACTTCCTGAAGCTCTTCTTTGGCATCCTCCCCCTATCCTGAATTTCCCAAAAAATCTGGGACTCTCAGTCTCCAAAGGGGATTATAATAACTTCCTTACCCAGGGGTCAGGAGCTGGAATTTTATCGGCTACTTGCATTTCTTCTTATCACCACACCGTGGCACTGTTGATGGCTACTTCTGCTCAGTCTATTGAACTAAGCCTAGAAGCCGGTTCTCTGCAGTTGCCAGATCCTGTAAATATGGGAGGGAGGTGAACTCTGCTCCTGTTTTCCAAGCTCAGGCAAGGGAACATCTCATCAGGCTCCCAAGGGTAAGTTCCTGGTGCATGACTCAGTTATCTTCCCAGCAACAGAATCCCATGAGCCACCCTGGAAAGACATGTTCCCAAGAATGAACAAGGTGACCTTCAGTAGCTTTCACACCAGAGGAGAAATCAAATACCAGTGCTATGATTTAAATCTGCAGTGGGGCATCCCTCCAACAGGAACCACAATTTAATAAGATCTTTTTGCAGGAAGATGGGGGCGAGGAGGGAAGAGGGTTGACTAAAACTAAGTCCATGTATGAATAAAGCATCAAAATACACAATGAAAAGAAGAGCCTTTTGTAAGGTCACTGCAAACTGTTGGTCAGGCGCAAAGCCACTAGAAGAGGGGGAAACTGGGTATGGTCAATTAGTTTTTATCAGTTCGTGATTACAAGAATGGGGCCTTAAGCAAGTGACTTAACCTTTCCGAACCTCTCTTTTCTCACCTTCCAAATTGGATGATATTACCTTCCTCACAAGACTGGTGTGAGATTCAAAAATCTTTAAGAACAGCATGTAGCACAGTGCCTTGCACATCATAAATGATAATAGCATAATTGTCATTCTTTCACCACGATGCTTGCAGACTGGGGCAGGCCTTGTGTACAGAGTGCCCATAATAAACCATCACTGAGTATCAGCCACTTACTGTAATGGGCTACACCAGCCTCAGCTTCTGGTACAGGTAGGCATTTGTGAAGAGAGGACAGTTCACTGCAGATGTGTCCTCTGCTGTGCTCTCTGGCAGCTTATCTGTGCTTTACCAACAGCGTAGATAGAATTGGACCCATGGTGAGGCTTCTCGTTTAAGTCACAGGCGACTTATTTTAAAATGAGTTATGAATATTGAATCAACATGAGCAGAAATTAAATTTTTGTGTGTGCTATGTGTGATTGTGTGTGTGTGTGTGTGTGTGTGCATGTGTGAGCAATGTCAGAGAAGAATTACAGGTGTCTTCTGGGATCACTTATCCATGTGTTTCCTCGAGATGGAGTCTCTCACTGAACCTGGAGCTGCCATTTTTGGTCAGACAGGCTGACCAGCAAGTCCTAGCAATTCTCTGGTCTTCACCCCCAACCCCCCCCCACAGGATTGGGGATACGGACGTGCGTGTCTATACCCAGCTCTTTACATGAGTGCTGGGGACAGATCTCAGGTCATCTCAGACCCTCATGCTTGGGTTGCAAGTGCTTTTATCCATTGAGCCATCTCTCCAGTCCCATAAATTACATGTTTTCATTTGTCGCTAATGCAAATAAATGTCTGATCTCTATCAGATCAAATGTAAATAGTTAAGTCAACGCTGAATGGATGAAGATCAATGGGGCACAGCCTGAACTCCTAATTGTTATAGAAAAGAGCAATGCTGACAAATATCTTGAGCTCCCTTTACATGCCTAGCTCTGAGTGAGGAACCCAGATGGATTAGCTTGGGAAGAAAGAGCCTGGGGCATCTCAGCCACCCAGGCTGAAAGCCCAGGCAGCATGAGCAGGAACTGCATTTGAGCACTGCTTGTTGAAGGGCAGGGTTGGCAAAGCACAGAGGTGTTTGGGACCCTACGACTGGAACAGGTTATAGTCAAGGTGTGGGAAGAACGTGACAAAGAATATTTGGAGAAGATTGCCTTGATAGAGCCAAAAGTCTGGAAGAAAAAAGAAATTCTAGAATCTTCTTCTAACACCAGTCTCTGCGAGGCTTTGAATCCTTGTTGATGTGTTATTGTTCAGCATGGAGGAGAAAGCTGGCTGGCGACAGATGCAGGTCCAGAGAAAGGACAAAGGTGTGAGGGCACAGAAGACACTTAGGAATCTGAGGTTGCCATCAATCAACTCCCTCACAGGGAGAGACTGGATCCTCTTCTGCCTGTGGAGAAACCTTGCCCACTGCCCAAGGACTCATGATGCCCCACTGCTCTCACTTGGGATACAGCCCACTCACTCATTCAGTGAACTCTGAACCCCTTCCACAAGAAGAGAGATAATAGAAGGATGGGTGGCATTTAGGGATGATGGTCACACCAAGGAGTGATGTGCAGGATCAGAGGAGAAAGGACACTTAACTTAGATCTGATAACCACAGGTGATGAGGCTTGGTGGCACCTAAACTCTACACAGACCAATCATTTCTGAAATAACAGCTTCCTAAATCCTGGGAAAGGCTACATGTAATTAAGCCCCACCCTGACAACCCAGGCTTTTGGCCTAATCCTCTCTTTCAGTTCTTCAACCAGGACTTGTAGAGCATCTATTACATGCCAGGGCTGTTAGCTTGGGCAGATAGAAGTAAAAGAAAAACACCACTGTTCAGTGCCATGAAGGAAAGAGCCAAGAGGGAGCAAGATGACATATACTGGACCCATGGGGATTAGGGCAGGGGAGACAGAGGTGACTTCTCTTTGCAGGCAGAAAGCTTTGAAAGTCCCAATGACACTTGAGGGTTTGTTTTTTTTTTTTTTTGTAATCAAAAAAATGTATTTTCTTCAACAAACAAAGAGACATCTGTTAACTTTGGATTGCTGTTGGGATTCCTGTTGTTCCTCCCCCTCCCCCACCCATTTTAAATTAAGGCCCTAGGAAATATAAGTGATGAGACTCTCTGAGGAAATGACATTGTTGGTCATTTTTATACTTGATCTTAGCAAAAAAGGCAGAGAAATGGATGGTGAGCCAGGTAGAAGGTGTGTGTAGTATAGTATGTCTAGTATACGAGGTGTGTGTGTGCACATGATGTATGCATGTGTTCAGATGTGTGTGCCCCTTGTATGAAGGCTGAGGAGCACCTTGGGTATCCCCCGTGCCTCTCCTCCACCTTATTTCTCAGAGACAGAGCCTATCACTGACCCTGAAGCTCACACCGTTTTGTTTATTTTTCTTCGAGGTAAGGTCTCCCTCTAGCACAGGCTGACCCGGAACTCACTCTGTAGCCCTAGGCTGTCCTTGAACTCAAGGATCTTCCTACCTCAACCTCCTGAGGGTGTGGGTTACTACAGCTGCTCTCATCATTGTTTTGGTTGGACTAGTTGGCTAGCAAGCCCAGCCATCCTCAGTGCCGAAGATACCAGCATGCAGATGCCGGGCAAAACAACAACAACACCAAAAACGTTGTTATTGACAACCTTCATAAATATAGACAATAAACCATGATATTTCTCTCCCACTACCCCCATTGTCCCCTTTTCCAACCCACCCTCCATTGAATCCCTACTTCTTTCCAATTTGTCTCCTATTTTGATGTCATTAAAAAATTATTTCTTTACTTGAGAGAAACGGATAGAAATAGACAGAGTATGGGTATGCCAGGGCCTCCTGACACTGCAAACAAAATCTAGACATACAGCCTCCAGGCACATGTGTCACTTTGTGCATCAGGCTTTATGTGGGTACTGGAGAATCAACCTCAGGCTGTCAGGCTTTCCAACCAAGCACCTTGACCACTGATCCACCTCTCCAGCCCCAATGTCATCATCTTTTCCTCCTATTATGAATGTCTTGTGTAAGTGGTGTCAGCACTATGGACATTTTGTGTCTGGAAGTTTGCATTGTAAGCAGTCCTGTCCTTCCTTTTGCTCTTAAAATCTTTCTGCCACCTCTTCCAAAATAGACCCTGAGCCTTGGAGGATGTGATGGAGATGTCCCAGTGCTGAACACTCCAATGTCCCTTCTTAGCACTATGGTGAGTTTTGAGTCACCCTAGTGGTCACTGCCATCTGAAAAGAGAAGCTTTGCATACCAAAAAAAAAAAATAAGACTAACATTAATATATGGGCACAAGCATAAGTATTTAGAGGGCATTTTGATGGGCATAATATATCTATTTAGCCAGAAAACAATAGCTGTTACTCCCATCGACCTTGACCTCCCCAGCCATAGGCCTTTGACTAGGTCTTCAGCAGCAGGCATGCATTCCCTCCTGTGGAGCTGGCCTCCAGTACATTCAGAAAGCATTTGGTTTCTTTCATAACAGATGTGCCACTATTGCACCAGTTGGCACATATGGCCAGTCTGGCCAGCTGTAAGACTTGCAGGGTCCACTGCTGTTTACCACCACTGATAACTTCTCTCTCTTCCAGCACTGACAGCTAGTCAACAGGAATGAGGTTTCCAGCTCAGCTCCAGCTTGATTTCTCAGTGACCTGCAGCCCAAACATGTGAAGTCTTCAGCAATAGGGTCTTATCTTACCACCTAGTTGTGGTGGACAACCAAGAGGCATGGCAATGGCCTGTAATGTTTTGGAGGCATCAGGGGCCTTCTGTATGCCAAATGTTTCATGCAGGTGCTGTGGATGAAACTCAGATCTTCATGCTTGTGCAGAAAGTGCTTTTAACCCCTGACCCATGCCCCCCCCACACACACACCACACACAACTTTATTTGATTTTCCTTAGTTACCTTTGAAGGCTGTTTTCAACATAACAAAATATGGAAACCACAACTCAAGGAAGTCACCTACCTGACTGTTAAGATGTGCACATAAGATATGAGCTCTGATTGACTCCTCTCCAAAAGCTACCCCACCTCCCCTCCTGAGTCAACAATCACTCCTGAGGATGGAAGAGCCACAAAGAAACCCCTAACACAGGCCTCTCGTCACTGATATTGTCACTTTCCTCTCTTTAGAAACGCTCCCTGGATCTCCTCTGCTGAGCTGGCACACTCCTAACAGCATAGTGGGTTCGTCTGCCTCCTTTCCCCAACTCCAGGATCTCCAGGCGAACCAGGCACTGGGGGATCCAGGCTTGCAAGCCTGGGGCTAGCGTCAGAAGCAGGTGCCCGCCCGAGGAGGCAGGGCACAGCCCCGTGGAGGAGGGCGAGTCCTCAGCCACCCACGAGAGGCACCCACTGAGTCTATGAGGGACCACCCTTGTCCCGGACTATGGCTCACATTAGGGAATTCCTGGGAAGTCACCCCCAAAGGCATAGCAAGGCCCTCTCAAGTCCTGATACCCCGGAGCTGCTGCTAGTGATGTGACTTGTCCCCAGCGGGGGCCATTCGGTGAGGTTCCCACTGTGGGTCCAGCTCCACGAGGCACCATGAACCCTAACTTCTGCCGGGCCCTGGTGGAGCGGAGGCCCGTGGGGACCCCCAGCGGCATGCAGCTGGGCGTCGTGTCCCCTCCGGGCCAGGCGCTGCCGGCCACCGAGCCCCTGGGCCGCGTGCCCTTCCTGCTGTGCCCGGGCCCCGCCGCGGCCGGCGAGCCGCCCTACTACGACGCGTACGCGGGGGTCTTCCCGTACGTGCCGCTCCCCGGCGCCTTCGGGGTCTACGACTACCCGTTCGAGCCTGCCTTCATCCAGAAGCGCAACGAGCGCGAGCGGCAGCGCGTCAAGTGCGTGAACGAGGGCTACGCGCGCCTGCGCGGACACCTGCCCGGAGCCCTGGCCGAGAAGCGGCTGAGCAAGGTGGAGACGCTGCGCGCGGCCATCCGCTACATCAAGTACCTGCAGGAGCTGCTGCGCGCCGCCCCCGACTGCGCGCCCCCCGGACCCCAGCCCCCCGAACCCCGCGACGCGGGCCCGCTCCCCGCGCTCCGACCCGAGGGCCCCGGCCCCTCCGGCTTCGCCTCCTCGCCGCTCTTGGAGTCCGAGGAATCCAGCCAATGACCCGGCCTGTGGATCGGTCCCGATCCCCGGAGCTGCGTGCGGCTAGGTCACCAGCCTTGACGCTGAGGGTGCAGCGCGGGACCGGGGTCTCTATCAGCGTAAGGGGGGCAGGGACTAGGGACAGCTCCGGTGCGCGCTGCGCCCTCTGCAGCCCAGGACCGTCATCTCTTGGGTCTGTTCCCAGATCGGCCTCAGCCCTGGAAGCCAGCGACGCCCCGTGCCTGGGCCCAGGGAGCTCGCTTGCTCCTCTAAAGAGGAACCCAGAGCAAGTCAAGATGCTGGTTGCTCTCAGCCCCGTGGAACCCACAGACTTGGAAGGAGGCGGTGCACTGGCGAAACTCTGCGTCCTTGGTGGGGTGTTGACCTCCCTTCTCTCCTCCCTCAGTACAGCCTTCTCTGCCCAGGTTGAAGGACTTCATTTTTTTGCCCTAAGACTTGTAAATCTATAGGCGCCGTTGGCACTGTGGTTTCATAAAGGGCCAAATAAAAGGATTGCTGCGCTTTTGTGGTTCCTAAATCATTGTCTATCCTGACCTTGCTACCTGTACCCCTTCCTCGTTCATCCTTTCCAGCTCAGAACGCTTGCTACAAGGATTTATGGGGGGTGTTTGTTAGCTCATGCAGCCAACTGACATTTCCAGAGTCTAGTATATGCCAGGACTGTGCACAGGAGGGGCTGGAGTTCCAGAGAGAAGGCACACAAACCCTTGCATAAGGGGGCATGGGAGAGGTGGGGAACAATGACACAATCATAGGCTCACTGTCCAGTGTGACAGGTGCCCAACCAGAGGTGTGTACCCTCAAGGTTGTCTGGGAGCCTTTCACTCCAGTTTGTAGAGAGAGGTTCAGGCAGACAGGGTGGGGGTGAGGGTAGGAATCATCTTGGCCTGATCCTGGCAGGTACTGAAATGAAGGAGATAGGCTGATGGGGACAGTGTCATGGGGCTGGCATGGGGGTGGCAGACCTAATCTTGGTATGAGGGACCTGTCTGAAGTTCATGGCTCCATACCACAGGCTTCCCTACCTGCACTCCCATTGCCCAGCTTTAAAACCTTCCATCCTGTCTCCCACTGCCCCTGCCCCTCTTTAAGCCTGTGTGGAAGTACCTCTTCGCACATACCCCTTGGGGGCAGACTGGGATGCCACTGACTGAGCTGGAAGTCATGACAGCTGCCTGGCCTCAGGAGCTTGGGCCTGGTGGCAGCAGGGACCAAGTGGAGGCTAATTTTACTTGCTGGGAGCAGAGAGAGTAATCCTCCCACCCCCACACCAGCCCCGCCTGCCTGGCTGCCTCAGCAGGACAGGCTCAGCCAGGCCCAGTCCCCAAGGTGGGGGCATTGGGGACACAGGGAGGAGAGGGCAGTGGGCTGGGGGATTGGGGGAAAGGGAAGGTGTCAGGGAAGCCATGGAGCCATCCTCACCCCAGGACGAGGGTTCAAGGAAGAAGCAGCCAAAGAAGCCTGTTCCTGAGATTCTGCCAAGGCCACCCCGGGCCTTGTTCTGCCTGACCCTCCAGAACCCCCTGAGGAAGGCCTGCATAAGCATCGTGGAATGGAAGTATCCTTCAGGGCCTGGGCAGAAGGGAGTTTGGAGGTGTGCCGGAGGGGCATGGGCTGGGGTCACAGAGTAGAAACATTGAGGTTTAGGGCAGCTGGGGACTTGGAATGGGGTGAACCACCACACACTGGAGAGAGGGCTCCCTGAGTGGCCCTCCCAGGTCCTGAGCAACAGCTGGAGAGGCTACTAACCATCTGTGAAAGGGCCTGTGTTCCTGGGGACTGTTTCCAGCTGTGCCCAAGTCTACATCATCACAGGGTACCATTGGGTGTTTTGAAGTGACAGTCTTATTTTGGAACAAAATGGTAGGAGACGTGGCCTCTGAAGAACTCTCCATTGGTAGGAGACAGGCAATCTAAGAGAGTGACAGTCCAAAGAAGGCTCCCACTGGGGCCAGTCCCCCTGCAGGTGGTGTGGGAGGAGAAGAGGGGTTGAGAGAAGGCAAGCTGGGCTGGTTTAGTTCAGACATAGTGCCTTGGAGTCGGGGACTTCAAATTCATCTGTGTTTTCATGCGCTCTGGGAGGAAGAATGATGAAAATATCTGGGTTATTTGGGGAAAGGAGATGCTACAGAGGGGAGAGGAGGCCTAAGTAGAGTGGATTCTGAGAGAGTCAGGAATATTTGAAATATTTTTGGCATGCTCTAGAAGAGTGAGATTCCATCAGCTGTTCCTTGGAAGAAAGGAGGAGGGGGTGTGCATGTGAAAACAGTGTGGGGGTCAGCCTCCCCCCCCCCACAGCTGCACTTCGCCAGGCCCCATGGCCTCTAGGCCCCTCCCTCCCAGCCTCGGCAATGAAAGCAGCTTAGCCCTTTCCTCCATCCTCTGCTTCTCTAAGCCCACTTCTCCCACAGACCTCTGCCCCTGCCCCATGGCCCTTTTCCAAATACTGGAGGAAAATGGGATTTTTTAGCCAGACTACTGCTCCCCCTAAACTATACACCAAGGACTCACTCTGTCTCTCCTTCCCTCCCTCAGGCTTGCTTTCTAAAGCAAGTCAAGAGAGCCCGAGTGCCTCCCTGGCATGGCTGTGTAGGGTTGGGGGTGTCTGAGGGCGAGTACAGTCCAGTGCACACCAGCAAGTACCCTTAGCTCTGAAAATTCAGCTTCCACATCTTCATCTCCCTCCTTCCCAGTCCTTGGCACAAACCTGAATTAGCCTTCAGTCTCCCTGGCCATTTCTTGAGATAGCCAGAATCTCAGAAAACCATGGCTCTGAGGGGTGGGGGAGTGGGCAGGACACACTTAGCATGCAGCAGTGATGAGATCCCTCAGCCAGCCAGGTTCCACCCCTCCCAGTCCCAAGATAAGTAGAAGTTACTGCTTCTGATCAGTACACAGATCCTTGGGTGAAACTTACAGAAAAGTGCGGAAGGAGCCGTGTGCATCAAGTCCCCTGAGCCTGTCTGTCTCCTGACATTCTAGTGACAGTTCAGCCTGACCTCACACACCTGACAGCTCACTCGGGGCTCTCCTTAACCCTGGCACCAGACCTTTCGAAACCATCATCTTACTCACCATCTTTGCCAACTGTGTGGCCCTGGCTGTGTACCTGCCTATGCCTGAAGATGACAACAATACTCTGAACCTCGGCCTGGTAAGCTAGGTCTTCCTGCCCGCAGCCCTAGGCTGGGACTCACCCCACAGGAATTCTGTTCTGCTGAGAGATGCCGGTGACCTGCATCCTGATCATGTGGACTCTGATGCCCTAACTACCCACTAGACCGCTGATGCCCCTGCAGCTTTGCAGAGGAAACCTGCTCAGCTCATCATCTCATACCCAGTCTGCCCAAGCTTTGTACCAACCACCCAACAGGAGGAAATTCATGAACTCCTCCCAAGAAACCCCCAATGTAGTGCCAGTTGACAGATGTGGCAAGGCAACCCCCAGGCTGAAAGTTAATGTCTCTTCTCTGGATAGGATACAGAAGAGTGTCATCACCCCCGAGTTTGCCTAGAACGAGCATGCTTTAGATCTTCCAACACCATGGCTCCCACCCGTTCACCAGCAACACGGGCATGGAGCCATCCGATGCCAGAGCTGGCGTCACCTCCTGCCACCTCACTCTGTTTTATGCAGGAGAAAACTGAGGCCTGGTGAGGTTAAGGGATATACCCAATTGCTAATCATAAAAATCATTAACATTTAGTAAGTGCTTATTAGCTATCGGGCTTTGCACCAAGTAGTTTTCATTATTGAATTATTGAATCTTTAAACAACCCCTGTGCTATAGTATTAGACCCCCTTAAAAGACAAAAAAAGGGGGAAGGTAGCTTGCTTTAGTGTGCCCCCCATCTAAGCCTTCTAGTAGGGTTTAGGGGCTTTGTAATCTGGCTGTGTCCCCCTGCTGCAACATGAGGACTTATAGAGGAAGCCAACCTAGAACCAGTGAGCTGTCTGAGGATGTGGCTTAGTGGGAAACTACCTGCTTAGTCTGCTGGAGGCCTAAGTTCAATCCTCAGGACCATCCAGTCAACCATCAGACAAGCCAGTGGAACTCCATTTCTCCAGGGCTTTTCCCTGCACTGACTGCAGGTGAGGAGAGAGGAGAACATCTGTGTGCAGACAGGCCGGAAAGGAAGGTGCTTGTCTCTGCCTTTCCTAAGGCTGGTTTCCATGGGAATCTATCCTGAGCTGGGGAGAAGCTTGGTGCTAAAATGTGTGCTTGCTATGAATGGAAAACCTGAGCTCCTGAGGTGGAAGGAGAGAGGGCAGAGCCAGTGCCCTTTAAGCTCGCAAGGAAGCCATTGTGTGCAGCCTGGACCTCTCGCAGGACATGCTTAGTTCCCCAAGTCTGTGGATTTATGGAAGATGCTGGGTTTCATTGCATTCCAGGACCTCATAGTTTGGGGCCTTGGTTCCTTGTGTACTCTTTAAGAAGTTGACTACTTTTGTAAGAAACTGTCCTCCTTGGAGGACACTTAAGGTACATCTTAGTGGTTATGTGGACAAAATGGCTGCCTCATATGTTTCATATGGCCCCGGAGTGTTTTCCTTTTGTCTGTGGGCGGTTGCTGCAGAGCCTGGGGTTAGGTCTAGAGCTCCGAGAAGCAGTGCCCTAAGGAGGAAAGCTGACCAGTGTCACCAGGCAAGTCATAGCTTTAGGGACAGTCACCCTGAGGAAGAGCCCTTAGCTGACCCCTCTGGGTGACACTCAGAGAATAGGCCATATCTAAGGTCATAGACACCATCTCTTGTCAATTATATGTTCATCTTCCCAACTCCTGAAGAGGGAAATGAGAGCAGGGGGAAGTGAGGTTATGCACTTATCTTCCCTTTACCCTATCAGCTACATTTTAGCCTTAGGAAAGATGGGGACTTTCCAGTTATTTAAAGTAACCCACAGCCTTTAGAGGGGGAGGCTATAGGACTAATTCTGAATCAACTTTCTTATCCACTTTATAAATACATATGTAGTGTCTATTATATCCCCAGCATACACTGGAGATATCATTTTGAACCAAGCAGGTGTAGTTTCCATCTTCATAGAGCTTAATTAAACAAGTTGATGAAGCAAGTAATTACAATTAAACCAGTTAAACAGGTACTTAAAATAAAATGGGCAAACCAAGCACATAGTAGCACACACTTGTAATCCCAGGACTTGGGAGGTGGAGGTAGGAAGTTCAGAAGTTCAAAGTCATCCTTGGCTACATAGTAAGTTAGAAGCCAGCCTGAGCTACATCAAATCACGAGGGTGGTGAGAGAGGAGTTGGCAGCAGGTTCTGTGAGTGTCACACAACAGTCAATGGCCACTTAATGCCTGAGAAAGGCTGTATGCGTGAGGGGGAGAAGTAAAAAGCCTTTTTTTTAAGTACTTTGATGAGCACCAATGTACTTTTTGAACAAGAGGTCTCCCATTTTCATCTGCGCTGAAACTCCCCCAACCCTTGGAAAATCTGATAGGTGACTGACTCATGGCAAGCACATAGTCTGAAGAGCATCAGGGGAGCCTTGTGCTGTTGAGCTCGCTGCCTTCAGCCTTCATTGAGCCACATCTGCATTTTAAAAAAATTATCTATTTGTCCCCAGTGATACAGCAGGTTCTGGGTGAGGGCTGGGGTGCTCCTCAGAGCACTGCAGAAGCGCCAGGCAAGAAGAGGGCCCGGGTGGAGGAAGCCACATGGGCAGAAGGCTGGAGGCAAGGTTAGGGGCCCTGAATGGGATTTAGAAAGGCCTCTCGGGCCACCACACAGAGCATGGGCTGGGGTACGATAGAAGAGAAGGGAAGGAAGCTGTGGCCTCAGGACCAGAGCCATGAATAGGAGGGAGAGAGAGATTTAGGAGGTGGGCCCAGCAGGATTTGGTGACTGTCAGGCGTGGGGACAAAGCTTCCGTGAGGCAAGGAGGAGGGCAAGAATGGTCCTGGGGTTTCCGGGTGGGAGGCAGAATGGTGGTGTCACTCAGCAAGACAGCACAGGGAATAAGGTGAGCTCAGCCTCAGCCACGTTGGGATACTGGTTTCCATGGCTACCCACTGGGCAATTGACTCTGCAGGCCTGAGCATTTGGTGACACAGACTTCCCACTTTGACATGTGGGATGGGGGCTAGAACAGACAAGAAAGACTTCCTGCCCTGTGTGCGAGCGGAGTCAGTGTTGGATCCATGACTGTGGGTGGGAACCCTGACACTTGTCTATGGGATGGACTTTCCCTCTTCTACCCGCCCCCTCATTTCTGTAGCATTCTGTGAGGATATCTGACCTTGACTTTCTGGGGTTTGGGGTGTCCCCCTGATTTGTCTAGGGAGGCCAGGGTTCTGAACAGAAGAAAAAGCTGAGGCCCAGGGAGAGTTCCAGCAGTACACAGTGGGTCACAGAGTGGCAAGAAGTAGACCGGGGTGCTGGTGTCCTGGCCAGTCATATGAGCTGGCAGTGGATGGGGGTGTGGGCTGTGAGGACAGCCACAGTGGAGAAGCAGTATCGCATGGTGGTTAGGGAAATGGACCAGAGAGCAGGGACATATGCCCTTGAGTCCCCAGCTCATGTTACATATCCCCTCTCTTCCCTCAGCATCCTCATTTATAAGGTGAGATAACATTGCATGCTTGAGAGAAGCTTCCAGATGAGCCAAGGCATTCTGGGCGCTAGTGCTTTGCCTATCAACATGAGGAACTTTATCTAGAGGGTCCCACTCAGAGTGGGTGACCCAGTAAAGCAGCCCCTGGTCATTGAGATCCCCAAGGTGTTCTAGAATCCAAGGTCATAACTCCCAACAGTTATATCAAAGGATTATTTCAGAAAAAAGGCTCCCTCTTTACCCCACCAGCGTCTGTCCTGTTCACATTAGCCTGTCCTGCTCTCTTCGAAGCCCCAGCATGTCTCATTGTCACAAGCAACAACTAGTGTTTTGTGAGGCTCACATTCTATTGGGCTGTTCAAATGCTTTCCTGGTAGCATCACACCTAATGCCCACCACACAGGCACAGCTGGGTCCTGGGTAGCCCTGAACCCTTTGTGGAGGACAGGGTGAGCAAAGCTTTGGCCTCTCGCCAAAACCCTGCTTTCCTTGGACTAAAGAGTTGTTGTCCATGCCAAAAGGGGCATTCAGAGTGTCCATTCCAGCCTCAAGGCCTGAGGTTTCGGGGTGCTAACACAGTCCTGCCTCAGCATTCTCCTAGAACAAAGGAGGCTGGGGAAGAGGTCCCAAAGAGTTCCATTGTCAGAGAAGTCGGAAAATGGGCTTGGACACCAAACTACCCCCCTGGAGCCAAGACTAGAATACATGGCCTGCCTCCCATTCAACCCTAAACTCTCATACTCTGCCTGCTCCCCAAAAGCTGAGGGGAGCTGCTCCTGAGAGAACCCTGATTAAACGAAAAAGATTTGGTGGAGGGCCATCATTCCAACCTTATTCAGTCTGAGGAGATCCATGAGATTCAGCAGCAGTGATCAGAGCTCCAGATTATTGATGAGGAAGATGGAGCAGGCATGGTAGGGTAGATAGCACACCAGCTCATGCCAATGGGTCTGTCTTTCTACCAGGCAGAGCCATCTCTACGGGACTCAGCAGTGAAAGTGCAACACAGGACCACCCTCCAGAATGGAGGTGTTTTGCAAGGGACAGGGAAGGAGGGGGACTTCTGCCCACCTAGAGTCATTTAGCAATGCCTAGAATCATGTGGCACAGAACTGCTCCTCCCCCAACACAGAAGTATCTGGCCCCAATGTCAACTAGGACTGAGGTTGAGAAACACTGTCCTAGACAGTTAAATAACCTTGGCCAGCATTGTTATAGAATGTTCCACTGGGTTGGTACAAGAATATGGTGCCTTACTTCCAAGCTCTGGGAGAGTTCTCCTGGTAGCTCTAGTGGGCATTGCCTGCTGCTTTTGTAGGGTACTATGGGGTGGACTTCAGAATGTCACCAATTCCAACTATCCTCAGCTCCAGGGCAGTCACTGTCCCTAAGCCATCATGGGGTGCTGTAGGCCTCCGCTACATTCCTGGGGTTCAGGTTGCCACCCAGTGTCCTCTGAGGCTAGACACTAAGCTTTTGGCAGCCAGGCCATTTGCCTTTTTATAGGATCCAGAATGTCCTGCCCATGTCTATGGCCTACAGCCCACTCTGCCTTGCCATCTGGAAAGACTGGGCCTTTAGAAGGACCCAGCTCTGGCCTTACCTTCACAAGAGTGGTCAGAGCCAGAGCCACGGTCCCCAACAAGGGTCTGTGAAAGTAAAACAGATGCTTGGCTTTACCCCACCTGGGAGCCTTGCTTCTTTCCACCACAAGGGCTCAGATTCCTGTTAGGGCACTAAGTGACCCCATCAACTCTGTTCCCTGCACACCCAGGGGAGGCACTGTGGCTTAACAACAGAAACCCAGGGAGAACCTCTGGCCCTGGGCCAAGCTGTGCAGCCTTTAGGGGATGTCAGGGGGGAAAGCACAGAACTTTCAAATCAGACAAGCCTGTCTTCAGCCTGCACCTTTGTTGACAGCTTCCTAAACTGAGCCTCTGTTACCCCATTTGTGATCAAGAGAGCTAGCCCCTCTCCTTTCAGAATGGTTAGATCCCTGTGTGACACGACCTCATGTCCAGCCTGGCACACAGGAGTTGTGCAATGAATAGGAGTTCATTTCTTCCCTTATCTGCTCTGCTTGCACTGACAGCTCACAAGCTCACACTGCACTCAGGCCTGTGGGGCAATGTGGGGTTCTGGGCACATTCCAACATATATGCAGGTTTTGTGAACATGCTTTCCTCTCCCTCTCCAGCGTGACATGGTGATCGAGACCATGCACATCATAGCACAGCTGTGCTGCATGGTAGTATGTGATCCTGGAGAAACTGTTCATCCCTCCATGTTGCCAATTGCTTATCAGTAAAATGGGGGTGAAAGTCCTTGTTGTACAGGGCTTCCACCCATGAGGAATGTAGCTAGAACAGGTCCTGAACCTAAGTGGCTGCTGACTAGGCTTAGCTGTTACTCTCATTATTACTCAGGAGAATGACGGCCCTGACCCCTGCAGGTTGGCACTCTGCTCACCCCTACCTCCCCTCCTGTGATTTAGTCCCATATCTCTATCTAAATGGCCTTGGCATATCTGCCCACTCTACCTAAGTGAGTTGGGTTTGCCAGCATGGAAGAGAGCCAATAGGACGAAGATCCCCTGAGTGGTAGGATGAAACAAAAGACCCACCCAAATTATGTCCATTTTAGTAAAGGGTTCATTGAGCTAAATGTGGCTACTTCTTTCACTCTTCAATAAGTCATTTTCCAAACCTGGAAACTGAGGTGAGGGGTCAGGGAGATGCTAGGCCCAGATACCCAGTGGACAGGATAGTCAAGCTGCAGGCCATCCTGCTGGCTCACTAGAGAACTTGTTCACTTGGGCCCTGGTCACCTCCTTTCCCCCTCTAAGTTTTGTTTTTCTCATTTAGAAAACAGAAGTGCAGTTCCTGTGGACAGTGTCTCAAGACACACTGAGGTGTACAGGGAATTTCTTAGTGCTTGCCTATGAATTCACTTCATAGGATCCCTAGCTCACTTCCCCCTGGGATACAGGAACCCTCTGCTGCTACAGTTATTTTTGCCACCTAGTTACCTACCTGCCCTGGGTTGTCCCTGGGATGGTGCTGAGATCACAGCAGTCATAGGCTGTCTGTACTCCTGTTGGGGCAGGAACCCAGGCAAAGATGGAGAGACCCTGCTTTCTTGGGCCCCCAAGGCCAGGGCACTGTGAGGATCACTTTGTAGACTTCCCACCTGGGGATGAATTTAAAGACAAAAGCCAGGTGTCCTGTCACAGACCTCTCTAAAGATAAGGAGGCCTGTCTTTCTGTCTACTTCAAGGATCGAGAAAGGAGACAAAGTTAGGGGGAAGGAAGTCATTACTATTGTAGAAGTTTCTTCTAGTCTGTCTGTTAGTCAGGCTTATCCCAAAGACCTGTTGAGAGGCCCCAGAAGGGAAAGGATGTGTGGGGACACCATGCTGACCACTGTTTCATACATGAAACTCCAACTGCCATAATCCAAATCCTCTTGGTCTTCCTGAAACAAACAGGCCCCAGAGAGTGACCCGATTCCCTCCAGCCCCCCCCCCCCGTGGGTCTAACTATTCATATCTGTGCAGATGAAATGCCTGGAGCCTAAGGAAGGAGCCCTTCTGCAGCTCTGATGCCTCCTGGCTCCTCTCTCATGAGGCCCACTGAGGTTCTTTCTGAGGGCTCTGTAGGTCCCAGACCCCTCCTTGAGGAATATGTGAGGCTCTCAAATAGAACTGCAGAATAACTCATAGTGTTTAGGGCAAGGATTCAAGGGAGGGAGAAGAGGAGAGATGAGGACAGCTGACCCTTTGGTTCAGACAGACTGCCTGGGCAGGTCTCTTTGCAGGACAGCCTGGCTGGTTGGCACCATCTTTCCCCAAAGCCTGAGGCATACTAGGGTGGGAGTAATTCAGGTCTGGCTTGCCCCTCAGAGATGGAAATAGAGGCAGTGTGAAGCTGAGGGGATGTACATTCTGATCTCTTTTTAGCCTGGAACTTTGGGAGTGCCTGGCTCTAATGCCACAGGGGACGGGAGCAAGGCCTGTGCTTAGGTTCACACACCAGCCTCCCTCTTCTAAGCATGGTGCTGGGAGCTCCATGGCAGTCCTGTCTGTGGGAAAACCAGACTCCCTTCAATTGCTGTTTGTAATGAAGACTCTTAAAGGGTTTGGTAATGGAGCTCTCATCCCACAAAGTTAGCCAGGCTTCTGGTCCTCCCCTGTTTTTAGGAGGTCAAGAGGATAGAGGTTAGAGTCAGGACCTGTCTCCCCTTCTCTGCTATGGTCCTGAGGTCCAGGACCTTAGGAAAAAAGCTTCCAATTCTGTACCTGCCTTCGAATTATGTCACAGAAATATCACAATTTGCCGTTGTTCATTCAGTCAACAAACATTATTTGAGCAGTTACAATGTGCCAGGCAGTATGGTGCCCCTAAACAATCTGTGGGGAAAGGCCAGTCTATTGTTCATACCATCCAGTCTGCTGTAAATTGCTGTGGCCCTACTGTGCAGGAGCACTTCAGAGCTTGTGTTGCGTGGGATTCACCAAGTGACTGACAAAGCTGGGTTTGTCTACAGTCCATGCATGCACATTGAGTGTGATTTTCAGTGGACTCACCCCAGCCCATAGTCTGCTCCTCAGGCAGTAGGGCTCCGACAATATCTCTCATGTGGCTGTTCTAGATGCAGGAGACACAGCAGGGACCCGAGCAACCCTGTATATTTGTGTCAGGAGACAGTTAAGATGAATAAACAGGTAGCTGGTGAGTTAAGCCTTGACATCTGCTAAATAGAAATATAAAGTTGTGTGTGTGTGTGTGTGTGTATGTGTGTGTGTGTGTGTGTGTTCACTATAAAGCTATATCATTGGGGAGAAGCAACCAGGAAGGGCTCCATGATAAGCTGGCATCAGAAAGAAAGAAGAGCATGAGCCCTGGAGATACCTGGCATAAGGAGCAGCAAGGTTTGAGTCCCTAAGTCCAAAATTCTTTCAGCAGGGTGTGAAGTGGAGTTAGGATCCCTGAAGGAAGGGCATCTGAGTTCCCAGCAGGAGACTTTTCCAAACCTCAGACCCTGTTCCTCTTGTCCCCAGCAGTTAACTCTGAGAAGCCATCCTGTGAGGGACCCTGGACATGACCCACTGCTGATAGGAAATGTCCCTTTTCACCTGTTCCTCAGGCCCAAGACCACTAAGCTTCCCCATGGGACACAAGAGGACAGCATGGTCTCCTGGAGGCTGTAGCTGGGCAAAGGCAGTGGAGAGTGGTACAGGGTCACGGGCGATGCAGATGTGCCTGGGGCAGATTCTTCATGGGTATGTGGGGGTGGGGTTCAGAGATCTTATAAGGTAGAGGGCTGTGTACATGGTGGGACTTGGGGACATTCCAGGCAGGGGACCCAGGCTGGATGAACAAAGTCTCTGAAGGTAGAGCAGCTGGGGAACTCAGAAGTCATTCTACCTGTCAGACTGGTGCCCAGCAGGCTAGTGGTGAGGCCAGAGGTCAAGGTCAGCAGGGGTCATGTCATAAGGACCACCTGCTGTAGGTAAGCACATGGGTTTTCCTGGGGAGCCATACAGCCATGGCAGGCTAGGAACAAGCAGGCCGCCAAGGACTAGGGAGTAGGGAGCAGGTGACTTCAGATCAGAGGGCATGCACCAGGACAGCGGCTGTTCTAAGTGGAGGGGAGATGGATATAACAGGCATTAGGAATAAAAAGACTTGAACCTGGGAGATGATGGTCGGACTTGAGTCTAGAAATACTACTAGGGCTGGGCTTGGGTGAGTAGACAGGAAGAGCAGGTTTAAGGGGAAGAGGAGTTCAGGTTCAAATATGCTGAGTTCAAGATCAGAAGGACCCCCCCCCCCCACACACACACACACACAAAGGGCCAGGTGTAGCATAGAAGACTTACTGAGCCTTCGTTCTGTACCATGCAATGGTAGACACACACTTATAGAATCCCATTCATTCCTCAGGACAACCCTTCAAGGGGGATTCAGTTAACTTAGCTTTGCAGGCAAAGAAACTGAAGTTCCCAGAGACTTAGAGACGAGCAAAGAAACAGAACCTGTGAAAATGCTTATGTCATAGGCCTCTTGCCTCCCACTAATGATGGCAGACTCTGGAAGGGTGATGGCAGAACCTGGGATGCTCTGGGAAGTCTAATGACATTGATCTTGACACAATGACCCGACCTTGCCCAGGGATCAGCTCCTGAGTTTAATAAATACCTGGGAAAAGAATAACCCTTGTTCCTCTGTGCAAGACAGAGAGAGCCCAAGCCAGAGAGGCATGAAGCCAACCGTGTGGCACTGATGATGCTACCCTTATGGTGCAAGAACAGACACGGCCCTGGCCTATGCCTGTCCAAAAAGGGCCATGTGTGTGCACTCCAGAATTAGGCTTCAGAGTGGTAGTTGAGGGAGCTAGCTGTGCCTTGAAGCTGATGGGGTATGGAACCTAAGTGACCCCTGAGGCCCACAGCCCCTGGGTCAAGTGACAGCCAGACAGACTGAAGCAGGTGTGTGCAGTTCTCTGGTGTACATGGCCAGCTGCCCAGTCTGTGAGCGTAGCAACTATTTTAGGCCCTGTTTTCCCTCCTCTCAACAGAACTTCTCTTGTCTGTCCCCTGGGGCGGCAACAACTTGAAGATTTAGGGGGCCTATTTGACTTCCCTCTCTTCCCATATTACTTTCCCTAAAAAGTGGGACTGACTCCCTAAAACCTGATCTGCAGAAGGAAGACCATCCTGCCAATTTCCAGGAGACCCTCTGGGGTCATCCCACCCTCATCTCAGCATTGAGGCTCTCCAGGTGACCCCTTGTAGTTCCCTTGAATGTAGGCAAGATTGGTCTCACATTAACCCCATGATGATCAACTACCTCTTAGCGGAATAGCATGGGAGTGCCTTTTAATTATCCCATCACCATTTCTGGAAGCAGGAGAAAGCTTTGGGATTACAAACTAGTAGTAGGAATTAATTAAGTTAAGTAGAACAGGTCTAGCTCATATATACCTCAGTTTCCCCTTCTATCTGGAAGGAGAAATTTTACTTTCAGAAAAAATTCTCTGAATAATCAGTTTAGAGATTTCTGGGATGTATGAATGCCTATTAATGAATCATTTGAAGCTCTCCTCCCTTCTTTCAGCTTCTGTACTTGGAAGCAAAATTAAATTATCTTCCAAATCATTTATGGGTGGCCCGGTCCCCAATCTGGCTGTGCCTACAGTAAAAGAATGCAAATCACAATATGTATGGGTGAGTCTTCCATAGGGTGTCTGGGAGAGACCATAGTCCCAAGGTGCTGTCATAGAATTGGGTACTGAGGAGTCATGGTAATAGGGGGCTGAACTATGAACACAGACCCCCCCTTCCTGGTGCCACAGGTCTGTGTGGGCATCAGTGAAGCTGCTTCCTAGAGCTGTGGCAGTGCTGCTGACTCGACACCCCTTCAGGAGCCTGGGGTACCGGAGCTCTTGGAAGCCCAAGCTAGGGTTCAGATGGCTGCAAGGAGAGCACTTTCAGCCTGGAGCCCAACCAGAAGGAGCCTTCTTTCTCAGTTAGAAATAACTCTTGCCTGTACTCAGAGCAAGGGGAATGGTGACCTGGCCAGGCACAGGGTGAGCCAGAGGATCAGGATACAGGGCGGGGACTGAACGAATCATCCAGGCTTCTGCAGGGTGAGATTGAGCTGAAACCTGCCCTTACTGGCAGGGCATCTCCTTACGCAGTGTACCTCTCATGGAGATCACCGTGCCTAGTGGGAGCTGCCTGCAGGGAACTGGAGTGGGCACGTGGTATGGGCAAGGAGGTGCCAGAAAATGAATGAGTGAGCAAGGAAGGACCATTTGGGGTGCTGGGAAGCCCATCTCATTCCCTACATCAGTCCCAGGAGGGCTGGAAGAAGAAAGGTCCCCAAGTGGAAGCCACCTATGGATCATAGATGTATTCAGATATTTCTTGGCCTTGGAAGTGATGGCAAAAACCAGCAGAAATCTCACCACATCATGGAGTTCTAGTGACAAGAGCTAATGAACACATCAGCACATAGGATTTTAGCTAAGCAGACAGACAGCCTGAGGCCTGGAAGAGGAACATGAAGAGTTAGAGCTATCTCAAATTATACTTGGTGACCAGGGAAGTCCTTGCTGGGGGGACACTTTTGAGTAAAGACCTGGAGGAAGTTGGGGATCTGGTGGGACTGGGGTGGGAGCAGCCGAGGGAACAGCTTAAGCAAGTGTCCTGAGGCAGATTTACGGAGGAACACTGGGGATCTGGTGGCTGGAAGGCAGAGCAAAGGGATGCTGATCATATGCAAAGGAGAGGTGTGACCACATTTATCTCCTCCCCTCACCAGGAGAAACTGGAGTATTTCTTCCTTATTGTCTTCTCCATCGAAGCTGCCATGAAGATCATTGCCTATGGCTTCCTATTCCACCCGGATGCTTACCTGCGCAGCGGCTGGAACGTGCTAGACTTCACCATCGTCTTCCTGGGGTGAGGCCTGGTGGAGGGTCAGAGGCTGAAGTCACATTTGCCCCAAGACTCTCTGCCCATGAACACTACCAGCATCCTAGAGGTGTGGTGGGATCCCAACTTGTGCTAACTGTCCCAGGGATGTGGTCAGTATTGGTGGAAAGTGAAACCATGCCCCCCTGCAGGTCATAACCCTCTTCCAACCAGGAGCTATAAATTCCTCCATTTTCCCTCATCACACCAAAGAGGAAACATGTGTGGTTCTAGTGATCACTTTTGTCATTGGTTCATTGATTCCACACACCAACCCTGTGTACCTGTTCACAAAAATCCACATCCAGTGACTTGCGTCAGTTCACTAGGACAGCCATAAGAGTCCACAGGCTGGAGGCCTAAATGACAGAGATCTGTTTCCTGATGGTTCTGAATGAGGAAGTCCCAAGTCCAGGTGTGGGCAGGCTTGGTGTCCCCTGGCCTTTCTCCTGGGCTGTAGATGGTCACCTTCTCACTGCATCCTCACGTGGTCTGTCTATGAACAGGCACCCTGGTGTCTCTTTGTGTGTGCAAATTTCCTTTGAATAAGGAATCCAGTCAAATTGGATTGGAGCCTACCTTGATGACCTCATTTTAATTTAGTCTTTAAAAGCCCTGTGTCTGGAATAAGTCTGGGGGCCAGAGCTGCAACATTCGAATTTTACTCTGTCCTTACCATCACCTTTCATAGTTACTAACTATAACAGCAACATTTTATAGTCTCCTAACAACCCTCTGGGTTTCTCCATTTTATGAACAAGGAAGCTAAAATGCAGAGAGCAAACAACTTGTCAATGCAGCCTTGACTCCAGAGGCTGCACACTTAACCACGATGCTATCCTTCAGTCTAATAAATACTATATACTGGGTATCTGCTGGATATCCAGTGCTGCTTTTAGTCCAAAGAGGGAAACATAAGGGTTCTGTGATTCAGCCTGGCCTTTAGTGAGCTGCCATGGTTGAAGGCCAACTAAATCCCTACAGAATAAAGTGTCAGAGACCAAAGCCACAGCACATGTCATTACATCACAGTGAACTCAGGGGATCACTGGCCAAAGAAGGGTTCATAGAAGAGAGTTGAGTGGGCTTCTGAGCTTTGAGTAAACCCAGAGGGGAGAAGGTGAGCAGGAAGGAGTACAGTTGGTCATTAGCTGGAAGGGCAGTCCAAGGGCGAGTCCAGGGGAGAACTCCCTCTGGGGTTTTTTCTCCAGATCACCATTGAGCTAAGGGCAATTCTTCAACCCACTAAAGGTGTACTCAGCTCCAGGAAAGGGACTGTGCCCTTGGCACATGAGTACTTCAATCTCAAAACTCCCTTTAGTACCCAGAACAGACAATACCATAGATCATAACACTGTTTACATTGAGTCTGAACTTGACCTCAGAATTTTTACCAAAAAATTCTTCACCAGCTGCTAGAAATCATCAGAACTGGCAGTTGGTGAACCATATTTGCCTTATCCTGCCTTGATTTCCTCAGTGTGGTGGGACACAATGTCCCAGAGCACTGGGACCTCTGTCTCATCTGACCACTGGCCTCTCCTCTTCATCTTCTCCTTCCCAGCGTCTTCACCGTGATTCTGGAGCAGGTTAATGTCATCCAAAGCAATTCGGCCCCCCTGAGCAGCAAAGGAGCCGGCTTGGACGTCAAGGCCCTGAGAGCCTTCCGAGTGCTCAGACCCCTGCGGCTGGTGTCAGGGGTGCCCAGTGGGTGGCAGTGCCTCTGCAGATCCCTTTCTCCTCTCCCAACCCTCTCCCTGCCCCATCCAACCACAATGCCCTGCGGCTTCCCATGATTTATAGAGGGAGGGACCTGAGACCAAGGGACAGGGGCTCACTCTTCTCTTCTCCTTGCTGCCCATGGTGACAGGCCTGCAGGTGGTCCTCAACTCCATCTTCAAGGCTATGCTCCCCCTCTTCCACATTGCCCTCCTCGTCCTTTTCATGGTCATCATCTATGCCATCATAGGGCTGGAGCTCTTCAAGGGCAAGATGCATAAGACCTGCTACTTCATTGGAACAGGTGAGCAGAGAACTGCAGAGTACAAGAGGGCCAACCAAGGTCAACTCCAAACAGGGACATCACAGTGGACAAAGGAATTCTGGGGTGAGGGCGGTTACTGCTTCCCTCATCTATCTTTGAAATGGGCATCACCTGGCTTGGGAGCTTGCAACGAAGATAGTTCAGCCAGGATCTGCAATCAAGCACTGGCTTTGGCCACAGTGTGCTCTGAGGCCCCACTCTAGAGGATGTGGGTCTTTTAGGCTGCCTGGGCCAGTGTGGATTGAGATGCAGGTTTGGGATGAGCCTCAATTTCTCTCTATACTTTTCTGTGGCCATAGTTACTTCAGTCTGGGGTGCCTCTTAGATCAGGCCCTCAAGAGAGCATCTGAATGAGAACTCAAGAAAACACCAAGATCCAAAAGTAACATTTGGTGGGTTGTCATAAATAATCCACACAGAGTCACAGATAGACTCCAGTGAGAATTTCTCAACTAGAAGTTCTCAACTTTCTGGTTTTAGGGCCTCTCTACAGTCTCCCAAAGTAATAAGGACCCCAAAGAACTTTAGTTTTTATATACATTTGACCTATTTATATTCATATGAAACTAAGGAATATCATGATCTCAATCTTTTAAACTAATTTTTAAAGAACAGTGATAAACTTATAACATGAGAACATGAAGAATGTTTTTGTAAAAATAGCTACATTATCTCAAACAAAAACTATGTAATGAGAAGACTGGCACTGTTTCACTCTAGCCCAGGCTGACCTGGATTCACTATGTAGTCTCAGGGCAGCCTTGAACTCACAGTGATCCTCCTACCTCTGCCTCCCAAGTGCTGGGATTAAATGCCTGTGCCACCATGCCCGGCTCTGTTTTATGGCTTTGTAAGCCTCCTTAATGCCTTGCCATATCTCACGTCTGCTTCTGCCTGCACTCTGTTGCTACATGTCATGTGACCTCTGGACAACTTCACTCTCCATTGGAAGAAAGAAAGTCCAATGACAGAGCACTGTCTTAGCATTAGTATGAAAACAGTTTTGAGAAGGCCAATCCCCTGGAAGGCTCTCCTGCTTTTGCCATGAGCCGGCTGTTCTACACGGACAGCAGTTTCCAGGAACTCAGCCTCTACCCTCACTTAGCCCGAGCATGGCCCACACTGGAGTCTGCTGGGTTCTGAGAATAACCTAATCTCAGAACACCAAGGAAGGCCACTGAGCATCCTCAGATAAGGGTGATATGGGATGTTATCAAAATGACCAGATTTTAGAGGCAATAAAAAGCTTGTTCCATGGGCACACAGAGGGGTACAAGCTGACGTCTGATGGCAGCTTCCCGGGAGGTAGATCATTGCCTCATGGGCTCTACATCCTACACAGCTCAGCCCAATGCTGTTGGAGCAGCTCAGCTCCATTTGGTGACCTAGTTAGAACCCTCAGGTCAAAATATAGGAACCACTCAGCCCCACTCCAGGCAGGCAGCTGCCCTCTCTTTAAAGCTCAGAGGGCGTTAAATGCATGGGTTCACAGGGCAGTTCATCCTAGAAGACCTTCGAGAAAGGTCCTGGAGCCCAAGACAGAATGTCTGGAGCCTGTTGCTGCCCAGGGTCAGTCCTTGTGTCTGGGCCCCTACATCTCTACCACCTGCCAGGCAGGATGCAGCCTCCTGCACTTTCACCTGTACATCTTTACAGCTCTGTTCTTTTAAGTTGCTCTAGAGCACCTCTCCTCTGTCACTCACTGTCCACCTCTTTGATGTTGCTGCCTCTACTTCCAGACATCGTGGCCACAGTGGAGAATGAGAAGCCCTCGCCCTGTGCCAGGACAGGCTCTGGACGCCCATGCACCATCAATGGTAGTGAATGTCGGGGTGGCTGGCCAGGGCCCAACCACGGCATCACCCACTTCGACAACTTCGGCTTCTCCATGCTCACCGTATACCAGTGCATCACCATGGAGGGGTGGACTGACGTCCTGTACTGGGTGGGTTTAGGCCCTGCACCCAGGTTCACCCCTTTCTTACACAGGCTAGCTAGACGAACAAAGAGGGATGGCTTGCAACCCCTGCTTCTCCTCCCTACCCCCAGGCCAGACATTGCTGGCAGTGCCAGCTGCTCTGTCCTACCCTCTCTGGCCACCCATGCAGGTGCACAGCCTCCTTCTCAATCCCTCAGCATTGTCTACCATCCTCTGGGGCTGCCCCCATAGTACAAGGTGTCTGAGCAGGACTCAAGAGTGGGGCGAAGGGTGGGAACCAGGAGCTCTGAGGGTTCCAGCCTCAATCCTTAATTCTCCCTAAGCTGGTTGTCAGGACTCTTTTCTGACAACTTGTCTCAGACATTTGAGGGATGAGAGGTCCTTTAGGTCTTTCTCTTTCCACTGGGCAAGACTTCTTTCCCATATTAATATAACGATATGTCAGTCTCCTCTATGATCAATATTTATGGACAATAATTCACATCATAGAGGTAGTGGGAAGATGAATTGAATTACAACAGTGCCTGACATGTATTCAACACTACAGGAAGCTTTCTTGGTGGAGTGCGGTCCTTTATTGGTGTTTCTCAAGCACTCAGTTGCTTTTCTTATTTAATTCTCCAACAATAGAAGGCATTGCTTTACAGATGAGGATACCAGCTCAGAGAGGTTATTTAACCATTGTCATTAACCTGTAATGAATAGCAAGAGCTAAGAGTTGTTTCCATTCATCTGGTTTCAATCCAGAACTCCGGAGGACAGTGTGGTGCTGCCTCTGGAGGAAATTGTAAGACTGTCAAATGCTTTGCAAATATAAAGGATCAGGATGAATATTTCTTGCAAGCTCACATTAGGAAAGCAAATGATTAAACATGTCAAAGGAATATCACATACACTATTTCACCTCTGCTACAAGCCTGGGAAGAGAGCATGTATCTTAACCTTCACTAGGCAGGTTGGAAAATGCTCAGAGACATCAGGTGACTTGTCTAGGGTGACAGAAGTCATTCATTCGAAAAGACTTGGCTATAAGGAAACCACCTGGAAATGGAGTCTGGTGGGCAGATGGGAAGCCTTCGATTGGAAGGACTATGGGTCAGCCTTGCCTAATGCACAGTCATCAAGGCCCCCTTGAGAAGCTCTTCCAGCCCAGAGCCTGGTTCTCCAGGCCAGAAAATGTTTCCTCAATGGACCCAGACAGCTTCTCTCTTTCTCGGGTAGAGTCTGGGTAGACAGTAAACAGTGTTGGAGACAGGAATGAACCTCAAGTCAGAGGACAAGGCTCACATGGTTGTCTGGACCAGGTCAACGATGCCATCGGGAATGAGTGGCCCTGGATCTATTTTGTCACCCTCATTCTGCTGGGCTCCTTCTTCATCCTCAACCTGATACTGGGTGTTCTGAGCGGGTAAGGAAGTTCAAAGGTAGCTGGGGTTGGGGAGCCAGGTGGGAGATATGGGTTAGGTGCTCAGTTACTTCTGAGTCCCTGTTAGCCCTCCTGGTCCAGGGGCACGCCTTCCTTCTTGGTGAGGAAGCAGAAGATACAAGCAGTCCACCCCTGCCTGTGCCTCAAGCAATGCCCAACATCAAGACTTGCCCTTGGGTTAATCGCAGACTTTGGTCCTGCCCCAGCCAAGGGGCCAGGCAAGATGTGGTCCTCAGCTACTTTTCCTCTTGGCATCACACACTCCAGAAACTCCCCCAGGCAGTCTATAGACAGAACTCGGGGGTCTGTGAAATTATTTTTATTATACTAACTTTAAGACCATGTTTCCTTTAATAGTGAGCATTTGCTACACCCCAGGGTGGTAAATCTGTCCTAACCAAAGTTACATCACATGACAGCTATTACAATCCTGTTTATACTCATTACTGCTTTTTAAATGATGATGGTGATTAGACCTGCAACTCATTCAGGCAGCTGATGAAAAGACTCCTGTATTCCTCTATTGGCACTTGGTCAAGTTCTCTCCCTACATTTTCGTAACGTAATCACTCCTCTGTATTGGAGTGGCCATTCTGTGTGCCTTGTGACATTATTCTAAAGACATTATTCTATAGGCTTTGGACCAGAGTCCATGGCACAAAATTGTCAAGATTCCCCAGCTGAACACTGCTCTGCCAGGCTGAGGTGACTGTCCTGTGAACAGACCCCTCCTGGCCCCTGGGTCCAGCTCAGAACTTAACAACTGTGCTAGTGTTTCTCCCTGGCGCACACTGGTCTCTGCTTGGTGGCCCAGGGCTGCCCTCTGCCGGCCTGAAGGTCCCTTGTGACCCTCAGGTCCTTTCCTTTTAGTGAGAGAGCCTGGCTTCCCTTGGACCAGGGAGGATTTTCTTGGGCCTTAGGTCTAGGGTAGGTTGAAGGGCCAGGTGGCAAGACAGCTTTGAGGATTCCTGACTCTGTCAGTAGGTTCTAACATCTGAGAGGGACCACAAAGAGGAAGTGAAATGATGAGAGGTCAAAGCAGTTCTCTGAAATGTATCTGGAGAAAGGGAAGGAGATGAGCCACCTCTCAAGTCACTTTGAGGGATCCCTGAACTTGGGCAAACCCTCCAGGCAAACACCTCCCACCACAGGATATGACCAATGTCCTAAGGCAGCTTGCTGTACCTCCTTTCTCTTCTTCCCTTCCACCTCCCCTGTCTCATTTCAGGGAATTCACCAAGGAACGGGAGAAGGCCAAGTCCAGGGGAACATTCCAAAAGCTCCGGGAGAAGCAGCAGCTGGAGGAAGACCTCCGTGGCTACATGAGCTGGATTACGCAGGGCGAGGTCATGGATGTGGAGGACTTGAGAGAAGGTTTGGGCCCAGAGGCTGTGGTCAGGGTCCCCCCTTCCCAACACTGAGCAGCACCTTGCAATGGCTCCCCCGGAAAGCATGAGCCCCTGTACCTCCCCCGAAAGCCCCATGTCCCATTGAGCAGGCATAATTCTTGCCCCCAAGGGCAATGACTTGCCTAAAGTCTTACACCTCAAGATAACAGATCCAAGATTGTTCTGGGCACTTCCCAGATCACCGAGTGGTCCACCCACTGTGGCTGCATTCCCTGCAGATGGGGCTCTCAAGTTCACGGGGATCTGGGTCACAGGAAGGCATACAGGAGCCAGTTACTGAGGGCTCTGTCCCAGGTATACTATCCAGGAGTGTCTAGCCAGGTGTTTGGCCCAGAGGGGCCCTGAAGTCTGCTGACTATAGGAATACCTGTCTTTTCCCCAGGCAAGCTGTCTTTGGATGAAGGAGGCTCTGACACAGAGAGCCTTTATGAAATTGAGGGCTTGAACAAAATCATCCAGTTCATGTAAGTATCTGGGATTTGGGGTCAGAATCCAGTCACCTTCCACTGAGACTTTCCTGAGCACTTAGAAAGGCCTATCTGGGAAAACAGGGCCAGCTCTTGCTCTGTCCAGATGCCCAGAGGACCCTGAACAGGTGACCTATTTATACACAGTGCAAGGGAGAATGAGAGCCTTTGGGGCAGCAAGTACTTCTGGCCATGCCTTGTGAGAGGGAGGGCTGGTGTCAAGGATCTTTAGGGAAGGGAGAAGATGTGGAGGTAGACCACAGGAAGGAGGCAGCCTTGGCCCAGGAATCAGCAACAAGGGGATAGTTCAAGTTCTTATCTCTGTCTCAGGAGGAAGGCTGTGTCCTTTTACAGACTTCTACATCATTATAACTTTTGAACTATCAAACAGTAGAGAAATGCAGCAAAAAAAGAAGGTCCCCACTACCCTTCAAAGCAGTAACCATGGTAACAGATATGTATCCCTCTAAGATCTTTCCTGGGATTTCATTTTTCCTGTGTATGCATGTGTGTGTGTGCACGCGTGCGTGCGTGCACACACACACACACACACACACAATATTTTGCTGTTGATTTGTTTTTTATATAATGGGGTCATTTATGCTGAGTACTGTCACTATAGAGACTAGGATAGTGCCCAGAACATAGCAGGTAGTAACAAAAATTTGCTGAATAAATAAACATTACATTATCTTATGACATATGCTTTCCTTATAATTATCTAATGAGGACAATTTTCACACCTGTGTGTACATGTAATATCTAAACTCTCTCTCACACACACCTTTTTGGCAAAATACCCATAGTACCAATGCACAATAATACATTTAACTCATTTTCCTGATTTTGCAGTACAACCTAGTTGGTAAACTGTGACTAATTTTAGGCAGAATTGTCAAAATAAAAATGCTAGATCAAGGATATGTAAACTTTAAACTTTGGCAAGTGCAGTGAGACCACTTACCAAAAAGGCTGAATTACCTATAAGAGTGTCTTTTCCCCCGATTCACCCTAATGCCTTCCCTTTAATTTAGCAGAGACTTCCTTTGAAGTGGGTGGAATGATATCTCCATGTTGCTTTAATTAAAATAGAAATGAATGGAATACTTATTCGATATCAAGTGCTATGCTGCTTGCATTATCACATTTAATGAGCTGGGAGGTTGATTCCATTGTTATTCTCATTGGGAAGACAAAGCTTTGCTAGAAAGAGTCCCAGTTTTAAATCAGTTAGGTGTTACAGCTCACGCACTATGCTTCTCTCTCAAGCCTGGAGAGGAGAGTTGGTGATCAACCAGCCATGGCTGGAGTACAGCTGAAAGTAATAGGGGAGGGGACTGGGAAGAGGGCTCAGAGGTTAAAGGTACTTGCTTGCAAAGCCTGTTGGCCAGAGTTCAATTCCCAAGCCAGGCACCTGGTGTTTGCTTGCAGAGGTAAGAGGTCCTTGTCCTCCCCCAACATGTCCAAATAAAAAAAAAAAGAGTTTATTTCTTTTTCAAGAAATGAACAGTATAAAGTTGGAGCTGGGAAGCAAGCAGCTCTTGGCCTCTATCCCCCTCATCTCCTTCCACAGCCGGCACTGGAGGCAGTGGAACCGAGTCTTCCGCTGGAAGTGTCACGACATAGTGAAGTCCAAGGTCTTCTATTGGCTGGTGATCCTGATCGTTGCGCTCAACACCTTGTCTATTGCCTCAGAGCACCACAACCAGCCGCTTTGGTTGACCCATTTGCAAGGTGAGTAAGAGGGAATGAAACCGGGAAGGGGCACATGGAGTGTGAGGCCCAAGCCTGCCAAGGGTGCAGCAGGTGTGAAGACGAGGTCCCCTCCAGAGTGAGAGCACCTTCTAGGAATTGTGGACTACTGGTGCTAGTTCATTGGCCTGACCCTCTCTTTTGACAGTGGAAAAAGAGAGACCTCATGGCATTGTTACTGACCAGGGACATTGGGCCAACTTTATGTCCTTTCTCACGGATCTTGAAAAATTATTTCAGTTACAAATCATTGTACACAAGACTATCAGTAAATTAGAGTTCCAAAAAAAAAAAATCCAAGTTTAATTCCCACTACAGAAATAGCAATCTTTCACCAACTATGAACACTATATGTAAGACATAGAGAAAGAACTGAGGATACAGAGGCAGCTAATTCACTGCTCTTGACTTCAAGTAACATACTTGGACAGAAGAGAAGACAGATATTAATAGTTTCTAGCCTACCTAAGGAAGACGATGATAGAGCAAATGTAAGGTAGGAAGAAGAGTCCTGGGTCTAAAGGACAAGGAGACAGGTCCAGCTAGCCAAAAATTGACAAGGATCCACGATGTGTGCAAAGTTTGTAGCACAAATTCATGGAATCTCAGGCTTCACATGTGACTGAGATTAGGAGCCCTGTGCTCCCAGAGCTCCTTCTATACTTTCATAAGGCATTAGACATTTAAACCATGGGCAGAGGGAAGCCAATGAAAAGTTAAGAGCAGGGACACAATATGACCACACTGGAGGCTTTGAATGTCTGGTCTTTCTGGAAGATGAGTTAGTCAACCTCATCCTATGAGCAGGACTCTGGACTGTGACATACAAACCATGTAAGAGAGAAGAAAGATCAACTCCCACAATGTGGTGGGCAAACTAGATGCCCTCCGAGCACCAATGCTGCATATGTTATAACAATGGGATACCAAAGAAGGATGCATTAGCTATTGTCTATCATGCAGGGAAGGCCTAACTGCAAGGGCAGGAGAAGGCTGGTCACATTGAATCTTCAGTCACAAGGCAGAGAGCAGACAGGAAGTGGTGCCAGGCTGTGAAACCTCAAGGTCCACTTCAGTGACCCCTGTTCTACAGTGAAGCTGCCCCTCCTAAAGGTTCCATAGTCTTCCAAAAGCAGTGCCACCAGCTGGGGACTAATGGTTCAAACACATGAGTCTATGGGGGACATTTCACACTCCAACCATAGTAAATGAAAGTTTCTGGATGTCAGATGCAAGGAGAGCAGGGAGCTCATGAGCTCATTTTAGACCTAAACCTCAGGGGTGGCAACTGCACTCTTAATGCCTTCTGGGACCTGAAAAAAGGCTTTTGGCACGCCAGGAGGTGGGGTTCTGGGAAAAACATACCTACATGGAACCAGTGCCCAGAAAAGCTGCCCGTATGTGAAGGAGAACAAAAATCTCACTGCCCATTGAGACAAATAAAGTGTCCAGAAGTTTATCTCTGCTGGAGGCCCTGGGAGGAAGGAAAAAATATCCCAATTGAAAAACTAAACCCCAGTCTATGCTCTGTGTGGATGTGCCGTCTAAGTTTTACTATTGTTCGATAATAGAACACTACAAAAGAGACTATGTTTAAAATTATGACAGAGATGAAGCCCTTAAAAATAAACTATTGTCTTTGCCTATGGAAAGGAAATAGGAAACAAAACTACCAACCAGATGCATTCATGCATGCATCCATCTATGCATTCTTTGCAACCAGTTTTCTTGCTAAGCATTGAGTGTGTCACTCACCGTCATGCGGTGTCAGTGAACAAGTGTGGAGAAGATAGAACAACGCTCATGAAGAAGTCATGTGAGGTTTGGGGATGGTGGTGGTTCTGCTTTCCGAGATGGGGAAGAAGGCCCATGGCAAGGTGGTTTGGTGGGTGGGGAAAATAGGCAGCATCTCTCCGTGTGATCTCTGAGACACCACCATGAAAACATCATGGAAGCAGATGGAAATGTAGGTGTGGGTATCAGCAGTGAGCCTGGATCTCTGAAGAATTAAAGTTGGGAGCTATTGGCAGGAGCAACATTGGACCTATGATCTTAAAGTATCACCAGATCACCAGGGGCTAGCACACGCTTAAATGAATGTGTGAAGTTCAGCATTCAGCAACTTGGTAAAGAATGAAGTACAGGGTCTGGAGAGATGGCTCAGTGGTTAAGGCGCTCACCTGGAAAACCTTATGACCTGGGTTCGATTCCCAGTACCTATATAAAACCAGGTGTACAAAGTGGTGCATGGATCTGGAGTTAGTTTGCAGTGGCTACAGGCCCTGGTGTCTCTCTGTCTCTGTTTCCCTCTCACTCTCTGCTTGCAAATAATTTTTTTTAATTTCTAAAAAGAATGAAATATAGAGAGGGCAGAGACAAAGCTAGAGGGGTAGAGGAAATCCAGAGGATGTGGTGTCACAGCAGCCAAGGTGGGGTTCAGGGAGAGATTGCTTGAAAGAGCAAGAGGATGGGGAGCAAGAGGATGGGGACCAGAGATCCAGGGCGGCTGGAGAGCAGTAACATGAACATTCAAGTGTCTACTGGATTTGGCAGTGTGGAAGTGACGGGTAACCTAGAGAGAGCTAGCTGTAAAATGAACACAGAGGGTCCATTTGAAAGAGAGAAGTGGAGAACCTAGAAAAGACCAAGTATCATTGATGGTGGGCATCCCAGAGGGGGTAGGGTAAAGGAGGACAGATTGACTCTGCCCAGTGAAGAGAAGACTGTGTGTAATGAGAAGAGAGGCCATGACTCTCTTCCTGTTAAATATGATGTAGATTAGATTGTTAGAAATCTGTACTGTGGGCTGAAGAGATTGCTCAGTGGTTAAGACACTTGCCTGCAAAGCCTAACAACCCAGGTTTGATTCCCCAGTATCCACAATAAGCCAGATGCACAAAATGGCATATGCATCTGGAGTTCGGTTGCAGTGGCTAGAGACCCTGTGTACCCATATTCATTCATCCTTCCTCCCTCCCTTCCTCCTTCCCTCCTTGGAAATAAATAAATAAATTCATTTTTTAAAAGAAAGAAATCTATATTGGGATTCTTTCAACAAGTAAAATTCCTGAGGGTTTCCAGGTTTTGAAGGTTTGAAATGGCTGGTGCCTTGGAAAGGAGGGAAACTTGTGCTGGGTGGAGACAGCTTGGGGCAGAGGCTCCGAGGAAGAGGAGGAGGGAAGAGACCGATGTTCAGGCTTCACTGCTCACTACAGATGTTGCCAACCGGGTGCTGCTGACCCTGTTCACCATGGAGATGCTGATCAAGATGTATGGGCTGGGCCTACGCCAGTACTTCATGTCCATCTTCAACCGCTTCGACTGCTTTGTGGTCTGCAGCGGCATCCTGGAGATTCTGCTGGTGGAGTCGGGTGCCATGACACCCCTGGGCATCTCCGTTCTCCGCTGCATCCGCCTCCTGAGGCTCTTCAAGATCACCAAGTGAGTGCAGGTGGCTGGCTCCCAAGGGTTCACACCCATCGTAGGTCCTGTACTGAGTTTCTGTGCTCCCAGTCCTCTTAAACACCTGTCTGGGGAAGAGAAACCATACTGTAAGGCTCGTTTCCATTTCACTCTCACCCTTGTATATGAACTGATGAAAGAGAGAAAGGAGGAACAACAAGGAAACCAGGCTGGAGAAAGAAAAGGCTGTAGAAAGAAGAGACCAAGAAGAGGAGAGGGGAAAGGACACACCTCGTCCACGGCTCTGCCCCTTATCTCTGATAAGTTTTAGTACTCCAGTGGACACTTGGAGCTGTGAACAGTGCTGAGCCCTAGGTAACCAGGCCTTTTCCTAGGAGCTGAACAACACTGATCATAACATAGAACAGTTGTAACAATATCTTGGAACAGAATTCATGTGAATGTAGCCTTTCTCTGAAAATATCTCACTGTACTGCATATGCAGGATTCCATACTGGCTTCCGTAGACCGCAGGCAATTAAAGCTATAGATAAAAGGGGCTCAGCTAGCTTTATAAGTATTAACTCAGTCCTAGCATGAGCACAGGTATTTATTTTCATAGTGTATCTAATAGTGGGGACAGAAGTTCACCTCACCCTTGCTCAGCAAGAGGCATGTACCATGAATCCAGGGCTTTCGGGGCCCCAGGCCACCCTTCCCTTTCATCCCCTCAACCTTGCGCCCACCCAGCCCCAAAGGACCACGGAGAGGTCTGCTCCTCTTCCCCAGGTACTGGACATCGCTGAGCAACCTGGTGGCATCGTTGCTCAACTCCATCCGCTCCATCGCCTCCCTGCTGCTGCTGCTCTTCCTCTTCATCATCATCTTCGCCCTGCTGGGGATGCAGCTCTTTGGAGGCAGGTACGACTTCGAGGACACGGAGGTACGAAGAAGCAACTTCGACAACTTCCCCCAGGCCCTCATCAGTGTCTTCCAGGTAGGCCATTCACCTGTGCGCGTCTAGTTCCAGGAAGCTGCTGAATCCTGCCTCGGGGTCAGGGCAAGCATCACCTCCCTGGAAAGCCTTCTCTGACCTGCTGGTTGAGTCCAGTGTCCTCCTACTGTCTTCCCATCACCTGTATTTTCTGCCATTTTATTAATTGCTTGCTTGCCTCCTTCTCTGAATGATGGCCAATCTGTCTGATTTGTCTCGGTTCCTGGTACTGGCGGAGTGCTGGCCCACAGGATGACAGCTGATGGGTGGCTTGGGGTGGTCTTGGAGTCCAGAGGTGTTCTGCTCACATCTGTCTATGAGGGGAAAGCCAGACAAGATGAACACTGTCTCCACAAGACTGGGAAAGCTCCAAAGACCTGAGAACCATTTCTCTCTGGAGACATAGCTCACTACCTGTTTACTAGAAGTCACCTAAGGGAGTCTGGCTGTGACCCAGTAAGAGGCCTTCAGAGACACAGCCTCCCAGAGGAGCATTATTAGATTGGAACATGGAGATGTTCCCTTTCATGTTGCCAGTGTTTCCCAGGTCACTCCAGTATGCCCTACCAGTGGGAGGGGACAATTAATCTGTTTTGTGCATGGCTTTATCCTCTCTTCCATTCAGGCTGGCTATAGATTGTGCCTTCTAAGGGACCTGACATTGGGCACTATTTCCAGAGGTTGACAGGGGCCTTGGTGGGTGCAGTTTAGTTCAGCTTGGGGATTAGGAACACAGCAGGGAGGTGGAGACCTTATAATCAGACTCCTTGCCCTACAGAGACCTGATAAGATTTTTTTCAGCTCCTGAGAAACCCTTCTGTCTTAATAGCATCACCTAAGCCCATGGACATCTTGATAAGATTTTAGATAACTGGAAAAGGGACAATCAAGAGGGCACCTCAGGCAGGAGCTGAAGAGGATGGGGCTGAGGGAACTGACAGCTTTCCATCCTCGGTCTCCCTTTAGGTGCTGACAGGTGAGGACTGGAACTCCGTGATGTACAATGGGATCATGGCCTACGGAGGCCCATCCTACCCTGGCGTGCTTGTGTGCATTTATTTCGTCATCCTTTTTGTCTGTGGCAACTGTATCCCCTTGGGGCCAGAATGCAAAGAAGAACTTGAGAAGGTGGCTTAAAAGGGAGGTTCAAGTGGACCCATGTGCCAAGCAATCAGCTTCTCTGGCTAGAAAGAAAACTCCTAGGCTCATGGGGTGGAGGGATGGACATAGCAAAGTCAGATACAGAAACGGGATAAATCCTTCCAACAGAAAGGTTTGAGAAGCATGAGAGTGGTTGGTTACAGGGGAGAAATTCATTCTGCCAGGTTGGTAAGTCTGGAGCAGTTGGGAAAGAACCCAGGGTTGGCTGAGGAGCAGTGAAGCATCTTGGTCCAAAGGCTTAGAGGCTGGCAAGGAAAAACCAAGGCCATGGTCAGAGGTCAATCTGAGTTCTGGGACCAGGAAGACTAAGCTAGGACAGGCTGAGAGGTGAGATAGGTAGGTAGGAGGATGAGGAGGATGGGGACAGAGATGTCTGCTGGTACTTGGGGAGTCCTGACCCCTACACTGTGGAGCCCGATGCCATGGCAAGGCAGCAAGGAGGGAATCACTGTCCCTTGAGCTCATGTGCTTGTGTGCCCAGCATGGCTGTCACCTGTTTTGCTTCACTGGTGGCCCAGGTAGCCCTGTGAGGGAGCTGGGTCAGTTCTGGCGGGAAATGGACAGAACTCAAAAACCACCATGGATTCAGAGCCCATCATGAACACCCTCCACAGATAAGCTTCCCTGAGGACTTGTCTATGTCCCCAGGCCTATAACCTCCCATGGGATAGCTCTGGCCAAAGACACTCTGAGTGCCCCTGCAGAGATTAGGGCCTGAGGGGGCTGAGGAGATGGTTTAAGATGCAAGTGGTTCAAGATGATTGCTTGTAAAGCCTGCTGTCCCAGGTTCAGTACCCAGGCCCCCTATGAAAGCTGGACATAAACACACATAAAAGTAAAATTATAAATAAGTGAGAGAGAGAGATTGGGGCCTTCCACCTGCAACCCAATGCTCCTTAGCTAACTCTTAGACATCCTGCTCAACGTCTTCCTGGCCATTGCTGTGGACAACCTTGCAGAGGCTGAGAGTCTAACTTCTGCCCAGAAGGCGAAAGCCGAGGAGAGAAAGCGCAGGAAAATGTCCAAGTAAGTGTTGTACCCTTCACAGGAGGGAGCCGCAGTGCTTCGCTGTGGCTGTGGCCTTCTGCTCTGGCTGGAGTCTTCCCTGGAGCCAGCTGAGCAAGGGCCACAGTGCACCCATCCCGAGCTGCTGAAGTCCTGTGAGATGCTCCTGGTCAGGAGTATAGGCAGATTGGCCTTGTAGACAGGTGTCAACTAATGTGATGGCCGAGCCTGGTGGGTTGTGGGATTTCTCCTCCCAATCCCGCTACAGAACCATGGTGCCTCTTGGAGAAAGGCGTGACCTTTGCTGAACCTCAAGCATCCTCCTTCTGTGAAGTGAGGGCTGATTTCTTGGTTCTCTGTGGTCGCTTCACCTGTGATGTGTCCTGTCACTTTCTGAGCCTGGGACCTGTGGGAGCAGAAGCAAGGGAAGGCTTCCAGACAGCGGTACTGAAATTCAATCTGCAAACGAAGCTCCTGGAGATCTAGTGAACATGTAGATGATTTGAGCTGGGATGGACCAGGGTGGAATCGAGGTCATGTATTTCTGTCACCTTCTCAGGTGGCACCAATGTGGGTGGACATTGGAGATGATGGTTGTAGCTGGGTTCTAGTTGGAGGCTTGCAGGAATGGAACAACCATTCCTGTGGAGGCCATCTGGGAAGAGCGAGGGGCAGAGACTATCGGGCTATCCAGACATTTCCAAGGACCTGAAACTATCTTGGACCTGCTCTGCGTCCACTGTCTGCATTCTGTAGGAACCAAGGAGAAAGCCAGTCTCCAGTATTTCACTACCAACAAACACTGAATATGGCTGACAGTGAGCCTTCAGCCTGAGTGGAGTGTTACACCTTTGACCATAGAGAAAAGGCTTGCCCAGGCCCCTTGCCCTTCCCACATGTTAGCCAATGCTGCTGCCCCCCCCCCGCAAACAAGCTCCCCCTGAGCCTTAGTGTGGGATCCTTCTGAGGGTGTCTTCAGGCCAAGCAGAACTCAGAAACCATTCTAGTTGGACTTCTACTTCAGATCTCCTTGGTTTTCCATCTCAGGGGTCTCCCAGACAAGTCAGAGGAGGAAAAGACCATGATGGCCAAGAAGCTGGAGCAGAAATCCAGGGGTGAAGGCATCCCCACCACCGCTAAGGTGAACACATGTGTGGACTGTTACTAGTCTCGCTTGTCACTTAAGACCTTGGTGATCACCAGCCAGAAGAGGGTTCCTCTGGAGGAGGGAGGGCCAATGGATATGTCTCCAGGGACTCCTGTGAGGTGATGAGCCACAGGCCCTTTTACCTGTCCACCTTCATGGTGCCCACTGTTCTACTGAGAGGCCCAGCCTGGCTTCCCTCCATTGCTAGCCTGACTCTACTTACCATCCTGAGAGACTGAGGAAAGGAAACTAAAGATCCAGGGCCCTGGGCTGCTGAGCAGTGGGGGCATGGAGGTGCTGCCCTGAGGAGCTCAAGTCTCGTGTGGAGAACCAAGCAGCGGGCATAGTAGGGACAGGTGCAGGCCTTGGTTCTGCCCTGTGGAAGCTTAGAGAAGTTCCCTACTTCTTTGGGCCTGGCTTCTTATGTGTAAGAAGATCCTGCTATCACCTCAGACTGTAGAGAAGGTTCGGGAAGCTGGATGTCACCAGGGACATGCTCAGTAAGTGCAAATGGCAGTTTTTGCTTTATCACGGTCTTCGCTCTTCCTTTCTACAGCTGAAAATTGATGAGTTTGAATCTAATGTCAATGAGGTGAAGGACCCCTACCCCTCAGCTGACTTCCCAGGTGAGGATCCTGGCTGGAGCAGGGTGCTGGGACGAAAGGAAATGTGCTTGTGCTAAATTCCCTCCTTGGGTATCTTTTATGTGGCCCCTACCTGGACCTTGCCACTGGAGGTCAGGACCCTGGAGACATTCCTTGCCTTGAAGATAAGCCATCTTCCAGCCTACCTGTCCCTGCAATTAGAGAAAGTAGGAAAATCCACATGTATTCTCTCTTACTTTTATTGAGTTCCAGCTATATGCTTCCATACGGAAGACCTAGATTTCAAAGAACACAGAGCTAGTGGTCACACAAGACCTCCCTGCCAGCCACAGAGAATGGATCCAAAGTGGGGCACAGCCATCCACAAGGTGATGGGGTCCATTGCTCCCCGCCTGTGTCTGGAATAAACCCATGACTACCACCGCATGAGAATCCACCCAAGTGGCATGGAAGGGAGGATGGATAAAGTGCAGCCAGGGGTCAGCAGCAAGACCCTCCCAAGTGTACCTAGCCAGTGGCTGCCGCATGCTGCATGGACCTACTCATCTGGACCAAGGGGACACATGGAGGAAGCAGAACCAGACTGGATGAACGTGAAAGGCCCCAGAGCCTTCAGGCTTTCTCATTCACTCACGGGTCCTTCCAATTACTAGGACAACCAGCACAGTTTCACATTGCTTTGTGGAGTCAGCTGCTTAGCTTGTTTGCCTCAGTGACTCCAGGCTCCAAGGGGACCTCAAAGTCTTCTTTTTCTACAACTGCCCCACCAGTTTCATGAATGGGGATGCAGAAGCCAAGGAAGCACACAGCCTGGTCTGGTGCTCCATAGGAGGGAGGGGTAGAGCCAGAACCAGACCTCCTGTCTCCTGGAGCAAGGTCCTCCTTGTCCCCAGCTACTGTTTGAGATGCTTGAGACAGAAGATGCAGCAACAAAGATCCTTTGGACTTGTTCCTGGCCACAAGCCTCTGGGTCTTCTACGCTCAAGTCTGCTGGATGCAAGGCCCAGGCTAGACCGTACTAGTCAACGAGTGTCCCAAGCCTCTGTTTGCTCGCTGCAGGGGCTCCTTCAAGCCTCTGAACACAAAAACCAGGGGCCTGGAAAAAACACCCCCAATATCTCTCCCTGTCTACACAGGAGACGACGAGGAGGATGAACCTGAGATCCCAGTGAGCCCCCGGCCACGACCCCTGGCCGAGCTGCAGCTGAAGGAGAAGGCAGTGCCCATTCCAGAAGCCAGCTCCTTCTTCATCTTCAGCCCCACCAATAAGTAAGTGGTGCTTCTGCTGCTGCTCCCAGAGATAGTGCTGCCTGCCTGCAACGACCCTCTCTGGATTCTTATGCCTGCCCTTCCATCATGTTAACGAAGCTCATTCCTTCAGCTTACATGGTCTTGTGCTCTGACTAAAACGCTAGTGTTGGGCTGGGCTAGGCTCCATGGTAGAGTGCTTGCCTAGCATGCACAAGGCACTAGTTTTAATCTCCAGCACCATGAAAAAAGACTTTCACAAATAAATACAATTCTTGTCGCTCTGGAAGAAGTCATGCTTTTAATTCTTATCAGTTACTCACACCTATGAGGGACCATGATTATTGATTCTTGTCTTAGAGCACTTTTAGACAGTGAAAAAGGATGAAAGCAGTAGTTTTAATGAACTTTACAATCTTCAACTTTAAATTAAACAGACTATGGACTTTATGAAGGTTCATCCATCTGCTTCAGAGAAGGAGATCAGCCTGCTCCATCCTTTGCTGGGGGAAACTCAGGGTGTTGGTTACTGAAAGAGGGGACACATGGTAGAAGGGCTTAGTTGGAAGATGAGACAAAGACTAAAGGAACAAAATGGGGACAGAGACCCTGCATGTCCATCCAAGAACCATACAGACGCAAGGCTGTACCATCCCCTGACCTGAGGAGGGGGGCAGGAAATGAACCCAATGTCCCTCTTCAGGACAGAGATTGGTGGGACCTGAGCTTCCAGAAGCTCCCATCTCTCATCCCTCCTCCCTGCCCCACAGGATCCGGGTCTTTTGTCACCGCATTGTCAACGCCACCTGGTTTACCAACTTCATCCTGCTCTTCATCCTGCTCAGCAGTGCTGCGCTGGCTGCTGAGGACCCCATCCGGGCTGAGTCCATGAGAAATCAGGTGATTTCTGGCTCAGCACCCTTTCCATATTCCAGGCCTCAGCCACTCCTCTCAACTCTGGGGTCAAGTTCAGTGGCATCCTCTATATGGCCGTACACATCAGTGTTTCTTAAATTCCTGGGGTGCCAGGACTGCCCGTTGCTCTGTTTCTGGGCAGTGCATCACAACAGGAGGGAGATAGGTGCTGGCTTATCTGCTCTAAATGGTGACGACGACGATGGTGGTGATGGATGATGGTGAGGATGGGAGGGGGTAATTGTGGTTGGTGATTATGATGATGGTTGTGGTGGCACCGTTGTTATCCCCATACGCTCACTCACTGGCTGCTCCTCCTCTGTCCACCCCTAGATCCTGGGGTATTTTGACATCGTATTCACCTCTGTCTTCACTGTGGAGATTGTCCTCAAGGTGAGTGAAGGCTGCAGAGCAGACGGCCCGGAGGTAGAGCTTCTCTGGGCTGATGTGAATAACTCCTTCAGCTTTTCAGAAGTTGTTATTAAAAGTTCAGGGAATCTTGGGCTGGAGAGATGGCTTAGTGATTAAAGCACTTGTCTACAAAGACTAATGACCTGGGTTCGATTCCTCAGTACCCACATAAAGCCAGATGCACAAAGTGGTGCTTGCATCTGGAGTTCTTGTGCAGTGGCTAGAGGCCCTGGTGTACCCATTCTCTCTCTTTCTGTCTTTGTCTCTCTCTCTCTCTCTCATCTTGCAAATAAATAATATATGTTTCTTGTAAAAGTTTAGGGAATCATTTGGTTTGGGGGCTTCTATTAACATCAGTTACCATGCAAGCTTGTTTCAAAAGGAGTCTTGGAAGATATGACTGTTGCCTCTGCTTGGGTTTCTGTAGCATGGCCCTATTTGTCTATTCAAGAGTTGGGCACACTGAGCTTGGGCAATCACCAGTTGGTGGGCTCTGAGGAGCAAAGGGAGGTCCCCTCCATGATTGGAACCCAATAGTGCAGGACGTCATCTTCACCAATAAAGGGAGGAGAGAGCAGAGGGCAGGCCAGAGCAAAGCAGAGGCCTTGGCTATTGAATGAGTGGAGCCGATGGTGACTGCCCAAGGGTTGCAGAGGGGGCCTTAGAAGTTGACCTTGAAGTCAAGCAGGGCCACATTAAGAAAAGATGGCTAGGGAAGTCCAAGAAGGCAAAGAATGGCAAAAGCTTTGTGAGAAGACCTGGGGATATGCTCAGAGACAGGAGAGTGGCTTTGGACTGGGAAGCTTGGGTACTGGGCCTGGGAGGGCAAGATGAGATAACATCATAGGACCTTGAATGCTAGGGGAAGCTTCCCTCAGCCAGGTTTTAAGAAAGCACTTTGTATCTGTGCGTAGGGCCTGAAGATTATTTGAGAACTAAAGAAGGCAGGGCTGGGAAGGGGTGCAGAGGGAAGAGGGGACCCAGGCGTCTGGCAAAGATCTGGAGTCCTGCCACCTCAGTCCTTGGGCATAAGGGACTTATTGAGAAGGGAGAACTTCCAGCCTGTCCCTCAAGGGAGAGAAGGACCAGGGCTTCCCACTCTGGACCTCCGTGGAGAAGGAGTATGTGTGCAGTAAGAAAAGGGCTCCTCATCAGAGGACAAAGTCTGGCTCACCTGGAACAGAGGACAGAGAGAACACCCTGAGCAGTGGCAGGGGTTTGAGTGATCTGAGAGCCCCTGGTGGGCTGCTTGTCTCTTTGGGTGTCTCCTGAGCACACTGAGGCAGGAAGCCCTTCTCCAGGGAGGATAGGCCTCTTCAATCTGAATGCTCTCTCTCCCCCCAGATGACCACCTACGGTGCCTTTCTGCACAAGGGCTCCTTCTGCCGCAACTACTTCAACATCCTGGACTTGCTGGTGGTGGCTGTGTCCCTCATCTCCATGGGACTTGAGTGAGCAGTAGCAGGGGCCAGCCGGCACATGGTACCTTGTGCTCTGTGCCATGCCTCAGAGCAGGAGCTCCATCCTGTCACTTTGGATGGCTGGGCACCATGCTGCAAGAGAAGGGTTGCTTAGGGCTGTGGGTGGGGACATCATTGGGTGTTCCTCAACTAGGCTAAAGTGACAATGCCAAATGATCAGAACCTTGTCCTGGAGACTGGGAGGGAGGCTAAGAAGAGAAATAGCCTACCCTATAGCCTGTGAGGAGCAGAATCCCCAGCCTTGGGTATCCCTGGTCTGATGGGAGCGAGGGAACCACAGCAAGAAAGCCAGCCACTGTGACTCCCTCTACTCGGAGCAGTTTCACTGTGGGGGAAGGGAAGCCCCCGTTTAGAGAGCCCCAGGCAGGAGGCAGCAGAGGCTCCAGAGATGCTGCCTTCCACCCGCTCCTTGCCTTCTGCAGGTCCAGTGCCATCTCCGTGGTGAAGATCCTGAGGGTGTTGAGGGTTCTGCGGCCACTCCGAGCCATCAACAGAGCCAAAGGGTTGAAGGTAAAAGGGGGACTTGGCAGCACCTCAGAGTGGGGGCTGCCACCCTAGATCCAGACCTTTGAGGCAGATGTCCATCTTGTCTACCTATAGGGGTGAGCAAGAGGCAGGTCAGCCAGGCTTCCCTATGAGCCTCATTCTGTGGGGAAGAAGGAAATCTTCCATTTCTGGGATTCCCTTGGCTGGGACAGTGGGGGTGCGGTGGGATAGACCCGGCTCCCACCAACCTTTCTCCACCCACACACCATCTTCAGCACGTGGTACAGTGTGTGTTCGTGGCCATCCGAACCATTGGGAACATCGTGCTGGTCACCACCCTCCTGCAGTTCATATTCGCCTGCATAGGAGTCCAGCTCTTCAAGGTGAGGTCCTGTTCACCCAGCAGCCCCTCCCTATGTCCCCTGGGGCCAGCTGGCAGGCCATGGCAAAAGCCACCTCTTCTCCTCCAAGAAAAGAGACCACAAGTTGTGAAAGTTCCCTGAGTGATGCCCATCACTGGCCTCTGGTTTTTCCTACAGGCCCTGAAGTCCCTCTTACCTTTATCACATCATCTACCTCTTGCCACCTGTCTAAAACACACCCCAACCTCGCCATACCTCCTCCTCCTTCACACAGCCTCTGATCCTGGCTGGGATGTCTGGCATCATCCAGATTGCCAGAGCCTCTGGGGGCATCTGTTTTTTATTTCACCTCCAGAGCTGACCTCATTCCACTCTTGCTTCCCTGGGAGAATACAGCTACTCTGTTCCTCTTTAGGACTCTCCTCCCACAGAACCCTGATTTCTGAATGCCTCTTGCATTCAGGCCATCTGTAGGACACAGAGATTGATACCTGAGCATACCACAAACACCCTTGTTATCATGTCATGACCCAATCCACTCCTGTCCCTAAAGCATGACCGTTTAAAGTCATGATTATGTAACTTCTGCTAGGGTTGAGGGACTCTCAAGACAAACACATGACCCTCCCTAAGGACAGGGGACAGGCTCTAAGGAAAGTAGTCAGGGTGGTCTTCCTCAAGGACCCTCAGAAAAATGGGTCCCTCTGTTGATCAGTGACCTAGAGGCACCATAATACTTACAGTGCCTGGGAAGCCTGCCAGCCAGCTGCACATGGACTTCTCACCCAGAAAAGGGATTTCCAGCTCCCCACAGCCTCCTTAGTCAGCCTGGGGCTTCGGAACCTTGCTGAGGGCAGAGTCTGTGTATGACTCACCTGTATCCTGACATCTAGCCCAAGGTCTGGAACATAGGAGCTCACCACACATATCCTGAAGAAATCATCAGGAACAACCCTTCCTTTGGCTCCCATGTTTCTTCCAGGCAAGAGAATGGCCCTTTGACACCCCATATCCATTCTCCAGTCTCAGACGAAGCCCTTAGCTGCTGCCTACCCAGCAACTAGGAGCACATCTGGCACAACTTCCCCTTCACATGGCATTTTACTTTAGAAACTTGTCACTCCATGTGATACCAAAGAGCTTTTGCTTTGCTTCCATGTTAAACTATTCCAGTGCTAGTTTCCAGGTCTCAGAAGACTGTCTAAGTGGCAGCCAGGCCCCTTTAGGTCCCTGCCTCATCCCCACTTTCTGCTCTGGCAACCCAGGAATAGCACCACCCTGCTGGGGGCAGGACAGTGGAGCTTTTAGCGAGGCCTGTGCCCTTGGCTGAGACATTATCTTCTCTGCGCCATCCATGAAGTTGAACCAGAATGCATAGATTTCAGACCCAACCAACAAAATCTTTGCAAGTTTCCAATACGTGACACAGACAAAGTGGGAATGTGATCTTGATAGTCAGTTTGGGGAAGCTCGGGCCTTGTGGGGTACATGCAAGGACCCTTATTCAACTGTGAGGAGAAGTTGAATTGTCTGATATTTGCACAGCAGCTCCAGGGGCTATCACAAACAGGAGAAGGAAGGTGGTGAGGGCAAACCCTTTTCCTCGCACAATGGGGAGATGGAGAGGGCGCTTTAGCAGCAGAAAGGTGGGGGCTATGTTGTCACAGCTTTCAGAGAAACAGGGCCAGGCTGCACTCACATCTGTATCCCCTCAGGTCTGACCTTGAACATTCCAAAAAGACCCATCTGAGACTCTCCATTCTCAGCCTTGGTAGCAGCCAGGCTGGGTGAGAAGCAGAGGGGAGCTGTGGGGATGAATGATCATGGCTCTGTCTTCAGAGCAAAAGAAGAGCGGCTCCTCCTTCCAGACAGCCTGTCCTCTTTTCTCCCTCTCCCCATATGCCTCCAGAGCCAACTTTCTATCCTGTTTCCATGACACATGGCTCCTTCCCACATGACACATGTTCCCTTTCCTCTCCCGGATGCAGGGCAAGTTCTTCAGCTGCAATGATTTATCTAAGATGACTGAGGAAGAGTGCAGGTACACGGGGCTCTGCTGCTGGCTGAGGGTCATGGTGGGAGGGCTCATCAGGAAGGGGTGCAGTGGTCTTCAGGCTGGGAACTGGGGGACCTATTCACGGAACCCCATTTTGGGATGTGTAGGGGAGTGTCCAGTGCTGTCCTTCCTCCAGATGTGAACCTACACTTCCCTGGCACACTCACTGGCTGGGGCCCAGAGTATATGGGTGGGGTGGAAGCCCCTCAGCCATGCTTTGGAGTGACTGACTCTCCTGGCATCAGGGGCTACTACTACGTGTACAAGGATGACGACCCCACACAGATAGAGCTGCGTCCCCGCCAGTGGACACACAATGACTTCCATTTTGACAATGTGCTCTCGGCCATGATGTCACTCTTCACAGTCTCCACCTTCGAAGGATGGCCTCAGTGAGTGAGACCTAGAATCTGTGTCCCCAGTGGGCACTATTTGGTTGTGCCAGGGAGCCAGCAACTTCCACTGTGCCATACTGGCAACTCCCTGATGGTTTGTAGGATTCAACTGTTGACTGATCACTCCAAAGTGAGCCTGACCAAGGGCTCTGATAAAATGTGCCCAGTCCCTTCTCATTGCATGCCTCTCTGCTATACTAACTGACTAGGATAACCATGGATGGGAAGGACCATTCAAGCATGGGTTCCAGCCGCCCCTGGATCAGTCCTACCTTCTGTCACTTGATTGTTCAGGAAGTTTCTTGGCTCCCATGGTCAGTGGGATACTGTCCATACTGCCTGGCATGGCTCCTACTCTCACTGACCCAGCCCCACTTGTCCTCTCCTCTTTGCAAAGGCTACTGTACAAGGCCATCGACGCAAATGAGGAGGACGTGGGTCCCATCTACAACAACCGAGTCGAGATGGCCATCTTCTTCATCATCTACATCATCCTCATTGCCTTCTTCATGATGAACATCTTTGTGGGCTTCGTCATTGTCACCTTCCAGGAGCAGGGGGAGACTGAATACAAGAACTGTGAGCTGGACAAGAACCAGGTACTCAGCCACCTGCTAGAGATGGAAAACAGAGCCCAGCAGGCCTATAAAGAGAGTCCTAGGGAGTCAACGGGAACTTCTATTTGAGACTCAGCCCCGGTCCATACCTGTCTCTAACATGAAGCAGTTCAAGGTGGTGGAGTGAGGGTCTTCTCTAGAACAAAAATGGTGCCCAGAGAGAGAGAGAGAGAGCCTTCAGACCCCCTGTGCCGGGCTGGAGTTGTAGTCAGACAGAGGTATGATAACTTAAGGGGAGCTTAAGGGGAACCCAAGGGACCCAATGGAACCCTTATTCTAACTAGTCCACAGAGTCCTTAGCCATCAGCTCCTGGCCACAACTGTTCCTTCCCTGCACACCGTGAAGGGCTCTTATCGGTACAGAGAGGGAGGGAGAGGGGGCTCTGGAGCTGACCTGCCCTGTTATTTGTGTTCTAGCGCCAGTGTGTACAGTATGCGTTGAAGGCCCGCCCACTGAAGTGTTACATCCCCAAAAACCCATACCAGTACCAGGTATGGTATGTCGTCACCTCTTCCTACTTTGAATACCTGATGTTTGCCCTCATCATGCTCAACACCATCTGCCTGGGCATGCAGGTAAGGGGCCTCTAGGGAGATGAGGGACTTGCCACACTGGGACTTGAGGCCTGGTTTCAGGCTAGGGCAAGAAGATTAGGGATGGAGTCCTCAGGTCATCCCAGTAGACATTTCTGGAGCACCTGCTAACACCAGGCTCTGTAGGATACAGAAGTGAACTGGTGTCAGGCTTTGTCACTACACACTTAGGATTTATTTATTAAGGAAGCAGTTCAAACATACAGATATATAGGATGGCAATTCTGCAGACAGAAGATGGCTACTGCAGGAACGAAGGAAGTATAGGAAGTAGAAAATGCTTTCTGACTTCCTTCTGCTGTTGCAAATTCAGGTGGCTGAATGGCTGAGTTGTTTGGAATCTTGGCTCTGATCCCAAGAAAAATGGGTTTAGGATTAACAGGGCAGGTGTCTCTCTTAGGAGTTGAGCACCTTTTATTTCATAACCAGCACATTTTTATCAAGCTTTAAATAAGTATGTGATCTCTTAAGCACTATATAAATACAATTGCACACCTAGACTCCCTGGTCCTAGGAGCCCAAGACAAACCCAATGTGTACTAGTTACTTTTTCTTGTCATGGTGACCAAATACCTTACAAGAAACAGCTCAAGAGAGGCGTGGTTGACTTTGGCTCATGATTTGAGAGAATACACTATAGTCCATCATAGTGGGGAAGGCATGGCAGCAAGTGACAGCTGCTTAGTCACATCTCAGCAAAAGAAGCAGAGACAAGGCAGGAAGCTGGGCTGAGTTATAAACCTCAAGCTTATCCCCCCACACACACCCCTTATAACCCACTTCCTTCAGCAAGGCTCCACCTCCTAAAGGTTCCACAATCTCCCAAAACAGCACCACCATCTGGGGGCCAAGTTTTCAAACACATGACCCTGTTTCACACTCAGAGTACAGTACAATGGTCAGACCACACACACATTGTATAGGCCATGAGGATATGGGAGGAGAACCAATGAACCAGCAGGCTTTGATCATGCAGAGAAGCTTGAGAAATGGTTTGTTTAGGGCTGAGTTGGGCAGTATTGCCCAGGTGAGGGGTAGGGCAATCATCAGACCTTCTGACTTACCTGGGAAGGTTTCATGGAAGAGGTTGGAACTTCAACTTTCTAAGAAAAAGAAATGAGAGTCCCAGAAAAATTGACTGGACATGGGCTTAAAGAGGGTTGTAGTGGTGGTCACAAAGTCCAAGGTTGTTGATTGAAGTGCCTCCCATCACTGGGGCAGTTTCCAGATAGAGAAGCTTGGCTAGCTGCCAGCTAAGCAATGATGATACCAACTCAGAGACTGTTCTCTAGTCCTCAACCAAAACATAGAACCAGCCTCAGGGCCCTGCCTGGGGGACTGCCTCTTCTGGGCAATCAAGACCAATATATTAATGACCTCTGACCTTGCAGTCCTGAGACACATACAGCAGGGCTTGGACTTGTAGAACCTCTGTCTTCCCTTCCTTCTATTACCTCTTTTGGGATGAGAAGGGATAATCATAAAATGTGGTGGAATTCAGCAAGCTCCTAGTTTTCTGAGCTATAACAAGGGGGAAGGGGCTTCAAGGATAGGTGTTGGGTTGCCCAGGAGTCTGGGTATGTGATCTACAGCTGGCAAACCTGGCCCTCCCAGCCCACCTCGGTCCCATTGCCTCTTCAGCACTACAATCAGTCAGAAGAGATGAACCACATCTCAGACATCCTCAATGTGGCCTTCACCATCATCTTTACCCTGGAGATGATCCTCAAGCTCATGGCCTTCAAAGCCAGGGTGAGTGCCTGGGTCACAGAGACAGGCGAGCAGCTGTCTGTGGCTGCTGTCGAGGGTCTTCTCATGGATCATCTACGCATACTTCTATCAGAGGCTCTTCTTCCAGCGCTTCTGCTCCCAAGCTGCTCACGCCTTTTCCACCACCACCATCAGATGCAGGCCAGAAAAAAATCTCCAGAAACAGCTGACGGCAAACTAGATAGTCTCTGCCCTTCACTGAACGAGCTCATGTTTTCCTTCCTTTCAGCTTCAGAAGCAAAGGCCCTGGGTGGGGAGGGAGTACCTTGCTCTGTCTTAAGTCCTCAGTCCTCTCACAGTTCCATCCCAGTCAGGCCCAGTTCCATTTTGTCAATCCCCAGGATCCAGAGGTGAAAGAGTTCTCCACCCAAATCCCAAGTTCCAGCAACCTTCCTGCCATCTTATACTCTAGAAGAAGAGCCAGGAGAAGAGGTGTATCTGATGGGTGGGCCCACTGGAGCATCAGAGAGAGGCACTTGAGGCACCTCACCTCACCCAGGCCTGCCTGGCAGATCTGCGGGACCTTAGACAAGACCATGGCGCCCTGCTGGCTGCCAGAGCTCTGTGCTTCCATAGCTCACTCCTATGATCCTGTGACTTTTCCCCCCAGGGCTATTTTGGAGACCCCTGGAATGTGTTTGACTTCCTGATTGTCATCGGCAGCATCATCGATGTCATCCTGAGTGAGATCGATGTGAGTATGGGGTGGGTGGAGCCCTCACTAGGGTAGGGCTGAAAGCTATTGTCCAGCAGATGTTTATGGAGTACCCATGTCCAGTGCACCATGGCACCCCCGGGGTTCTAACAATGGAAATGACAAGTCTACCTGGGGTGCCACCTGGACACCACGTGTGTACCAGCCCAGTGGAAAGCAAGATCTTCAGTGGCCGGCAGAGGCCAGCTATGGCTGGGTCAGCGAAGGCTTTGAGAGTATCAGTGGGGGGAGAGATGAGATCAGGCATGCTGAGGCCTCCTAGAACATATGAGCATGCAGAGAAGAGAAGGGGTGGGCAAATCAGGGTGAGGGTGGGCTTTATCTTGACCACCAAAGTCACCAAAGATTTTTGAACAGGGAACAGGGTACGGAAGGATTATTACTCTACTTATAAAGTGTAAATCTGAGGGGCAGGAGGTGGGAATGACTAAAAATAAGGTCTATTTTCTTTAGGGATTCAGTCATTCATTTATGCCATTGATTAAATATTCACTGTATACCTTGCCAGGTATGGCTATTGGTGCTAGAGACACAGTAGGGAACAGAGCTATTATGGGGAGAGCTGACACTAAATTAATGTATCATATCATGGGTTATATGGATTATATTGTAATGGAAAAATTGGGGTTCCTTTCTAGTCCCAAGGCACCTAAAAACTTGAGTACCGAGATTCCTGTCATGTAAATTTAAAGAACTAAAGTTGTAGACCACCAGAGGATAAGGTTTAGTGGGAGACTTAGTTAAGAGGAGGAGAGGAGGAGCTCAGAGATTTCTCACCATCTGAGGAGAGAACATATGGGAGAGCTGCTAGCCTCATGGCTATGAAACCAGGAGATCTGCGCTGACCAGCCAAGTGAGAGAAAGAAGGAGAAATATAAGAGGCTCCCCTCATGGGAACAAAAGGTCCACGTGGGAAAGAAAGGGAGTCTCAGCCTCAAGACTGAGACTAGGGGAAATCTTACCAAAAACCTGGAGGTTTAGGGGTCTTTCTGCTGACCACCCATGAGGGAAAAAGAGTAGTCTTTCCTTCTCCAGGTAACTATATATTCTGGCCCAGGTGAGCCACAGAGACAGCTGGTTGGTCTGGCTTTGACCAATCACAGTTTCAGGATTTGGTTTGAGTTCTAGTAAGTGACACCTCCCACTGTAGGGAGAGGGTCAGGTAAGGCAAGAGATCCAAGGCACTACCGGTTACCTTTGGGGTCCCAGTCACCCTAACCTGTCCCAATATGAAGAAAAATTGAGCCATGGGAGACAGTGTGGTAGGAGAGAAGAGCATGCACAAAGGCCTTGTGATAGAATCATGTTTGCTGAGCTTGAGGAACCTCGGGAGGTATTTATAGTTGGAATCAAGAAGGACAGAGATGAGGAGAAGACAGGAATCAGATCCTCTAAGCTCTTGAAAACCATGGTTACAATCTCAGGGTGTATTCTGAGAGAAAGAAAGAGAAGAGCCCTTGAGAGAGTTTAAGCATGGTGACTCTGGCTGCTGTGTTGAGCTCACACTGGAGGGAACAGTGTGACCCAGGGAGGGCAGTCATTTCAGGAGGGGCTCATATCAGAGGGTGGTGGCAGGGTGGCAGCTGTGGAGACATGAGAGGCGGTTGGCTTTGGATTTATTTTAAAAGCTGAGCTGGCAGGAGGGTGAGAGGCAAATAGACCAAGAAATCCAGGTGGAGGGCCAAGGCTCTGGAGGTGGGATGCGAAATGGAAGCAAGATCTGCATCGGGAGGGGAAGGGTACTGAGGCAGCTTTGGCCAGAGAAGCCACCCATAAGGGCTCAGAAGTTCATTCTCCAGGTGGCCTTAATGTTGGTCTGGAGCTGAGCATGGTGGGGAAGAAACCAGGAGGAGGTGATCCCAGGATCAGAGGCAGACATGAAAGACAGCTTCCTTCTGAGCTCATCACCAAGTAGCATCCTGGAGCCAAGCAGGCATTGAGGGAACTGAGAGGAAGAGGAGGCATAGGACACTCATCTATCAGTACCCCAGAGCTGTGGTGGGATCCTACCCAAGGAATGGCTAATTCAGCCATTGGGGGCACCACTGAACCAAGAAATTCACCATAGTAGGGCTTCCTCTGAACTTCCAATTCCTGATCAAAAGCTAGACTGTGCTAGGCTGATGGACAGCCCTTAGATGCCTGAGGGGGAGCAAAGAGGGGAAACAGCTGAGAAAAATCCCAAGTGTAAGGAAGGGTACCTGGGATCCAAAAGCTCAGTCCTGGCAAGGACTGGCACCTTCTGGACTTGGATGCTCTGCCAGCTGTCTGGTGTACTAGGGAAGGGCCCTGGGAACCCTGTTCACCCCATCAGAACAGACAATGACAGACAGCTCCGTCTGCTCAGGGCTGATGAGGGGTGGGGTGGGCTCTAGGCAAAAACAGCAAGTGTGTGTGTGTGTGTGTGTGTGTGTGTGTGTGTGTGTGTGTCCATCCATTCTGGGAAAAACGCATCTCAGAGGGGCTTGTGGTTTTGTGTAGAAGAAAGAGCTCTAAACTGCAAAATAGTCTAAATTAAAAAATAGTTACTCCTTGAAGTTTGAAGCCTGTGTACAGGAGGCTTGGGTGCGTCAAAACCATTTTCTTAGTTGTGTAGGACGAGAAAGTGTCACCAGTTGTTATTTGATTTTCAGGAGCAGCAAATGTTCCTTACCAGGAACTCATACATGCTTGAGGTTGTATTAAGATAGATTTATGTTCCTGATGCACAAACTTCAGAAAGGTCTAGTGGCATGTGGGTCAAAACTGCGTTGCTAGACATGTTCTGCCCTGTCCCCATATGCCTTCTTGTCACTTAAAATGTGGCTAGTGGAACTCGGGAACTGATTCTAATTTTATGTGATTTTCATTGTAATTCACATGGCCATTTGTGTCTAGTGGATAGCACAGGTTTAGAACACAGTTGTCATCCAGCCTCACATGAGAACCACCAGGGCAACACTTGAATCTCTCAAGCCAGGCCCTCTCCCATAAAAGCCAACTTCATTGGCTTGGCAGGGCTCCAGCAATGGCATGTCTTGAATATAATTCTCTGGATGCTTCTAACATACAGCCAGAATTGAGAGCCAGTGGTGCAGCGGAAGGCTGCCCAATATGCATGACAGGGAACAAGTGTTTAGAATCTGTCTACCTGCACACATATGGAACTCAGCAATGGCTCTGTCTACAGACAAGCTCTGGAAAACAGGCTCCTTGTGAAATGTGGTTGGGGGAGGGGGGAAGATGGCCATTCCCACATACCCAACCACCTGCTCCTGAGCCAGGCCATAGAGAAGTGAGCCTTGATCCTGGTCCCAGTCTTAGGTGGAGGAGCATCTGCTTGGGAGAGGGGTCCCTATGCCTGGAAGCTGGACTTTCTTGAGGGCCTCACCCCTGGCCTCAGGGCGATAGAGGTGACCCACTTATAGTGATGAGCGGGTATTTCCCAGGGTGCCCTTGGTAGGGATGGCTCCAGTATCACAAAACACAGACCTGAGTTCTTGCCACCTATAGAAACATCTCAACGATGAGAAGTGGCCTGTCTGTGTCCGGTCTTCCCCTCTCTCTTGCTCCCTTGCCCAGGCCTTTTGCCTCACAGTTTCGACACAGCTTCATCCTTACTCCCACCACCCCCTGCCCCTGACTGCAACCACATGGGGTCTTCATCTCCCACCTCTCTCTTTTTCTCTAACTCTCCCCTGTGTCTGTCCTTTCTGACACTTCTCTTCACCTCCCTCCCATGTGTCCCTCCTCCTCTCTCTCCCCTCTCCTCCCTTCCCCTCGTCTCTTTTCTCCACAGACTTTCCTGGCCTCCAGCGGGGGACTGTATTGCCTGGGTGGAGGCTGCGGGAACGTTGTAATTCCAGGCTGCATGAGCCTGCCCTCCCTACCCTGCAGCTTGCATGCTGAGCTGGCTGCATGAATTGCATGGGGTGTCCCCAGCGCTCAGGGCTCCCTTCCCTAGAGCAGGTCTGCTGAAGGTCGGGGTTCAGGTGAAGGTGGGAGCTGTGTGGTAGAATGTGCATGGGTGACATGGCTTTCTTAGAGCCCTGAGACACGAAGGGAGGGTCTGATCCCTCCACAGACGGATGGAGCACCATCTAGGGGATGATACTGGCACAGGACTTCTGTGACAGTTCTTCAGGCACAGGACACAGGGCTAAGGCTGGCACAAGGGCAAGGGCTTGCCTAGTTTATGACACCCAAGAATAGGGTGGGGCAGGTCGAGAGTGAATTTATGGCTAAAGTTCAGCCAAGCTTTGGGGCATTTTTGCACTTGGGGGACATGAAGGGCCACCAGCTTACTCAGTTCAGTGGTAGCATACAGAGAAGAGGATATGAGTAGGAAACCCCAGAGTGGCCAGCAGTGGACCTGGCTACAACCTCACCCCAAGCAAATTCCCAGCACTGCTCATAGCGAGCTTGCAACCTGTATCCAACCCTCCTCAGCCAAATGGACCCAGAACCCTGAGTCCCAGGGTGGTCCAGAGCTAGGGGGAAATACGGGCTGTGAGATATGGCTGGAAATCTCCTGCCATGGACATCTCCCCAGAGCACATACATCCCTGCCTCTTGCTCTGCCTTGCCCCTTACCCACTCCTGAAGACCACCCCAGACTGATCTTTGGGGCTGCTGCCCCGCAGGACCCAGATGAGAGCGCCCGCATCTCCAGCGCCTTCTTCCGCCTGTTCCGGGTCATGAGGCTGATCAAGCTGCTGAGCCGGGCAGAGGGAGTGCGCACCCTGCTGTGGACATTCATCAAGTCCTTCCAGGTGCTGGTGCTCAGCCTGCCTAGTGACCTTGGAAATTACACTGACCTGGGGAGGCCCCTAGGTTCAGAAACCTGATCCCAGGCTAGAGCACAGGGTGGGGATGGTGGGCCCTGGGGAGCTGAGGGAGGGTGAGCCCCAGGCCAGGCAGGTGGAGCACCCAGCTGATGTCCTCTTCTCACAGGCCCTGCCGTACGTGGCACTGCTCATCGTCATGCTCTTCTTCATCTATGCTGTCATCGGCATGCAGGTGAGAGGCAGGTGGGCCCAGGCCAGAGGATGGGTTTGGGCCATGCTGGAGGGTGTAACCATGGGGAGGCCTAGTAAGCATGCAGGATGGGTCCTATATCCCAGCAGCCAAGGGGTCAGCTGACAGGCCGTACTCAGCCCCAGATGCCTCAGTGTTAAGCCACCCTGGCATGTGATAGATGGGAGGGACCAGACCCTTCTTCTGGGAATCCTGTCTTGACTATAGTGGTTTTCTTTCTTTTCTTTTTTCTTTCTTTCTTTCTTTCTTTCTTTCTTTCTTTCTTTCTTTCTTTCTTTCTTTCTTTTCTTTTCTTTCTTTCTTTCTCTCCCCCCCAGGTAGGTAAGGTCTCGCTCTAGTCCAGGCTGACCTGGAATTCACTATGTAGTCTCAGGGTGGCCTCAAACTCATGATGATCTTCCTATCTCTGTCTTCTGAGTTCTGGGATTAAATGCGTGCACCACCACGCCCGGCTCCCCCTCACTTTTCTTTGATTTGATGAGATTGAATATTAACTTGATCTATAAAAGAATCCAATGAGTTTGGCTTCAGTTCTGATGTGGCCTGAAGTGAAGGGGGTTGGGGAGAGGTGTGGCAAAGGTGGGGGAAGGTGGGGTCAGGCCAGGCAGGAGGTGGCAGATGAGCTGAAGGAATGCTTCTATCGAGGGTTTAAAGCCAGAGTCCTTTGTACTTTACAGATGTTTGGGAAGATTGCCATGGTGGATGGAACCCAAATAAACCGGAACAACAACTTCCAGACCTTCCCTCAAGCTGTGCTGTTGCTCTTCAGGCACGAGTCCCCAGCCAGCCTCTGCTTGGCTCCCATCTGTGCTGGAGGCATGCTGGCCCCACACAGGCCCTGTACTCACAGGGTCCCCTGCCAGGCTTAATGTCCAGCTGTCACAGTTGTGAAGACTGCACTGCCATCTGGCACAGTCTTATCCTACTGAAGAAGAAGTCAAAGGTCAAATGTCCCTCCTTAGAGAGTGATGAGGACTCCATGACCCTTGACCCTGCCTCACCTTGATCAGTCGTGCTCTCCTTGGCTGTGACTCAAATCATGAATGAGTTTTTCCTCCAAGAAAGCTCCTCTCTATAGATCTGCCTTCAGTACTTCATGAGAGGGAGCATGGTGGGGCTCCAGCAAGGAGGGGATACTATAGCTAAGCTTATACTGGAGGTCTGAACCCCCCCACACACACACCTCTGGGGAGCATCCAATCTGGTCATCAATCTTTCCTACCTGGATGACATTCCTGAAGGCCAGGTAAGACTGCATAGGCCAGCTGGAGCTCTCCTCTCCACACAGGTGTGCCACGGGGGAGGCCTGGCAGGAGATCCTGTTAGCCTGCAGCTATGGGAAGCTGTGTGACCCAGAGTCCGACTATGCCCCCGGAGAGGAGTATACATGTGGAACCAGCTTCGCCTATTACTATTTCATCAGCTTCTACATGCTCTGTGCCTTCCTGGTGAGAGGCCTGGGGTGCTGGCCAGGGTGGGGCTTCAGTGGCAGAGGGTGTGGGCCTATCTTCAAAAGCTCTTGCTAGATTGTCTCCTATTATGGTCATTTGGGGTGTTTCTGGTTTGTGAGCTCTTTTTACTGTTCCAGGGGGACAATACAAAGTTTCCATTGTGTGTATGATGTGTTTACTATATACATTATATGTATAACACATACATATTTATTAGCAATTAGTAACCAAGAAGAATGTGATGAGACCAGTCCTGAACAGGTAGGGGCTTCCTCTCAAAACTTTTGCCCCGAACGATTCCTCAATACAGAAAGAGGCTCTATTATGAGGAGGCCAAGACTCTAGGAATCGGTCCTTCAGTGGAGGTCCCATGTAGGGGTAGAAACAGCATCAGGTCAGGAGGAGATAGTAGGCCATTGTTCGTGAGGAAGGCATCCACTGGGCCATCATACTGGCACCTCATTTTATTCCTATTTTTACTCAAAACCTTTGAGTGTCCAGTGTGCCAGGCATTGAGCCTGGTGCTGAAGACAGAAACACAAATAAGGCAAAGTCTTTGCCCTGATGGAGCTCATAGCACAAAAGGGGTGTCCATGTGTGAACAAGCCTGGAAATCCAAAGGCCCTTCAGTGAGGATAGAAAAGGCCAGAGCAGTGAAAGCCATTGCCAGGCCTGGAGGAGGGCAGAGCACCTCGCAAGCATAGCTCCCCAAAGAGGTGCTTGAGCGGGGTCTAAGGTACCCTGCAAGGGTGCCTGCCAGGCAGAAGCAGAGGCAGAGCTTAGATTTGCTTGTGTGTGGGATGTGGGCATGCAGGAGGCCTGGGATGAGGGGTAGGGGGAGGAAAGAGCTGTGTCCCCACACTTGGCAGGTGTCCCCCATCCCTGCATCATTTGCCTTTCCTGTGGAAGTGTCTGTCCTTTTACAGATCATCAACCTCTTTGTGGCTGTCATCATGGACAACTTTGACTACCTCACACGGGACTGGTCCATCCTAGGTCCTCACCACCTAGATGAGTTCAAGGCCATCTGGGCCGAGTATGATCCCGAGGCTAAGTAAGTCCAGTCTGTAGGCTGTATATTGGGTACTCCCCAAACAGAGTAGGCTCTGTTCACAGCTATGTCAGAGCTTGACTAAAAGAGTCCCAAGTTCCACTCACCTCAGCTGATCAGAGTCCTCAAGGCCATGAATCTGACCCTCAGGGCATTTATCTGGACTTCAAAGCTGGGAAGCACTGCTCTCTTTCATCCTTTCTTTTTTTAAAAAAAGTAATACGCTCACATTTATCGAATGTTTCCTAGGTATTGGCCCTGTACTAAACACTGTATGTATTACCACAATGAATTCCTTTAAAAAATATTTTTACTTCTTTTCAAGAATGAGACAGAAAGAGAGGGGGAGGGAGGGAGGGAGGGAGGGAGGGAGGGAATGGGCACTCCAGGGCCTCTTGCCACTGCAAACAAACTCCAGATATATGAGCCACTCTGTGCATCTGGCTTTATATGGTTACTGGGGAATTGAACCTAGGCCATCAGGCCTTGCAAGAAAGCGCCTTTAACTGCTGAGCCATCTCTCCAGCCTCTCATTTAATTTTTACAACAACTTATGGCACAGGTCTTCTGATCATTTTAGTCTTACAAACTGAGGTGCAGAAAGGTTAAATTGCCCAAAACAGAGACCCCATTTCTAGGGGCTCTGGTAACCTAAGCCTTGTCTCTTCTTTTAAAATGGTGCCAGTATCTCACTTCCTAAATAAGGTGAGAAACTAGAAAGTATCCCCTGCCCTTGGCTCCCTTCCCCCTTACCCACTCTCTGAGTGTGAGTATGGGGTGGGGGCAGAGGGAGGGGTGGATGAAGCAGGTCTGCATGTCCTGTTTCAGGGGCAGGATCAAGCACCTGGACGTGGTGACCCTGCTGAGGAGGATCCAGCCCCCTCTGGGCTTTGGAAAGTTCTGCCCACACAGGGTAGCATGTAAGGTAACCAGCACAGCCAGACAGGTGTGGGTCTGGGAAAGGCCTGGGTGCTGCGAGGCAGGTGATGGATGGAGACATTTGACAGCGGTAGTTGCCTAGGTCTCTCTGACATGTCAGTCAGATGTCCAACGCTGTAACAAACACCCGAGATCATTGTTTTATTGAGAACTTTACTAGATGACCAGACCTGTAGTCTGATCATACTGCTATCTCATTATCCTCCTTTGTCCACCTCCCTCCTGTCCCCATTCCTCTGTTTTGATTCATTCTTTTTGTCCTCCATGTCAAAATGCTGATGGGCTCCAACGGTACATGTCTGCTGCAGGGTCACAAATGCATTAGTCGGTGCCTGTCAGGGAACAGTGCCCAAAGCACTCCTTTCCACCCTGCGTTGACATTCTTTCCACCTCCTCCTCTTCCACGATATTCCCTGAGCCTTGGAGGACAGAATAGAAATAGTGTTTAGTGCTGAGCTCTCGGCTGTCTCTTACTTTCTGCTTTGATGAGTTTTGAGTCTCCTCTGTGTCTAATGCCACTGAGATTATTTATAGGCAGAAAAGGGTTATTTTGAGTCCCATTTCAGGGCCTCCAGCCCATGGATCAGGCAGACTCATTGCTTTTCAGCCTCTTGTTGAGAGGAGGCAGGTGGAGTGCATCAAGGTTGGAGCACATGATGGAACAAACCTGCTCTAGGCCCACCCTTGACCTCTCACCTCCACCTTCCAGAAGCACCACCACCTAATTGTGGTCTAGCCCTTTAACCCCTTGGCCTTTAGGACACATCCCAGACCCTAACTTTAGCAGCCTCCAAGTTCCTCCCTACTGACCTAAAGTCTCACAGATGCACTTCCGGCAAATATGACTTGCTGAGCTTGGCCTGGTCCCAGCTCAGCACCAAGCCACTGCCTCTCCTTGCACAGCGGCTGGTGGGCATGAACATGCCCCTGAACAGTGATGGCATGGTCACCTTCAATGCCACACTTTTTGCTCTGGTGCGCACAGCCCTCAAGATCAAGACAGAAGGTGAGGGTCTTTTGTGGGTGCCCTATTGTTTCTGACATAGATTCTACAAGATTCATGGAGCTAAAGGTTGGAATCAGGAGCCATAGGCAGAAGCAGGGGGAACCCAGATTGTGACCACCAAGTCCGCATGCCCCTCAGGGATCAGAAGAAGGCTGAGAATGCTCTGCAGGGCAAGGCCCTAGGGCTCTGTCCCACGAACCTCAGCTGTGTCTCTGGGCCAGAGGAGTACCAGTGCTTGCACAGTGGTGAGGCTCTGGGTGGAGGCAGAGGCAGGACTCAGGTGGTGGTAGGTGGGAATGGGAGTCCACACTCAACCACCAAACCTGTACATCTCCATTCAGGAAGACAGCTGTGGTGGGAGCAGAGGGCATGAGGGTGGGTCAGAGTGTTGTTCTTAAGCCCTCACACAGGGTTCAGAGGCATCAGGACCCATTGTTGTCTGAGGCAGCCATGGGCAGGTTCTCTGGAGGGCAAGAGAAGGGAGACCAGGAGTCAGCAAGGAGCAGGTTAGAGCAGTGGAAAGGCTATCTGGGTGTCTTGGGACAGACCAGACTTGAAGGTTTGGGGGGGAGAGCAGGACATGACAGCCTTCAAAGTTAACCATGCTAAGCGTTAGAGGTCAAGGCCTATGGGAAGTAAGTGTATGATGCAAGGTTTGGGCTGCTTCCGGATATAGTAATGCCCTTGACCCATTGCCAATACACAGTACAGCAGCTGATAGAAAGGAACACTGAGCCAGTATGTGCTGAGTGAATGAATGGTGGGTCTTAGAGAGACTTTGTCAGGTATGGGGCCCTTCTTGCCTTTCCCTTGCACCAGGCAACTTTGAGCAGGCCAACGAGGAGCTAAGAGCCATCATCAAGAAGATCTGGAAAAGAACCAGCATGAAGCTCCTGGACCAAGTCATCCCGCCGATAGGAGGTGGGTGCTGCTTTGGGACCCGAGTCCAGAATAGGTGCAGAAAGGATGAAGAGCTTCTCCAAGCAGTCCCACAAGAACCTGAGAATTCAGACACTCTAAATAACTTAGGCAGATCCCATGGGTGTCTAGCACCAGTTCAAGGTGGAAGCTGCTCACTGACTAAGTCAGCCAGATAGGGGAGGGCTGGCTGCCCCTGAATCCATTGGTAAACTCCCACAAGCCTTCCCGACCTCCTTGGTTGGCTCTTCTGCAGATGATGAGGTGACAGTGGGGAAGTTCTATGCCACTTTCCTCATCCAAGAACACTTCCGGAAGTTCATGAAGCGTCAGGAGGAATATTATGGGTATCGACCCAAAAAGGACACGGTTCAAATACAGGTAAGCCCAATTCGGACAGGTTCCAAGGGACTCCCCTATCAATCCAGGTCCCTCTCTGGGGTCTTCATTTTCAGCCAGGAATGGAGGCAAAGAGAAAGAAGGAATAGGAAATGAGATGACGGTTCTGAATGGTCCACAGTGGAAGGCATGTTGACCTCAGGAGAAGAACTAGTAGCGCCTCCTTTCTAGATGATTGGACCACAGAAAAGAGAATTTTGAAGGAAAGAAGTTAAATCAGAGCAGTGGTCTCTAAAGAAAGCAAATCCCTTATGCTCTCCTGAATACGAAATCTTTAGAATGTTGTATTTTATCTCATGTAGCTTTTGTTTCTATTTTTGTGTTCATTGTAATGCACATAATTTATAAATTCCAAAATACACATTCGTTTGGGCTATATGCTCAAGAATGTTTTTTTCAAGTGCCCTTGTTTTTTTTTAAAAAAAAAAAAAAAGAGAGAGAGAGAAAACTTTAGGAACTTTAGGCTACACGTGCCTTTAATCCCAGTACTTTGGGAACTGTGAGTTCGAGGCCAGCCTGAGACTACATAGTGAATTCCAGGTCAGCCTGGTCCAGAGTGATACCCTACCTTGAAAAAAAAAAACTTTATACTTTAAAAAGTTGCAAGTATGATACAAACCCTTTTAATGTCAATCATTTGAGAATATAACACAGTGCTCCATCTACTCAGAGCATTCTTTAAAAGTACTTTATTTATTTGTAAGCAAAGACAGAATGGGTGTTCCTGGGCCACTAGCCACTGCAAATGAATTCCAGATGCATGTACCGCTTTGTGCATCTGGCTTTATGTGGGTACTGGGGAATAAAGCTCAGGTCGTTAGGTTTTGTGGGCAAGTACCTTAAGCGCTGAGCCATCTCTCCAGCTCCAGCTGATAAATGCATTTAAAATGCATTTCCTGTAGACGTGGCATTCCCCTACACAATTCTCCTGTATAACTACATTGAAATCAGGAAATTCACACTGATACATCACTTACCCTCTAATCCTCAGCCCTCATTCAAGTTTCACCCATTGCATTGGTAACATCCTTTATAGACAATGAGTCCAATTTAGATTCGCACATTCCATATATATTGTATACGCCATCTCCTTGTAGTATCTTTCTTTCTAGAACAGTACTTTAGGTTCTCCTGGACCTTTCTTTTTTTTGGGGGGGGGGTTCAAGGTAGGGTCTCACTCTAGCCCAGACTGGCCTGGAATTCACTATGTAGTCTCAAGCTAGCCTTGAACTCACAGCGATCCTCCTACCTCTACCTCTGGAGTGCTGGGATTAAAGGTGTGTGCCATCATGCCCTGCTAACATGACCTTTTTGATGATCACAGGCCAGGTAGTCTTTCTAGTTGGATCAGTATGATGTTTCTCATACTAGATATAAAATAAGCATTTTGAACACCATAGAACTGATGTTATATCCTTGTTGAAAATTATCAGGTGATATCAATTTTTATTTGTTCCATGGCTTGTGATATGAACTTTGATCTGCTTTAAAAAACACATCAACAAGGATATTTCTCCACTTGGAGGCCTGAATAGGGTACAAAGTCTCCATCCTGCCCCAGATGTTGGGAACTATTAGAGTGAAGACTATCTCCCATAGGCCAGAGCAGAGACCCTCACAAAGCCCACTGACATTGACAGAGGAGGAAGGACAGGTTAGAGGAGAGCTGTAGGTGAGGGAATAGCAACAAGCAGGCTCTGGAAGCAGTGCTGGTCTCCTAGCCTGGCCTGGAAGGGTCACCGGCTCACTTCATCCCCAGGCTGGATTACGGACCATAGAGGAAGAAGCAGCTCCTGAGATCCACCGGACCATCTCAGGAGACCTGACTGCAGAGGAGGAGCTGGAGAGAGCCATGGTGGAGGCTGCGATGGAGGAGGGGATATTCCGGGTGAGTGAGTGTCCTGACCACTGCCGTGCACACAGTGAGTGGCAACGGAGAAGAGTCAGAATCCCAGCCACATAGGAAGGTGATGTGGAACTGAAGAGACCCCTCCCCACCTTTCCACTCATCTCTCTTAGAACCTAGGATCCTTTGGGATTATGCATGAGGAAATACTGGCCCAAAGAGATAATGCGCAATGTCCAGTATCACCTAGTTTCCGAGGGAAGGTAGAATCCAGTGCAGGGTGGATTCAGTGTTCCACACTTCCATGTCTGTGTGTCCGTGTCATTTGTATGGTTCCTAAGATTTGTCTTGCCCACCCCTTCTAAATGGCTCTTGGCTGAGTGTGAGGACTGCCTTCTGGTCTCAGTCCATTCTCTCCTGGCTTTGTTGACTGTCTCCCACTCCCCTCGCTTGCTTTCAGAACCATCATCCCAGGATGGCAGCTCCCAGTGCACTCCCTGTCCTCATCTCCCTGGTCTCACTCTCCTCTTTGCCTCTAGAGGACGGGAGGCCTTTTTGGCCAAGTGGACAACTTCATGGAAAGGACCAACTCCTTGCCCCCTGTCATGGCCAACCAAAGACCCCTCCAATTTGCTGAGATAGAGATGGAAGATCTTGAGTCACCTGTCTTCTTGGAGGACTTCCCTCATGATCCAACCACCCACCCTCTTGCTCGTGCCAACACCAACAATGCCAATGCCAATGTTGCCTATGGCAACAGCAACCATAGCAACAGCCAGGTGTTTTCCAGGTAATGATGGCAACTTCCAAGTTATGGGAGTAGGAATAGTGAGATAAGACTGAAGTGGAAGGAGGTATCCTGAAATCTGTAGTGTCCTTTGGTTGCCTGAGGGCCCTTGGGGACCATTTTGTACCCTTAGTGCAAGAGGTTGACCTGGATTGCAGAGGTGCTATTGGTCAGCAGGGGGCAGCCTCTTGTCAGCATTAGTATTAATGCTGAGTCAGTCGTTCACTCCAAGATCCTCAGCAAATAGGCACTGAAATGTATCAGCAAACTACAGGTAAGGAAAGGACTCAGGCAGCAGCATGGACTCCAGGAACTCTGCCTGATAAGATCAATCATAGGATTTGGGCAGTTCCTTTCTCACCAACCCCAGGCTGTAGGACCATCTGTGATTGCCTAAGTGCCCCTCAACCATCATAACCCAAGGCCTGGGCTCCAGGAGGCTGGCTGAGTGGAGGTCTCTTTGGGAAGAATAGGGCAGAAGCCAGCTAAGCAGGCACTTCCCCTGGCCAGGACTGTCAACACCTCACTCCAGTTGAAGAGGCCTCTTGAATGCAGCCCAGAGGCTTGAAGAGTACATGTGACTTTGGGTCACCATGGTACTAGGCAGTGTAGAAATACAGAAGCATTAGACCTGCTGTTGGGGTGTATGTTAAATGATATGATTATGACCAATTAATCACAGAGATTAGGTGTCCTGGGAATACAAAGAGGGTATTAATAACCATGGGCTGGAAAGGCCCAGAACAATTCTTAGTTTCAGTTGCCCATTAGAAATACCCAGGAGCTTTCAAAAACCCCAGTGTCTGTGGATAGGTCACAAGTCACTGGCCTTAAAGTTCAGTGGGGGACCCTGTGTGCAACCAAAGTTGAGAACCAGGGTCTTACAGGTAGTGAGGCTGAGCGGACTGTGGGAAGGGCAAGGAGAGCACTGAGTAGGAGTAGAGGCGGAAATGCCTCCAAGTGGAGAAATATCCACTTTGGCTCATTCCCCTAAAGTCAAGTGCAGATACCATTAGCCCTGGAGTCAAGACTATTGTACTGTGTAGATCCAGATCCTGAGCGAAAAGGATGTCGGGGACCATGGAGGGGTAGCAGCCTGCTCTAGTTTACCAATTTTGCTTCTGTTTCAGCATCTACTATGAAAGGGAGTTCCAAGGAGAGACAGAGACACCTGCTTCCAAAGAAGGAGCCATTGGCCAACCCTCCAGGAGCTTGGGTCAGTCCCTTCTATGTACCATGAAGTTGAGCCTTCTCCTAAGGAGCCCAGGGTGCTGCCTCTATCCTTAGAGTCTGGGAGGGCGGATTAGAACCTTTACAGTGGGAATGATCAGACTGAGGAGGGTTCCAGACACAAGGCCGAATGAGGTGTGGGAATGGGGTGAATGGGTACATACTAACAGGTTTTCTGCAGGCTTGCCAGAAACTCACTGTCCCCTCTGTGCAACCCAGCTTAGGGTTCCCTCCCCCAGGTCCTCCTTGGAAGGACAGCCCCTGGTCATATGACACCTGGGCTCTAGGGTTCTCCAGTGGGTGATTTAGCAGTCTTCTGGTGGGTCTTGGACCATTCACTGTGTAATAGTAGAAGCCCCAAAGATGCTGGATGCAGTAAAAATAAGAGTTAGCCTCCGACACACACTGACATTGAAGAAGAGCTTGGCTGGTGACTCTGGCCCTCAGCTACTTCCAAACTACAAGGACAGAGAGCTAGGCAAAGAGAAGTGGGGCAGTTCTGCATGGCCTAAAGTTGGTTCAACTCCAACATATGTCCTCCCCCACCCAAAGCCACCTTCCACAACTGACCAAGCAAGGCTCTGCTAATGGGAGGCACCTTGTAGGAGCCACCAGCCTTTCTGTCCTTGTCTCGCCCTCCCCATAGGGCCCCACAGCAAACATCCCATGGACCAGCTGAAAGGACGGTTGGCCCAGAGGGGCACAGCTGGAGGCCAGGAGCCTCCTTCCTGCTTCCAGGTAACAGGGAAGAGGTCTGCAGAGAAGCACTATACAGACCCTTCTTTGAGCGGGACTTTGTCAGAAGGACCTCCTCAGCCAGTCTATGGGGGCTTGGTTTGGGTCCCTTGGATGAGCTGCGTGTAGGGGGTCCAGTGACCCTGTTGGGGACTTTGTTTTTGTCCATTTGAAACAGATCCCAAGGGCAGAGCCTTTCCTGAAGGACAGAAAGAGCTCCACACCAAGGTCTCTGGAAGCACCCCACAACGGGAGCTCTGAGGAAGGTGATGCTAAATGCACAGCTCCAGCTACGACCCTGCTGATCCAGGAGGTGAGGCAAGGCAGGATGGGAGCCAGCAGCAAGCCACAGGGTCCACATTAAGGGGTGGCCCCGTGGGAATGCGGCATGGAGAGAGGGTAGGGCCAACAGTGGGAGGCCCTTGGAAGGTGGCTCTCCATAAGACCCCACCCAGCCCTTTCTTCTCCCTGCAGGCCCTGGTTCGAGGGGGACTGAACTCCTTAGCAGCAGATGCTACCTTCGTCATGGCAACAGGCCAGGCCCTGGCAGAGGCTTGCCAGATGAAGCCAGAGGAAGTGGAGGTGGTGGCAGCAGAGCTACTGAAGGAACCAAAGTCCCCAAAAGACAGGGCCATGTCCTGGGAGGCCTGATCCTCAGATCCTCCCTGGGCAGCCTCAGCCAGCATCCGGGCTCCCAGGAGACCCTTATTCCTTGAAGAATGTAACACCCACACAGAATTGCACAGGCTTAGAGCTGGCCGGCCAAAGGATGGAGGGTACCAAGAAGAGAGGGGCCAGCCCAGCGCAGCAGCCAGCTGCATGGGCTTCAGAAGTCCAGATGGGCAGAACAGGCCCTTCTCCTCACTAGCAAGAAGCAAGATTGGGTGGAGCTCCTGTCATTCAGACAGACCTGGTCCATGCCAGTGTCTGTCAAAAGGCCACTCCCACCAGCAGGATATTAAAGCTCTAGGCCTGTGATACTAGCACCTGGCTTCTGCTTGTCTCCTTGTTTGGAACTGTCTATACGTCCTTGGCCTCCTCCTCCTCCTCCATTCCTTCCTCAGAGAGCCTGGGTCTAGCAGAAGACCAACCAGACCGTCTTCACTGCCGCTCTGTGGGAGGCAGGGAGGACCCTGTGTGGAGAGCAGAGTTCTAGAAGTTCATGGCCAAATATGCTGACTGGGCAGAGCAGTCCAAGGAAGGACTGGAGGCCTTGGAGGAAGCCACATACCCTGTCGTCACATCATAACATTTTTTTAAAAATCCGTGACCATGTCTCTTTGGCCAGAGTTCACTGACAACGCAGCTGTCACTCTCAGCAGCACGGGGTTTATGGCCACGGTTATCACAGGTCTGCAGCCTCATGGTTTCGCCTTTCCACACGGCCTAATGATGAGTAAGATGAGTAATGGCTGCTGTTTACCAAGCTCCTTCTGTGCGTCCCCTTCATCTACCATCTCCCACCAAGGGGCTTCCCATGTATTTACAAAGCACTTTTACACAAAATCCATTTATGATTGCCACCACCACAGCCTGTGTGACACAGGCATAGAATCCATATTCAAAATCAGGAAATGGAGGTACAAAGAGGTGACAGGGCATACCTGAGGTGTGAAGCTTGGGACAAGACAAATCTGGGAATCTACACTGGGCATCTAGAGTCCCTGCTCTTTCCCCCTTCATGGGACACTCTTTCCTTCTGGCCACTCCTCCATTAAGAGTGGGGCCATGTGCCTGCTCCATAGCACTGCTGTGGTTACCAGGCTGGCCTGCTGTGTAGACTCCTGGCAACCCACCAGCAAGCTGAGGCCTGCCCCAAGATGCAGGTACCACAGGGCAGAGATGATACCTGGTGCCCTGTGCATTCAGGCCCCAACCTCAGATGAATCTCAAAGCTTCCTGGTGCCTTCACCCCTCTTTCCTCACAACTTACACCAGTAGCTTGCCTTGTGCCTCCTTTACTGAAGAACAGAAGTCACCAGGAGGTCCCTCTGCTCAGCTCTTCCCACAATACTGGTAAATCTACCTCTTCCTTTCCTCTGAACTCAGTGGAAGCTGGGTCTCTATTTCTGTCTCATATTTTCCCACCTCATCCATGTTTGTGTCTCGCTGCCCCTGTCCTGACTCCATCATATATATATATATACATTATATATATATATATATATATTATATATATATAATCACATCCCAGGTGCTTCCAGCTTAATATAACTCCGCAACCATTCTAGCTGTCCAGCTGTCTGTCCATCCATCCATTCATTTATCCATCAGTCCATCTATCATCCAGCTATCATCCTTGTATCCATCTACCCTCTATTATCATCATTCTATCTCATCTGTCACCTGTTTTCAAATCTCATCCACGTGGATGTGGGTGTCTTTGCCCTTTACCCCTCATGACAGGGTGGTGATGGGCTTACTAGTATACTGTGGTAATGGCCGTCGCTTTGATGTCATAAATGCAATGCCACTTCATGTCTGGAAGACAGAATTTCAAAGCACTCCTCTCCCTCCTCTAGCTCTTACATTCTTCCTGCCCCCTCTTCCCCGGTATTCCCCGAGCCTCTGAAGGCATGATAGAGATGTCTCACGTAGTGCAGAGCACACGACAACCACTTATTCACAGCACTTTGATGCACTTCAAGTCTCCCCTCTTGTTACTGCCCCCTGCAAAAAAAAGCTTCTCTGCCCACAGCTGAGAGCAGCACTAACCTATGAGCATAAACATAAATATGTAGAGGGTAATTTGCTAGAAACAACATACCTGTTTAGCCAAACAACAGTAGTCATCCCAGTCTGCTCTACTATCTACCTATCTCCTGGTTTCCATGCCTGTCCACCCTCCATTTCTTGGCCCCTGTGCCTACGTCTTTTGCACACTCAGCTAACTCCTGCTGCTGGCCAGAAGATTCTTCGAGACTCTTAGCTCGCTTATTTCCGGGCAGCATTAGATACAGACAGTTTGCTTCTTCCTCTTGCGATGCCCTCATGTCTCCTATCTGCAGAATTTCCTGCTGCTTCTCAAGAGCTCCAACTGCAATGAAGCCTCCTTGTATCTCTTCACACCTAGAGTCTCCCTGATCCTTTCTTTTCCCTCATGGTGGTCTCATCTACTTTCAAACCTGAGAGGCATCTTGTGCTGGTAATTCTAGTCCAAATCTCTCCTCCACTCCAGGCCTCTATGCCCTGCTCCTCCCAGACAGCCCCACACGTGTATCCCATTTGCCCCCATAGACTGCTTGTCCTCTGGCATTGCTGTTCCATGAGCCCACTCCTCATTCAGCCCGAGCACCAGCGTTGTCATGGACTCCCCTCCCCAACACTTCTCTCACCTTTGTCAGGGACAAATCCAGCCACTTCCACTCCCTCCCCCATCCCTTATAGTAGCCTCTGCCTCTCCTTTTCCTCTGACATGCCTCTGATCTTGCTAAGTCTTGATGGTGCTCATAATGCCCTCAGAATCTCAGGCAAACTCTTGTGTTGGCTCCCAACTCTGCCTCGGATTCACCGGGCCCCTTCACCAGGGCAAGTCCCCTGCTTACCCAAAGGAGCCACTCTTGCCTCTGAGCTCCCATGTGCCTTTCTCTCTGGAAACTTCCTGAGCACTCCCCCTGACTAACCCCTAGTCATCCTTCAAACCTGTTTTGTTATTTCCTTAGACACTTCCAAACTGTCTGTAGTCTTTCCTAGAAACAGGGACACCATCTTTCCCATTCCGGCAGGGATTGTGGCCTTGCTATAATTGCCTTTTATAATTGTTGAGCCAGAGGCAAATATCCCTGAAAGCTGGAGCTGTGCTCACCTTGTTCACAGGACCAAGCCCCCATCACCACCCATTGATGGTACTTGTTAAGTAAGTACAGAAAAGAGCTAAGTGTAGACCCTATCTATTCAGGGTCTCCTGCTCAGCTCTGCCATCCATGTCCAGACCAAGGAGAGATGGGAGGAAAGCTCTGCCTCTAAATGTGATTGGCCAGGTTTCACACACAGCCTCCACAAAAGAGGGAGCTACTAATCCACTGAAGCGGCTATGTTCTCTCCCATTCACCTCACTCATCTCTATGGGATTGAATCTACAATTTAGGTGAAAGTGCTTTGTCTACTATAAATTCTATCAATGGCTATTTTAATTAGATGAGACAGCCTGGGAATCCTTTTATAATTTGCTCGTGTGTGTGTGTGTGTGTGTGTGTGTGTGTGTGTGTGTGTGTGTGTCTGTGTGTGTGTGTGTAGCTGGGGGAGGGCCTCTTGCCACTGAAGAGGAAAGTCAAACGCCTGTATCACTTTTAGTGTCTGGCTTTATGTGGGAATTGAACCTGGGACAACAGGCTTTGCAAGCAAGAGCTTTAAGTGGTGAGCCATCTTCTCAGCCCACTGAGTATCTTGCATTACACCTACCACATGTAGAATGCTGACTAAACAGCAGCCTTTGCTCCAACAGCTTTGTATATATATTAATGTATCTAGTCTTCTTTCTAAAATTATTCATGTGTGCATCTGTGTGTATGCCAGGGCCTCTTGAAGCTGCAAACAAACTCAGGATGCTTACACCACTTTTTTGCATCTGGCTTGTGTGGACAGTTTGGGAATTGAACCCAGGCCAGCAGACTTTTCAAACAAGTACTTTTAACTGTTAAGCCATCTTTCCAGTCTCCATGTAGTCTTAACAATCAAAACCAGAGCTCCTATATCATTTTGCAAATGTGATCCAGAGAAGAGAAATAACTGACCTAAGTCTACACAGCAGACAGAGGGTCAAGAAGGGAGCCAAAATCTGGGCAGTTGACCGCCATATTCCATGTCCTTAGCTGGATACTACTTGTCAAATCTATGAGCTTCCTCGCAGACAGGTACATATATGCACACGGGCTCTGGGAAACTTGTATACTACTTCTTTGTCATTCTGAAAAGTTTAGGCTGCTTCCTTTATAACGTATAAAGTGTTCTAATTCCTCAGAATGTGAAAAACCTGGCCTGGATCTCAGCGTCATTTGACCTGATGGGTGGGTTCCTTACAGGATGTCCAGACTGCTAAAATAAAGCCCAAGAGGAAAAGACAGTGGAGAATGGGGGCTGAGGAGGGAGTGAGAGGAGTGGGCAGGTTTCAGATGAGACAGATGACCCCTCAGCAGGACCTCCTGACAGACATGGTACATTGTGGGAGTAGATAGGACTGCCTTCTGTTGCTGGGGGCACTGGCCGGGGTGCAGTATCTGCCAAGTCCCTATCTGCTCCTGACAGTTTCCTACAGATTTGAGGCGCAGCTGCTGTACGGGGACTCTGCCAGAAGGGGCGGGGTGCCACTGGTGAAAAGAGTAGGCATAAAACTACATATGAGGGCTGTGAGGATGAGAGGAGCCCTCCATCTGGAAGGAGAAAGGCTCAGATGGAAGCACCCTGGAAAGACCAAAGAGAGTGAGCCTGGTCCCAGCCCACCAGAGTCCTGGGTCTACTTTGGATATGGCTGTGGGACTTCTGCCAAGCTGTCCCTCATGGGAATATTTATTTATTGACTTATTTGTTTATTGTGCTGGGATTGAATCTAGGGCCTTGAACATGCTAAGAAAGTGCTCTTCCACTGAGCTGCATCCCAGCCCATCTCCTGGGATTCATAAAGTGTTAAGAGCAGCCTTGGGATGTAAGGCTCATTCCCTCTGAGTTTCATGTTCTGTGAGTGCCAGGGAGTTCACACAGCCCTTTAAGTCTCTACTACTTCCAGTGCGTGAGGGCCAGGCCTCTAAGATGGGGGAAGCTGATCTTAACAGGGGTGATCCTGGGCTTTTAAGGAAAACTGAGGAGTGACTACACTCCTCAACACCAGGATAGTCCCCACATGGGCCTTGATAGCTCTCACTGACTCTCTTAGATGGGGGTGGAGGCAGGATCCTGCCTCAGGTCATTGAAGGAGACTCTGCTACCCAGAGCCCACCTGATCTCCACTCAGTATTTCACAGAAACTTGCCCCTGTTCCAGTCCCTGTTACTCCTGTCTGATACCTACCATGGGTGTTCCCACCGCCATTTCACAGAGGAGGCACTAAGGGGAAGTCACATAACTGGCAGAACTACAACTGTGACCTTAAATGGAACTTAAAATCCCTTTAAGGAAACCAAGTCACAGGGGCATGTTAGAAAGAAACTGGTTATAAATACCAGGGGCAAGGCTGGGGAGATGGCTCAGCAGTTAAAGCACTTGCCTGCAACACCTAATGACCCGGTGCCCTCTGGAGCCAGGTGCACAAAGTGGTGCATGCATCTGGAGTCCATTTGGCATGTCTATTCTCTCTGTCTGTCTCTCTTCTATCTCTCTCTGCTTACAAACAAATGATTTTTCAAAAACAACAAAAAAATAGCAGTAGGAAATAATAAGTATGGTGTGAATTTAAAATACCAGGGTGTCGCCAGCACAGGCAGGATAGCTCTTGAGAATTCAAGGAGGGGGGTTGCCTGATGCTACTTTTCTCGGTGCTGTGACAAAGGAACTGCAGGAAAGCAGGGTTTATTTTGGCTTTTGGTTTGAGGCTACAGTCTATCATGGCCAGAAAGAAATGGCAGCTGGGAACATGACGCAGACAGAAGGCAGAGAGATGACTGCTGGTGCTCAGCTAGCTTGCTCCTGTTTTGCCTTTTTGCTCAATCCCAGACCACAGCCCAAAGGATGATGCCCCTTACATTCAAGAGTATTTCCTCCCCAGTTAAATCACTCTGGAAGCCCCTCATAGAAAACCCAGAGGTGTAGTGGCAGCCTGGGTGACTATGTAGATAATTATCTTTTGGACAGCTGGGCACTGCACTTGGGCTCCGTAAAGGTGCTTTCTAGAAAAGCCTAATGGCCTGAGTTTGGTTCCCCAGGATCCACGTAAGTTTAAGAGGCCCTGGGGCACTCATGCTCCTAAGTAAGTATTATAAATGCACAATACTTAATAGCCTATTAAGATCCCGCTACTCTATCTCTCTCTATCTCTCTGCTTGAAAATGAATAAATAAAATAAAAAAATTAAAAAGGGCTGGAGAGATGGCTCAGCGGTTAAGGCACTTGCCTCCAGTGCCTAAGGCCCCGGGTTCAATTCCCCAGGTCCCACATAAGCCAGACCCACAAGGTGGTGGCCCTGGTGCTCTCTTTCTTTCTCTCTCTGTATCTCTCTGCTTGAAAATTAATAAATAAAATATTTAAAAAAAAAACCCAGAGGTGAGTCCTCCAGGTGATTTTAAGTCCAGTCAAGTTGGCATGAAGATTAAGTCGCCATAACCAGGGTTAGTGCGGTGTAAAAGGGGCAGGGGATTCCACAGTGCTGAGGATGAAAACCACGATCCAGAGGAGGAGAGCCACAAATACCAACATCACTGCATCAGCAACAGGTGTCAGGAAGAGACTATGCGGCTTCAAAAGGGCCAGGCACAGTGAATGAAGGGAGCCCCTCCCCATTTCTGGTTGTGTGAGCCTATTACAATGCTTCTGCCCCTTGTTTTCCTCATGTGTAGAGCAATCCAAGTCGGGCTCACTGAGTGAGTGTCTTGCTTCAACACCCTATTTAATCTTTGCAACACTGCCTATGTACATTATTGTGAATCATGTTTTGTGATGAGAAAACTGAAGTGCAGAAAGGCTGAGTGGCCAGAAGGGGTGGTGCATATCTGTCATGCTAGCACTCAGGAGGCAGCGGTAGCTGAATCTCAAGTTCAAGGCCAACCTCACCTACCTAGGAAGACCCTGACTTTAAAAAATTGGCTGTACAGATTACAAATTACCTATACATAAAACAGCCAAGCCAGGTTCCTAACAGAAGCATGGACTCTACTCCTAAGCTATCTTAGGACACCTCTAGACAACCCCAGCCTATTATATCCTTTACTAACCTGGCCAGGGACCATTGGCACACCTTGCCTGATGCCAGCCCAGCCAATTAGCTCAGCTTCTTCCTCTTACCAGGCCAGTGTTTCCTGAGCTTCCAAGATGGTGCCTCCTGCACCCAGATCACCTCCTCCCCAATGCCTGGCAAGCCTTCTCTGCCCCCAGGTAACCTTAGTTGCTGCTTCCTTAGTGCACTTCTAGCCCTTAAAAACTTTTACCATGGCATTTATTACACTTCTGTTTCCTAAGTATGCTTTCAAGGACCCAGTCTTTGTTAACTTTGTATCCCGGGCAAGGAAAAATAGGAGCTAGGGGAGAAGAAAAGAAGGGACAATGCCAGACACCACACAAAGTAAACTGTTGAAAATATGTGCCATTATGAAGTCATTCAAAATTACCGGTATTTTATCCCAGCAATTTATCCCGGTTCTAGAAAAGTTGTGTGCATGTGTGCGTGTGTGCGTGTGCGTGTGTGTGTGTGTGTGTGTGTGTGTGTGTTTGTGTGTGTGTTAGGGCATGGCTACTCGCCACTGCAAATGACTGTCAGACACTTCTGCCGCTCTTTGCATCTAGCATATGTGGTCAGCCTGGGAACCGAGCCCTAGCCTGCAGGCTTTGCAAGCAAGTGCCTTTAACCACTGATCTTCCAACCATCTCCCCAGCTCTTCTATCCTTTTTGATCTACACAATGGCAGTGTTATGCTACTTAACCTCTCCTGAGGGCAGGTTTCCCTACTGTCTAGCTTCCCTTCAATGCCACCATTGCTCCTCTGGGGCCCCTGGCCCTGCTACTGACCTTGTGTTTTGAAGCTGTTCACACATCCACACAAAATGACCTGGATGGGGCTAACTAAGACAGGCACCCTTCAAGCATGTGTAGATTAAAATTGACAGCAGGGTTTCTTTTCTTTTTTTCTCCTCCTCCTTTTTCCTCTTCACCTCCTCTACCCTCCTCCCTTCCTTCCTTTCTCCTTCCCTTCCTACCTCCGTTCTGAGACAGTCTCACTAGTGGTCTAGCCCAGGCTGTCTTCAAACTTACAATCCTCCTACCTCAGCCTCCCAAGTACTAGGATTACAGATATGTGCCACCATTCCTCACTTGATGTCTTTTAAAACTCAGTCCTCTCTAAGCAGGGAAAAGCAGAGCTTTACTCACATGGACGACTTGGGCCTTGACTCTACCAAAGCTTGGGCCCTAGCCTCCCCTCTCCTCTTGGCGAATACAAGAGACCTACTTCAACCTGGGTGGAGGGAGATGGGAGACAGAGGATGGGACTCTTCCTCTGGGCTTTTTCTAATTTTGGTTGTGACTTAAATTCTTTGCTCTACCCAGTCTGGGCCTTCCATTTGGGCCTTCCAACTTAATTTAGAAATTACAGAAAGAAAAAAGGTCTTTTCATACTTCTCTGTATCCTCCCTTGACCTTCGTAATTCCCTGATTCTGCTCAAGGCAGCATGCCTCTTCTCTCCTCTGGTTCAAGCATCAGGATACAGGGAACTGAGAAAGGACACAGAAGAACTTTTCAAGAGTTATGTCACCTCAGGCAAACTCAACTGTCATAGTCAAAAGGGCCTTTGAAATCCTCCTAAACCCACCCATGAGATCCAGCACACTGCTCAGAGGGTTGGCACACAGCACTGGGCAGTAAGTCACATCCTCAGGCTTGCTGCATTTCTGGAAAACTGGCACTTTCAAGGTTAACCTAGTGTGTAAAGTGGTAAGTGCTCATGTGCGGGCAATTAGTCTGACCAAGGGAAATGTCTACTAAACTTCAAGGAAATGATGCATCTGTGGAGACTAAAAATCAATAGCTTGAGGACATGCTGCAGGATTTATGCACTTCATCAGAAAGCAGGGTGGCATCAGCTGCTTACCCCCAGGTCTAGGAGGACCCTGTCTTCCCCACACACACCTCTCTTCCTTTGTCTGTTTTCCCCCTTGCTCCTCTGGCTCACCCCACCTGGCCTCCTTTGCCCCTGTCCCCCTTCGCCAGGCAGGAGGTAGAGAAGAGAGTCCCTCAGGTGGCCAGGAGTGCAGTCATCTGTCTCCATTACTCCAAATAAGTCATGAACCACTCTTCAACTCCTTGTGCAAAGAAAAAAATTAAACAAGTTACTTTTTTGTGGTAGGGTCTCACTCTAGCCCAGGCTGACCTGGTACTTACTCTAGTCCTGGGTTAGCCTCAAACTCAGAGTGATTCCCCTACCTCTGCCTCTGAGTGCTGGAATCAAAGGCGTGCACCACCATGCTCAGCTCAAATTACTTTTTAAAGACTGACTATTGAGGTAAAATTAATCCACAGTAAATTGCACACATCCAAAGTATACAATTTGATTTGTCTTGAAAATGTACCTACTTGTTAAACCATGCCCACCAAGACAAAAATTCTTTCTTACACTCCTTTGCAACCAATCTCTCCTCACCCCAATGTGTCACCCCATTGCCCCTGTCTCCTTTTCCCAGGAGGCCACCATTGATCTGCTTTCTGACACTAAAGATTCATTTATATTTTCTGAGAATTTTTCAACAATGGGATTATACGGCGTGTGCTTTGGTTTACTTCTTTCATTGAACGCAGTTAAATTTCAGATTTACCCGCACTGTGTGTCATGGATTATACCCATTTCTGTGTGGGTATGATGGAACCTTGGGCCTATGGAAAAGCTACTGGGTGCCTACCCAAAGCAGCGAGCTTCCTAGGGTGCTCTGCTCACTTCCCAGCTCAGCTGCTGCCAAGGGCCAGATCTAGCCCTCTCCTTCACTGTGATTCAACACAGGATGAAATCACCATCAGCTTGATTGTGTTCGAACCTTCTCCACAGCCTGCAGCATGACCTGGATGGTTTGCTTTGTGGCAATAATTATTTCTGCTTCTTGAGTTGTGAGCATTATGTTACAGTATAGTTCTGAAGCATTTAGCACATGTCCAACACAACGTTCAGAAACAGTAGCGGTTATCTTGTGTGTGCCTCTGAGAAGATCTTTACATTCCAGCACAGGCTTCCTCTCAGAATCTCTGAGCAACTACCTTAGCCCTTTGTAGTGCCTCCATTTTACAGAGAAGTCACTGCGTCCCAAAGGAACAAGGGATCTGAACAGAGCCAATCTCTGAACCAGGAATATAATCAGGTGACAGGTAGGGAAAGAGAAAGGTCCTTTCTAGTTCCTTCTCAGGGTAGGTCCTAAGACTCCTGAGGAGCAGCCCAACACAACCAATGCAACTGTGATATTCCGAAACATTCATATCTAGCCACACATTTCTTCAGTCACAAGGACTCAGCAACCTGGAAACCTGCTAAGATCTTATATCAGCAGGGATGGAGATGGATGGTGGAGGATTTCTGACCTCTTACACCTGCCTCAGAAGGCTCCAAGTAGTCCAGGAGATCAGAACCCCAAAAGGGGTTCCTTGTGCCTACCAGTGTGCAGGCAGGAAAGGCTCTTTTGGCATCTTTAAAGACCAGAACTCTGGATTCTGGTTCTGCCCCTTACTGTTTGAGAATAGGCTAGGCTATGTCATGGCAACATGCGCTACACAAGTTCAGCAGCTTACCATAATAAAAGCCTATCCCTGCTCTATGTTTTATGAACAGTATAGGTATGACAGTCCCAGTGCCTCTAAAAGCTTCATCTAGAGGGGACACATTCAGTTCTGCTCTATTTTATTGGCTAGTCACCTGACCACAGCTAGCAAAGTCCCGCTGACATTTTATTGGTTAAAGTCACATGACCACTTACCATCAAAGAAGAGTGAGGACAAGCAGTCCTGCCCTAAGCTGGAAAGCAGAGTACCGGAAAGAAGTGAACGGCACTAATTACTATTGCCCCTCGCCAAGTAACCTTTGAACCCACTTCCTCTTCTGCAAAATGGAGATGATAACAGTGTTTACTTCATAGATTGTTGTGAGGAACAGATGAGAAAATGTATGTAAAACTTATGGTCCTGTGTGGTCACCGGCTGGGTGCAAGGTCCCCTTCCAGGGAGTCCCCAGTGAAGCTGGCTCTGAAGACCCTATCTGTGTACAATAAGGGGCTAATGAGGTCAGGGCTGCCTCCTGACTCTACAGTCTCTCACTCTGGCTCCCAAGGTGCCACCATGTAGTGGTCAGCAGAGGATGGATAAGTTCCTGCAGACCTGCTCTCTCCACTTAGTGGCTCTCATACTAACCATGTGGGCGATGTTAAACCGAGGGCCTCCTGCATGCTGGGCGAGTGCTCTGCCACTGACCTCCACTTCCCTCACACTGACAACACCTCATCCTGATAGACCTGCCAACCTCCCAGCCTCATTCACACTCACTTCCGAGACTTCCTCTCTCTCCTGAGACGTCTTTATGATAAACTCTGTCCAGTTAGAGGAGCAGTCCACTGGAGAAAGGATGGAGAATCCAAGGGAAATGTGAAGGAAATTGACATCTATTTGGTGGTGAGCACTAAACTGAATGCAGACCTGGAATTTACTATGTAGTCTCAGGCTGGCTTCAAACTCAAGCAATTCTCCTGCCTCTGCCTCCAGAGTGCTGGCATTAAAGGCGTGTGTCACAATGCCTGGCCTTTTTATTTATTTTATTATTTTTTGCAAGCAGAGAGAGAGGAGAGAAGAAAGAGAGGGAGAATGAGAATGAATGAGCCGCTGCAGTCTCCAGATGCATACGCCACTTTATGTATCTGGCTTTACATGGGTACTGGGGAATCGAACCCTGACTGTTAGGCTTTGCAGGCAAGCCTTAACCTCTCTCTCTGAGCCATTTCTCCAGCCCCTTCCTAGTTTTGAGATGGGAGCTGATGCTTGGCTTGGTGACATAGCTGGCCCAGTTACATAGCTGGTAAGGGGCAGAGCTGGGACTTAAGCCCAGATCCCTGTGACTCAGAAGACCACAATTTAACCTCTGGGCTGTCTTTCATTATTTCTCTCAGACCAAAATTATATCAGGACTATAAACTCATGATGGCCCTATCTCAGAATTTTAGCCTTGAGGTCTTATTGTGCTGTCTTGAAACCTGCTTGCTAAGGAAGCACAGGGTCCGAGTTTTCAGTCTTACATCTCAGCCCCTACCTGTCTGTACTATGCAACTTTGGAAACATATCTCTCTAGGCCTCAGTTTCCTCATTTGAAAATAAAGAGGGCTAAACAATGTGACTTAGAAGTTCTTTATTTTCTGACACAGGTAACTGCCCACATCTGCCCTTGCCTTTGGACCTGACACTATGCTACAATAGAAGGGTAGGTAAAAGAGCCTGTGTTTAGGAGCCAAGAATGGTGGCACACATCTGTAATCCCAGAGGCTGAGGCATGAGGATTATGAGTTTCCAGGCCAGCCTGGTATACATAGAGAGACACCATCTTTTAAGAAAAAAAAATTTGAAGTTTGAGGTTATGTAGAACATTAATTAAACCCTAATTATCATTTGAAACCAAAAATAGAGTTTGTTTTAAGACTTGAGGGTGTTAGTAATCCACAACAGCTCTCTGCCTTCCTTACTATTTATAACAGACTCTGGTTTCCTCTGTGGCTGAGTCTGTCTCCTCCTCAACACAGGAAGTGAGGCTGATCTCCTGAGTCTGCAGCCCAGCAGACCCTCTCTGGGGTCTTGGACTCCTGCATGTTGGCAGAACTGGGCTCTTCCTCTGGGTGGATATTGGAGACTGGCTGGGCATTTGCCAAAGGATGGACTAAGGTCTGCTCTCCCATGAGCCAAACCCAGATGCTGGAGTAAGCCGAGGTCTAGAACTCTGTCTCTCCCACCACCAGCACTTTCAGCAAGGCTCAAATAGATTTTGCAATAATAATGCCCAGTGACAACCCTGAAGCAGATAAAAAGAAAGAAGGGTTCATGTCACCTTGGGATACATTCTTAGGGCCTACAGTATGGGTGCCTCTTCAGTGTTTTGATTTGTTCCCATAGGGTTGCTGTTGAAAGCTGGGATAAGCTCTGTGCCAGATGGCTACCCCGAGTTGCTGCTTGAGTATTTTAGCTGCAGTCATGTGGGAGCTTCCTGATTTGGAGGAGGGCTCCCACACCTCCCCCAGGATTCCCATCTGCCCAGCCGCCCACATCTCCTGTCAAGAGAAAAGATGGAGGGCCCAAGAAGCCTGGGGGAAGGGACTTGGCTCAGGACAGGAGCTGGGGCTCACACATACAGTTAGAGCCAAGTGTGGGGGGAAGGGAGGAAAAGAAAGAGGGGGAAGCATTGAGGGCTACATATGCACATAGTAGCTAAACCAGAGACACCTCAATGCTTGGTAGGAGACAAGAGAAGCTGGGAGGAGGCAGAGGGAGTGGGGACAAGACAGAAGGGAAGCAGAGGCTTGTTGATGCTGGACAGAGCCCTAGAGGGTCAGAGATTGTCCTTGGCTTCCTCTGACCTACCCTAAATCTCCTCCAAGCTGCAGTTTAAGCCTCTTTCACACCTTGGATCCTCATGTGCCTTCAGCTCAGTTAGCTCCTTGCTTCTGAGCAGCACAGTTCAGGAGTCAGGATCTGGACCCTACCACCCTGGAGACCCAGGAGGGCACTGCTGAGGTGGGTGGGGTAGCTGAAATCCTGAGCCACTAATCACCAGGAGACCTGAGTTTGCAGCCCATGTGCCTCCTTGCTTGCCCTGACTGGACAGACACCTTAGAGCCTGGAAGGATGCAGAGGGGGTGGGCAACAGCTCTGGCAGCATTTCCCAGCAATGGAACTATGAGTCAGAAGGGTCACCTACTGTTGGAAGACAGAGTGGGCCTCCTATAAGCAAAAACCAAAGTTGAGCCTTGAAGTCCACAGATGGGTGGGCAGGAAAGCAGCTTTGCAAAATGCAGCATTCATTATCTGGGAATCCCAAAACCACACACACACACACACACACACACACACACACACACACACACGTTCAATGCCTCAGTCTGTTGCTGATGAAACTCCATTTCAGTACTTGGAAAACTGAAAAATACTGAAACCTAACTCATAAGGTTGTGAGGAGGAATAAGAGCATGTATACAAAGTGCCTTGTAGGTGGTCATACGGGTACTCTTCTCCCTAGCTCTTACTTGGGTTGGAAGATGGCCTAACTCCTCAACACTATGATGTTTCCTGCTCTGGCAGATGTGATTCACTAGCCCCAGGCTCCAAATGCTAGGAAAAGGTGCTGTAGTGACTCCCTGTGCCCTCCTATACCACTCTGGGGGGGGGGGGTTATTGCTGATGGGTCATGAGGGTGGGAAAGATGTGTTGATTTGACCTTGAAATGATCTCAAGGGATCCAGGCACCTGGATGGAGCAGTCATGGGGGGAAGAGAAGGGATACCAAGAGCCGTCCTGAAGACCCTAACCCACACCCTTGCCCAACAACCTCACACGGTTTCATCATCTGAGGGTGATGCAAGAGGCTAGGAGTCAGGCTCCTCTTGCTCCCCTCCCCCCAGAGATCTCCATCCACATCTGGAGTTGCAGCTGGGTCATCCTTTTGGGCCTTTTCCAGGGGGAGGAGCTGGGTGAAGACAGTGAAGGGAGGGCAGCTGGTGAGGGGCACTGTGAATGGCCCCAATGTTGGGAGTTGGGGTAGGGAGGAGGAGTAGGGGGAGGGGAGGTGGACTGGAAAGGGAATTGTGACTTCACCACCCTGGTGTCCTCTCTCCAAGCTGTGTCTCCTTGTCCTTCAATCCACAGCTCACTTCCAGGGGCTGGCCTGCTCCTTCCCTTTCCACCCACTGCCCCCCAGCCTCTCCCAGGTGCCCAGAGTGAGTGTCCCTTTGTTCCCTTCTTTCCAGGCAGCTCTGGCCCCCACACTGACCCTCCACACCGCCCCCCCCCCAACACACACTCAAGCAGAGTAGGAGGTAGGCCCAGAGGGGCTTCTTTGGGTCAGAAAGGTCAGTGGACTGAGGTTTAGCTAGTAGGGCTGGGCTGGCAAAAGATGAGCTCTAAAATGCCACAGGGTGGAGATGGAGGAAATTCACTTCTACATTAGCAAGAATCCCCTTCAATAAAGGTTGGCGAGTTTACAGGACTAAATGCAGAAGGGAAGCTTTACTGGCTTTTTCAAACTGTAAACCGCTAATGTCTGTGGGATGTTTTGAGGTGTAGCAGACTGCCTAGAGCCAGGGTTCTTACCCACGTTTAGCCACTAACTCACCGAGTGACCTTGGGCTGTTCCCTCTCGGAGCCCGTTTCCTCGTCGGGGAAAGGAAGGTTCCCCCGAAGCCGAGGTTCCAGCTCGGTCAACTTCTCCGCAAGCCCCGCACGCCTCAGGCTCCCACCCCCACCGTCCCCATCCCGCCCGCCCCCAGCCCTCCGTGGACGCCAGCCAAGAGGTCCCTTTAAAGGCACAAGGCCCGCCCCCCGCTGCTGATTCTGGGCTCCGATTGGTGGCTCCGGGGAGGGGCGGGACCTGGATCGGGTCGGCCCCCGCCCCCTTTGTTCGCGCTGCGGCGGGCGGGAGGTGGCGGCCCGGGTGGGAGGTGTGCGCGCGTGTGTCGCGCGGTGGGGAGCGGCCGGTCGGGTCGCCGGCTGTCAGCTTCTCGGCGCCTACGCCGCCCGATGGCTCCTGGAGACGCGCGCGTCCTGCCCCGTGGGGCTGGCCGCCGGTGAGCCCCTCGGCCCGCCCGCGAGCATGTCACCTCCAGCCTGCGCGGTCGCCTGCGCTCGCCGTGTCCGCGCCCCCGCCTCCCGCTGCAGCCGCAGCCGCTGCCCCGAGCATCGGCCCCCAGACCCCCGCCCCTGATCCACGCCCAGACCCCGGCGCCGGAGGACCATGGCTGGCCAAGGGGACTGCTGCGTCAAGGTGGCCGTCAGGTACGGACGGATGGCGGGGAGGGGGCGTGCGAGGAGGCTCGGGCTTTGTCTCGCGTGGGCTCGGGGCGGGGGGACGGGGGGCGGCTTGGGCACTGCCGGAGCTGGAGCCGAAGCCTGCAGTCCCGGAGGAGGGGCTGGGGCGCCCATCGCGGGTCCCGCTGCCTGCCGCTGGGGTGCGGCGTCCCCGCGGACCGCTGGAAGGTGGCTTTGTTTGGGTGGCAAATTCGGGCCCCCCTTGGGAGTACTTAATGATCAGAAAATCGAATAAACAAGGAAATCCGGTATTTCACACCCAGCCCTGGCCCAGGCCGGAGCGTCTGTGTTTCCTCTTCACCTCCCCACGAGGCTGCTGTCTCACACTGGGGTATTGGAGGGGAAATTTTCCCTTCGTCTAGCGTCAGTTCTGTGCTCTTGATCAAGCTAGCTATCCTGGGAGCCGGTTCCACAGACAAAGATCGGTTGTGGGACCCATGAAAGGGCTGGAATGGTGCCTTGGCCTTCCATGGGGTGCCAATGGCTTTAAGAGAAAACCCTGCTGGTCCTGTCCCAAGAGGAGATGAGGCTAGGGGAGGGAGGAAGAGAGTGGGTCTGAGGGGCTACCCGAGGGGGCGGGAGAGTGTGAAGCTGATGCCCCATCACCAGGCACTCAGATGAAACTGAACAAGGGGGAGGACCCCATAGATTTATCTGAGCTTCCATTCCCAACAGTTCTGGGACTGGAAGTGATCTGACATCCATCAGGAGGGAAGACATGGCTGAGTTTTTTTGGGAGGGGCACACAGAGGTGCAGGGACAGGAAATACTGCAAAGTTGAACCATCTGTGTTCTTTGTGCTGGGTGGAGAGCTTTACACACCTCTCTCCTGCTTTGGCTTGGTGGTTTTCTCTTTGAGGGTGGCTTGCTGAGAGACTACCAACATAAGGCTGGTCACCAAGGCAGGAATGTGAAGTGGAACATCCATCTTTGCTCATCTTGTAGGATGGGGGAGGGAGTGGGGGGGCAGGGATCGCTGAATGGATAGGTGGGTTTCTGAGACCAGTCCCCAGATACCTGGAGAGATGAACCAGATTCCAGGGACTGGGAAGTTGCTCCTGGACAGGGTGGGAAAGCAATATGTAGCTTCCCCCTTCCTGCTCCAGGATAGATGCCTCCAGCCACCTGGCTAGTCCTGTACATCCGGTAGCTCAGTCCATCCCATAGCTCAGTACATCCCATAGAGGAGACGAGTGTTATCAGAGCTCCTGCATTGAGGGAAGGAGCCTGAGCCCCCCCTCCCCCAGAGCATCACTTGAGCACAGCCTTCCTGGCACTGAACAGCCTGAGACAAAGAGGAGCCCCCCATAGGTGCCTGGTGGGCTGGTGGGGCGGGGCAAGGCTGCTACAAGGGCTGACATTGCAGCAGGAACCCTTGGAGGTCGAGGAGAGGGAGGGGCGTGCATGATGGGGACGGGAGTGAGAAATGTAAATACAGCATCCCCAGCAGATGGGGAGAGGCTGAACCACCATAAAAGGGAAATGCGCTCCAACCCCCACCCAGTGTGAACCAGGGCTGGGAAGGCAGGGGCTGGGGTTCCGAGGCCATGGGGGCTCTCCTTTAGAATCCATCTTGCAGGAGAGAGCCAAACAAAGGCTGACCCCCTCTGTTCAGGCTCCTCAGACTGGGCTAGGCTTGGTAAGGTGTGTGTGGGGGCAAGGGGTCCCACTTAGGGAACCTCTGGACATGGGCACCTTGGATAAAAAGCTGGTGTTCCCTTCCCACTACCACCACCAGGAGGTTCTGGGACCCTGTCCACAGAGAAGGGCTGGAGCCTGCCTTTGCACCTTCTTCCCAAAAATGGGTGTTATAGATAGAGGTTTCTGGGAAGGGGTTAAGCTTCTGAACAGCCACACTTCCAGAGGCTCTGGAAAGGTGAGGACCCCACCCACTCCTCTCTGGCTCACTGGCACATTTGGGCATGATCATCCAGCCCAGCACACGCCAGACCTCAATGGGCAGCCAGCCGTGGAAAGCAGACAATGCCTGGACAGGTCCCAGGTTCTCATCTGATTGCAGAGGGTGGGACTGGGCTGGAACTGGGAGGGGGAGCAGATGGTGCCAGTGATGTGCTTCAGGGGGAGTTCCTGCTTCAGGACCTCCTCCCTCCCACCCCAGCATCTCTTGTCACCTAAGGGACTGGATTTGGGGCTACAGTTGAGTGGCACACTGTAAGGACTTAGACCTACTCCAGCTCCAGGCTCCCTTGATCGATGCAGCCATCATTCCGACTTCCTGGAAGTCCTTTCTTGCTTCTTAAACTGAAGCACTATCTGAATTCACATGAGGATGACTTGTGATAAGCCCTGGGGTCTGGCTCTTTGGAGAGGGAGGCCAGTAGTAAGACAGAATTGGTCAGACTTGTGTAGGGATAGTGGCCCTAGGCTTGCTTTGTTTTTAGCTTCTAATCTGAGAACCAGATCGAGCTGACTATTTGAAGTGCTGCCTGGATGTCTGGACTCCTAGGATTCTAGAGTTCATAGAAGGAAACTTTTAGGACCTAGGGGAAAGGTCCAGGTGTGAGAGGGCCCCTGTGGTCTTCTCTTCTAGATGGAATCTGGCCATCTGCTCCTGCACCCAGGACAGTCAGACAGTCCCAGCTAGCCCCTCCTCCTGTCTGTGATCCCTTTATCCATTAATCCCCAGTACTGGAAGGTCTGGACTATAACTGGCCTTTACCTGGGAGATAGGGGAGGGGAGTGAGCAATAAGGCCAGAGAGGGGAACACCCCCCCTCCCCAACACTGCTGTAGAAACATGGCCCTGACAGATACTGGCAGAAGGGGGCAACTGTTAAGAAGTGCTAGCCGGCAAAATTGGAATTGGGGAGGGAAGCTAAGCCACATGGTGAGCTTATTTAAGACCCTTTCAAGCCCCCAGCTCTGAGCCCCACCATGAGGAGAGCTCTTAAAGTTGCCTAACCCCTTCCTCCTTATCTCTCTCTGCCTGGCTTCTCGCAGCTTCCTTCCTTTAGTTGGCTGGGGAGGGGGTGGGTGGCTTGTCCAGTTGACCTCCATGATTGAGACTGTGTTGATCAGGGAAGGAGGGCACTGGGGGAAGCACCAGCCAGGGGTCTCGGGACAGTGTTAGACTACACCCCTGCTCTCTTCCATTTAGGATATCTTGCTGTAGCTATTTCCCTAGTGCTAGGCTCTTCTGATATCTTGGTCAATGATCTGTCCAAATTTTGAACCAAGAGCTCGGTGGGGTGAGGGGAGGAAAGTGAAGAAGAGGAGGAAAGAAAGTGTGTGGGGTGGGTATGCAGGGTGCCTTCACGATCTCAAAGCTAGGTAGTGCCATTCTAAGCCAGCGGTGTCCCATGCCGTCCAGTTTATAGAGTTAGGAACCTGAGGCCCTATGGGCTGTGTGGAGGTCTGAGCATTGGTGGTGGTAGCCTCCTGCTTAGAAATAGGGCTTATGTCATCACAAGGAAGTGAAGTGTAGTAACCACAGGCCCCGGAAACTGCCCCCCTTGGCCACCCTGTCAGCCTATTTGATTGGATCTTAGCTTTTGAAAACCTCTGAGTGAAGGCTGGGTGGGGCTGGGGCCAGGGAGCTGACAGAGGTGACACAGGCCTGGCACTCACTCTTACAGCTCTGGGAGCAAAGGGCAGGTCTGGAGTATGTTACACATCTGCTGATGGGTCATAGGGCCCCTTTCCTCTTTGTCCTTCTGGGCCTCAGTTTTACCCATTGGAGAATGGGAATAGCTGGGTAGTTCTGATTGGCTCCTTTGTGCAGAGCAGTGGTTTGGATGAAGTGGGAGGTATATTGCCTTGGCAGGGGACAGAATGAGGTTGAGGGTGAATAAAATGTTTAAATGATAATCCCTAAAATAGGTGTACCCAGGAGGTGTCTGTCTAGTTTAAGTAGTAATGAACTACTGGTAAAATGAGTTTACCTGAAGACCATCTGCATATTTCAAACAGAGGCACCGAGGCCATGGCTAAACACCATGATTTACTGAGCATGTACTCTGTGGTAGGCGTGGTCACGCCTGTGTTATCCTACCAAACCCACCAACAACTCCTGTTACTCCCATGAGCAAACGTGGCCAGCATATGGAGGAGGCTGGATCTGAACCCAGGACACTGTCCTTTACTACCTTATGTGTCAAGCTGCTGATTGGCTAAGTTCTCTGGACCTCTGTGCTCCCTCTGTTCCAATGCTTTACTGCAACACACCTCTATAGGACAAGGGAATGTGGGACACACACACAGCACTGCTGGGCAGCGTGTGGCAGAGGTAAAACACTCCAAATTTGCTTTCTCTGGTCGCTTGATCTGTCACCACCATGGCCCTAGCTCCTGAGTCCCTGCCGCTTTTGTGTTTGGGAGCTTTTACCTCCCCAGCATCCTGGCATTCTTAGATCTCCGCAGCTGTCTCTTCTAGCACTCCACCTTGCCGTACTCCAGAGAGGGGTGTCTTGGGTAGCACAGTCTCTTCCTGCTGCTCCTGTCCCCAGGTAAAGGAAGAGCTAGGGTGTCCTGGGCCTCCCATTTTGTCCTCTGGACAGCAGTGCTTTCAAAGAATTGAGGAAAGTACTGGCCTCCTCCCAACAGCTGGAGCCCCACCTCCAGCTGCCTCTGCTGGGAAGGTCCTCCCCTCCATCCTTTTTTCCAAAGTGTCCTAGGGTCTAGTGGACTCCCCCTTTGACCACAGGCTTCTTTCCCCAGGGTGTGGAAAGTGGACATGCTCTGGTCCCTGTCTCCAAATGCCTGAATCCCTGTGCTCTGCCTTTCGTGATGACATGATTGATGCAAACTGCCTGTCCTTTCTCTAGGCTGGGCTGGTCCTACCTCAGTGAGATGCGCATCATTGGAGATCCAGCTGCCGGCAGGCCTGCAGAGGGGGTTGGTGACAGGGCCAGAGTGGTGGGAGAAGCTCAAACACCCTCCATTCTGGTCAGCCAGACAGCTGCCTGTTGCTCTGCATTCCTCAGCTGGGGAGTGTCCCCTGAGCCCAGTCTCCACTGAGCTGTCCCCCACCAGATGCAGATGCCATCACAGATCTGGGCTCTGAGCTCTGGGCTAAGCCTGATTCTGCTGTGTCTCCTGTCTCTTGGGAGGTCATGGGAAACCCCTGCCAGATGCCCCAAGATGGGGGTGGACAGCTAGAGCACAGCTGAGTGGCACTTCCCTGAGTGAGCTGGGCTTGTCCTTCTTCCCAGGCTCTGCAGGGGGGAGGAGCTACATTCAGGAAGCTCTGGTGCTGTTCACAGCCTGGCCACTGCTCTAGGCAGACTTGGGGGGGGGTGTGCCTTACCTAGGACAGGGACTAGCCTCCTAGCCTCCCACTCCTTGGCTTCTGCTCCTGACATCTCGCTATGTTTGCTGCTCCCTTCCCCTGCCTGCTTCCACTTCTGGGGAGTGTCCTTGGTATTCTGGAGACCACAGACAACAAGGTTCTTCCAGAGAGTTCCAGACTCTCTCCCATACTTCAGAGTAGGCACTGTCCATTGTCCCTAGACATGACTCAGAAGTCAGTGGCCAGGATGAACTAAAGTGTAAGGCTGAGGATGGGGGTAGGGTCAGCACCCAAGGCCTCCTGTAGACTTTTATGGAATGTCATGCCTCCTCTCCATCATCTCAGGACCCTGTATAGGGGCAAAAAAAAAAAAAAAAAAAAAAGGCAGAGAGGGTTGACAGACCCTTTTTACCAGCCTGTCAGGGTCTCATAAACCCATGCCCTTTGCCCCCATAATACAAAGCCTTCTTGTTTGGGGGTGTAGAGCCAGCCTAGTCTTTCCCCTTAAGGCAGCTGTAGGAAAGCTGGGCTCAGGGCAAGTTCAAGAGGTCAGCAAAGGGCTCCAGTGCTTGGGTAATGAGAGACCCTGGTGGCTTTGCCCCCAGTAGTGCTGGCTTTCTCCCAGCTTTCCCACTGCAGCTGCACCAGCACCCTACACTGGATCTTTCCACCCTGATGGAGACACCAGCCTCTATGGGAATATGCCTTGTCTGGGCCAAGTCAGCTAAAAGCCCCAGAGTGTCTGAGAGCCAGACTCCCCTGAGAGTAGGGATTTTGCTTCCAGCTGCCTTCTCCAGAGCTGGCAGGCTGCCATGAAGGAGGAAGAAGAGGAGGAGGAGGAAGAGGAGGAAGATGATTAAAGGAGGTATAGAGGGGAGCTCTGCCTTCCTCTGGAGGGAAACAGTCTCTAACCTCAGCTTCTTTAGCTTCAAAGCAGGGCAAATGCTTTCCTGGTCACACTGCTGGCAGCTGCTGGTGGGATCAGCCCGCAATTCTGAGGGGATCATTTTCCCCTAGTCTGACTTCTCTCTCACCCTGGTGTGGGTTTGCCTGGTGGCTGTGGCAGTCTGGGCACAGGCAGAGCTGCTTTGAATTTCATCGGTACCGTTACAAATTGTGTGACTCTGGGCTTGTTAAATGTCACATTCTAAGTCTCAGTAAAATAGGGCACATGTCTCCTGCTTCATACGGTTGCCACAACACATTACCTGTGTATGCTTGTGTACTCAGCACCCAGGTTCTCAGTAGATATTCAGTATCGTCCTCAGATGAGGCCAGTGAGTGAGAGAAGGCTGGGATCTATGGTGAGCCTGCTACCCGCAAGGAATGGTTTCAGGCTTCCCTTAGCCTCCCTTTCCAGGATTTAACAGTCTTTGCAGGCAGGAAGTTCCTCTTGCTAGTTTATCTAAATCCCTCCTTCTATAGCTTAAGTTCCCCTTTGATCTTGCACAGTCACCATTGAGGAAGAGCTGGTCTTTGGCAGGTCACACTGCAAAGTGACCCTGTGTGAAGAGCAGACTGGACATCAGGAGGCCCCTATGTCCCTCCCCAGTCCTCTGCACACACCAGAGGATGCCACAGCTGGGCTCTCACTCTGCCCTGCCGTGGTTGGGGCCAGGCATGCAGATTCTGGGCTGGCCATGAGCTGGTGGCTTTGGCTTTCCTCATAGGCTCCCTGGATGATGGGCTTCCTGACTGTGCAGACCCTCCCTGGCTATCCCGGCAGCTTCTGGGAGCTCCTTTTCAAGAATCCAGAAAGGTCTTGTAGGAACTTAAGCAGATACACTTTTCCCAAACGTGCTGGTTGTTTGGCCACATGAGTGGTAATTTTAGTGCTGGGCTCTGGTTCTGAAAGCCTAGGAGGTAGGTCTGGAGAGAGGGTGTTTCTCAGCCTGGAGCTCCCCAAGTACAAATCACACACTAGTGACCAGCTAGTTGCTAGTTGGCCAGGTCTCTGGATAAGATCTTCAGGGCTGATGGCCTGTGGATGTGATCTTCAAAAAAATACTGCAGCTCTTACTACCGTGAGCCTTGTTTCTATTTGAACACTCCTATGTAGGTTTGAGGCTAAAGCACCACCTTACACTAAAGATGTAATGTATAACCTACCATGTGCAAAGTGCCTCACATAGTATGTAACAAGAGGCAGTCTTACCCCTTAGGTGGGATGGGGGGTGGTTATTAACTGCCAAAGTTTAGTACTTGAGGGTGTAATGGGTTCCAGGTGAGGTCCCGAGAAAAGGCATGAGGATTTAGTCCTTGTCCCCTCTTTAAGCACTTTCTGATTCTAGAACAGCTCTTGGCTATTTTAATACCACAGCCCATTAACGTCTCATCAGTAAGAAATAAGATCCTTTAAGTGCAGAGAGCCTGGGGCTGCGTCCTTAGAGGCCTTGGGGTCAGTGAGGAAGGAACTGGGGAGGTGCACAGGCCAGCTGATTGGGTGGGACTCGTTTAGCCTAAACAGAAAAGCCAACCCCTAGGAGCCCAAGGTCACTGGGCAGAGCTCCAGGTGATTGGCCGGCTACGTGATGTCACTCGGGACGGGTTGGAGGTGCGTCCTTTCTCCCAAGCGGTGGAGGTGGGTGTGGGGCTCCAGGCACGTGCCCGGATGTGGCCTATGCCGAGAAAGTGTCCCACCCTTACACTCGAGCATCCCCTCCGCCTGCCTCCCCGGCTCCTCCGTCCTTCCCTTCCGCTCTGTCCCCCGGGCCCCCAAAGAGCCCAGGAACCGCTGAGCTCAGCGGCTCGCCGCCGCCTTTGTCCCCGCGGCCGGTGGGGGCAGCCCGGGGAGGGAGATCGGAGACGCCAGGCTGCCGGCCCCTTGGCCCGGGCTCGGTTCTCCGGGGGCGGAGGCAGCTGCCCACAGCGCCCCAGTCCCCGCTCAATTGTGAGCGGAGGAAGCCCGCGGACCTCGCCGCCGTGCCAGATCCTGCCTCTGAAAGCCGGTCTCTCCGCCTGCCGCGCAGCCCGCGCGGTGCCAAGTGGCAAATAGGCCGGCTCTGTTCGGGGCCGTCCAGCCCGCTGCACCGGAGAGCCCGGAGGTCTCCAGGCTGTCCCCGGGCAGAAATGTCACAGGGTCTTTGTTGATAAAACTAGGACGCTGCCTTGCAGGCCGTATTTGCCAATTTGGTTGCTCTAAATACAACATTTTATCCCCTTTTCCTTACAAATGTGTATTTTTTTAATTTAAAAATACTTATTTATTGAGTGAGGCAGCTAGAGAATGGGTGCACCAGAGCTTCTAGCCACTGCAAACCCCAGATACATGTGACACCTTGTGCATCTGGTTTTACGTGTGTACTGAGGAATTAACTCCAGTCCTGCTTTGCAGGCAATTGCCTTAACCACTGAGAAATCTCTCCAGCCCCTTTTTAAAAGTATATATTCATTGTACCAAATGAAATTCTCATGTATGTGTATCATATGCTATGATCTTGCACCTCCTATACCTTTTCCCCTTCTCCTCCTGCTGGTCCCCTCATTCTTCCCAAATACCCCCTTTTTGGCTTTCTCTTATTCTAAAGCCTTAAGTCTAAATTCCACAAAAGAGAAATTCGGATACTTCATTTCCTTGGCCTGGCTTAACATGATGATTTCCGGTTCCATCCACTTCCTGCAATATCACTTTGTTGTTCTTAATGTCTGAATAGTATATGGAGTCTTTTTCTTGCTCCCTTAAATTCTGTGTGTAAAGAGAGTGCCTCACTTACCTGGCCCTGGTTCTGGCTTGGTCCATACCTCCTAGGGCCCAGCTACTAACCTCTGACCCTTCTTCCCTTGCCCCAGGGAGAAATATAGCTATGATTGATTCCCATCCTTACAACCCTGCTATAAAGAACAACTTCTCCTTTCTATCGGGCAGGATGACCACAGATGTGGCCTCACCCACAGTGCGGCCAGTGGAGGAAGCTGTGGGGGGAGGCACTTGCTCACCTACCTGTGCTGCACCCTGCCAAAGCATCCTGGTGCTTAGAACAGGCATGCATAGGGATGGATGACCACAGAGGATCTCACATCGGGATGCATGGGGTCAACAAAGAGTCCACGGCAAATGCCCAGCTGACCCCACAACTCTTGGACCCTAAAGCCCTGAGGGGCACTTTTTGCATATCCTCCCTCCTAGACGCTCTGCCTCAGCAGGTGCTCTGCGGCTTGTTGGGATAATAGGTGGCCCCTTTCATGATGGCTGTAGTGGAAGGCCTGCTGCTCCTCCTTTACGGCTTTCCCTATCTCCAGGGAAGCTGATTCGATTTCCTCCAATCACCAGCATTGCTGTCTGCCTGCAGTAATTAAATGGTACTTGAACTGGATCCAGAAATTCTATCACAGCCCATAGCGGGGAGGGTATCTTCAGTAGCTCATACTGGCTCACACAGCTGGAAGGTCCTCAGAGGTTGCCTGGGACAGACCCTTGGTCCACTAGGGAAAGCCCCCATGCTTTAGTAAGAAGTGTCCAGTCTTAGGGAACAAGCAGAGTTCTGATTCCTGTCCCCTGTGCCGTGCTATTCCCCACCCTCAGCTGTTCTCTCTGAGTGTTTCTTTTGGACCTCTGAGCCCTGATCTTTAGAGGCAATGTGTGTAGGGCAGGGCCATGGAAGGGCCAGTCCATGAAGCCTGCCTGGACTCAGGCCGGCTCCTCACTGTCTGGGACTCTGGATGACACCATCCCAGTTTCCTCATCTGTCAGTGAGGTACTAGTAATAACCTCCTGGGTTGTCATAAGGTCAAGAGTTCAAGACATGTCAGTGCGCAGATACCGCCTGGCATTCAGTGAGGACACTGAGTGTTAGTGGCTATGACTGGGGCAGATTTGGAATCAAAGTCAAGATAGGAGCCCGCTGGCTCTGAGGCCTGGCAGGTGTGTGTGTTAAGTTTCTGATCTGCAGTTCCAGAGAGATGCAGAATCAGCTTTGTCTTTCCCAGTCAGAAACCAATTCAGGTTGGAGGCTGAGAAGCCAGGTTCACATTTTAGCATAGCCCAGAACAACTAAGGGATTTCCTGGGCTTCCATTCCTTTCCTGAGAGATCCATTCTCCTGCGGGGACTTGTTCACACTTCAGAGAAAAAAAAAAAAAAAAGGCCAGGCACACAACTAGACGTGGGGACTCACTTGAGGAGCTAATTCCTGCCTGCCCCCCCCCCTGAGTCCACTTGCCCACTGCATCCCAGGTGAGCACCTCACCCAGCCTGTAGCTCAGAGTGGACCTTGGGGGTTTAGGGCAGCTAGGACAGGTACAGAATGGAGACTTGAAGGCCCTTGGTTCTGCAGCCAGGCGCCTCTGAGCCCTGGGTGAGCGCTGCCTGGTCCCTCTCCTTTCTTTCTTCTCTTGGTAAATGTTGGCTTAGGGAGAAGAGCCTGACAAGCAGCTCATTGTGAGTGCCCAGCCGATGGAGCTGGCCTGTGTAAGCCCATGGACAGTGGAGCCTAGCTTCACCCACTTTGCTTTGGGGTTGTTTAGAGGAAGTGCTTTCTGCCCACCCTTGCACACGCATGCTCACTGACTCATGCTCGGTTGCCATGGGGATCTCATCATGGTGATGGGAGGAAGGGGTGGCTGGATGGAGACAGTTCTGCCCACGGTTGCCTCCCCACACACTACTGATGCCACCTTCCCTCCTCAGAGCCAGGATCTGGGATGTGAGCCCACCCTGGGGTGGTCTGGTGTCCCTTATAATTCCCTGGGCAGTGAACTTTTCACTTGACCTGGCCTTCTAGGTTGTGTTTGCTCTGGTCTCTCAGCTCCTGGAAAGAACTAGAGCTTGTGCCTAAGAATATCTCCAGGCTCTGAACACCTGGTGTCCTAGACAGCTCACACTGCTGGGATGACCCTCCAAACCAAGCAGAGTCTATAGGAGAAACAGGATTTGTTTGAAACTTACGGATCCAAGCAGAGACAAAAACCACCATTGTGAGTTCAGGACCACCCTGAGCCTAAATAGTGAATTCCAAGTCAGCCTGGGCTAGAGAAAGACCTTACCTCAAAAAATAAAATAAAATAAAATGAGACCTAAATCTACTGAAGGACATCCATTCAAACTACCATACTTGGGAAGGGGGCTGCTTCACTGGAGGACTTTTGCCACCCCCATAAGCCTCAGTCCTAGCTCAGGAAGATGTGATCCAGAGTTGAGGGACAACAAGGTCTGTCCTCTTTCCCCTCCCTGGCCCTGAACTTGAGGGGCAAACTGTCTTCTCCCCGCTAAGAGGGATGCTGAACTCCAGGGCTCCCAGCACAGCCAGGAGTGCCTGTTTACATGGTACACAGACTTGAGTTTGGCTCCATTGCTTCCTGTTGTACACTTTGGTCAAATTATTGAAACATTCCCAAGTCTCGGTTTTCTCATCTGTAAAATCAAGCAAATACATGCCTCATAGGTATATAGTGAAGAATGCATGAGTTAATTTATATAAAATACATAGAACACATCCAGTGTGCCCTGGGTTGATGTTAGCAACTACAGGCTTTGGTGACAATGATATTATATGTTATTCAAACTATCCGCTGGGGGTTCCTACCTTCCTTCCACTCTCATCTTGTGGGGGAATGGGAAGCATGGCTGATAATGTGGGAAGAGGGCCTGTAGCCCCCACCCAGCCAAGACTGATTCAGAGCTTTTCTTATCTTGGGCAGGATCCGGCCCCAGCTGTCAAAGGAGAAGATTGAGGGCTGTCATATCTGTACCTCTGTCACCCCAGGGGAGCCCCAGGTCCTGCTGGGGAAGGACAAGGCCTTCACCTATGATTTTGTTTTTGACCTGGATACCTGGCAGGAACAGATCTATTCGACCTGTGTGAGCAAGCTCATTGAGGGCTGCTTCGAGGGCTACAATGCTACAGTATTGGCCTATGGGCAGGTAAGCCACCTCACCCCAACCAGTGGCAACCCCAGCCTGGGTCTCCCCATCTAACAGAGGAGACCGGCCCACCTTCAAAGCTTTGCAGCTCTACCTGCTTTCTGAGGTCCTGCTGCTTGGCTGGTTAGCAGTTAGACTGTTCCCAAAGACTTCCAGGAGATAAAGCTTTAGGACTGAAAAGGGGGCAGGGCAACCAGGCTGAAGATAATACCGTGTGAGGAGATGTGACCTAGGCCCAAGGTTTACTGGTGCCCCCAGAGGACGCTGGGTAACATCTGCATTTCATCTTTGCCAATGCAGACAGGAGCCGGGAAGACATACACTATGGGTACTGGTTTTGATACAACATCAGAGGAAGAACAGGGCATCATCCCAAGGGCCATCGCACACCTCTTCAGTGGCATCGCAGAGCGCAAGCGGCGGGCACAGGAGCAGGGCGTGTCTGGGCCTGAGTTCAAAGTCAGCGCTCAGTTCCTTGAGGTACTGTAGCCTTTTAGGGTGGGCAGGAGGGAGGCGTGGTAGAACACAAGATTATGGAAGCCGAGTCCTCCTCCAATGCCAAGGAATGAGCCTAGGGAGCTACCAGACCATCTATAAGTGATGAGTCTCTCTCTGCTGAAAATATCCAATCAAGTTCTAGAGAAACGCTAGGTGGGACCCTGGAGGGCTTCTGCTTCTGATGGGCTGGAGTCAGGGACCTCGGATCTCAAAGGCCAGATTGGTTCTAGCTCTGACACTTACTAGCCATCTGACCTTGAACAGGTCATGTCACCACCACTCTGAGCCTCTTGTGCAAAAGGAGAGTGATGGCTCCTTACTCAAGGTTGGTGAGGATGGCATGGAAGTCCATGCTTGGCACTTGGTGAGAACCCTGGATCTGCCCCTTCCTTCTGGCTGAGTCCTACTTTTTCCTTTGGGCTGAGATGCTTCTGATTCTTGGAGGTGTCTGGAAGTATGGCAGAAAGGGAGGTACAGTAGGGAATCTTAGGTTATGCTGAGCCTCAGCTCAACAAATCCAGAAGTGGGAGATCCCTCCTGGAAAAGGCCCTCTGTTGGTGGGGGAGGGTTGGGGAAGTCGGTCCAACTTGGCATTTCTCACAGGAGCCTAGCCAGGCTCCTCTCTGGGACTCATGGTCGGTCCGGTTCTGATTTTCAGTGTCTAATTCCACCCCCCCCCACTAAAAGAGGCTCCCACTGGGGTGTTTGCTGGGTTTGGAGCCACTCTGGTCTCTCACCCCTGAAACTACTGTTTTGTCTGGGTCTTGGTTTCCCTTGAAGAAAGGGGGAGGGGTCCTCTACCCTGTCCACAGATCCCTGAGCTCTCCACCATATGCCCACTGCCTCAGTGTCTCTTTTCTGGGCATATAGGGCTGCTACTTTCCCCATAAGGGACTTATAGTTTGGATTCTTTTGTCTTTCTGGACTTTTGCTTCTGATAAACTGCTTGCCTGTGTGTGTGCCTGTATGTACGTGTGTGAGTGTGTGTGCATGCGTGCGTGTGTGTGTGTGTGTGTGTGTGTGCACTGCCACTTTTATGTCACTAGATACTTTTCTGTTTTCTTTGCTTCTCCATCCTGTTGTCATGGTGATAGAGCAGGCTATCAACTAGAAAATACAGGCTGCAGGATAGATCACAAGGGGTTAAATGATGCAGTGTGTCTGCCCTAACACAGATAAGCACTATGGCACTCCATTGCCATCATCTCATCCTTCTGTTTCCTCTTCTCCTTCCTGAGGAATATTTCTTTTCCTTTAAGGCCATCAAAGCCTTAGATGTCAAAGGGCTACCATCCCTCTATCTCTGGCTGCACAGGACTTTTTTGGCTTCTGCCCTGTTGCTCCATCCTCTCTCCCACTTTCTGTCCCCATTTCCCTACCTGTTGAACAATCAGCAGGTGGAATGCCCCACAGTTCCAATCATAGGAATCCTCTTAGCTGAGATCATCTGAAATGGGCCTCTCCTGGCCAGGCCACCTGCTACAATGGTCTCCCTCGGAGGCTGAGCCCACAGGGACCCTTCCTTTCCTGAGCATATTAAGGCACAGAGCCATTCTACCCCACTCGAAGTTGTCCTCACTCCACTGCTCAGAGTTTCAGAGCTCAGGGTATTGGCTCCTCCTCTCTGCTGTACATGCCTCTTTCCTCCCTCATCTGGAATACATCCCCGTGTCTTCTTCCAGTCTAGTATTATAATAACAACTGCTTATGTCTTCCCCTTCTTCATCTCAGACCTGCATCCTTTCATCCCCTTGAAGTCCTTAGCTTTCCCCCAGAGACTGAGAGCTGCTGGATACTGGTTTCTTGGAGAGCCTTGGCCAGGTGCCTCCTTCCCTTGTGCTGAGAAAGATCCAGGAATTCAGATGCCAGAAAGTGTTCAGCAAGTTAACCTCCAGAGCCTGTTTTAAGATGGTTTATAGCAGGGGAAAGCCCCTCTGGGCCCTGTGCTGTGTGACATGCTGTTTCCTTCCTGACACAGCTCTACAATGAGGAGATCCTTGATCTGTTTGATAGTACCCGTGATCCTGAAGCCCGCCACCGCAGGTCCAACATCAAAATCCATGAGGATGCCAGCGGTGGCATCTACACCACCGGGGTCACTTCTCGCCTCATCAACTCGCAGGAGGAGGTGAGCATCGCTGGGAGGTCTAGGGTAAGCATGGGCATCTTGAAAGGCCAGAGGCCAGCGGCCCAGGGGCCCTGAGTCTTCTCCTCTGTATTTGTCTCCAGCTGATCCAGTGCTTGAAGCAGGGTGCCCTGTCACGCACCACAGCCAGCACCCAGATGAATGTACAGAGTTCCCGTTCCCATGCTATCTTTACCATCCACCTGTGCCAGATGCGTGTGTGTGCCCAACCTGACCTGGTAAGGAGCCCTGGGTGGGGGCAGCGGGAGCTACATGCTCCACGATATCCCAGGGAGGGTAAGAGGAGCCATGGTCTAAACTACCCTACTAGAGTTGGGGCTTACCCTATGCACTCGTTGGTTTTTCTTTGTTCTTCTTCCGCCTCACCTATACAATGGGGCAGTGGCACCTCATTGTGGTATGCAGGTCCTGCGTTTGCTCTCATGTCTACATATGCCAGGGAGAGGAACCATGCAGCTTGCACTGACTCTCCTGGATGGCAGTGCTGTGGGGTGGAAGGCTGGGCCAGAGGAACATGAGGAGGAAGAGGATTGAGTGAGTCAGATGCTGTCTTCTGCTGCAGGTGAATGAGACGGTGACTGGGCTTCCAGATGGAGCAGCCCCTACAAGCACTGAGTATGAGACACTTACTGCTAAGTTTCACTTTGTGGACCTGGCTGGCTCAGAGCGACTGAAGCGGACGGGGGCCACGGGCGAGCGGGCCAAGGAGGGCATCTCCATCAACTGTGGCCTGGTAGGCACGTGAAAGGACACCAGCCTTGGAAGCTGGAGCAGTTATGCCTTAGATGAGCTTTATGCTTCCATCGCTGCCCAGCTTTTCTTGGGTCTCTTACCAGCTGCTGCCTAGGGCACCCATAGTCACTTCTGTGGGGGTCTTCATTTCTTTACCCTCAGGCCACACCTGTTTCTTATACCCAGCCTATAAACCCACCCAGGAGCCCGACGGCTACTGGATCCAGAGGGGCAGCTACAGTTCAGGCTGTCTTCCCTTCCTGCATGACTCTTGATGCAGGCTCTGTGTCTTGCAGCTGTCCTTGGGCAATGTGATCAGTGCCTTGGGGGACCAGAGCAAGAAGGTGGTACACGTGCCCTACAGGGACTCCAAGCTCACTCGGCTCCTCCAGGACTCTCTGGGGGGCAACAGGTATCTGATGACCTACTTCCAGGGATGAATGGGAAATTTTCAGGAGAATGCTATGTGGAATTGAGACACTCGTGGAAGAGGGGAGTTTCCTATCGTAGGTTGCAGGCGCCTTGAGGGACTCTTTAACTTCTGGCCAGATAGACTCAATTTCCTTACTTGTTCAGCAGGGAGAGTAGTCCATTCAGCCCAGTGAGACAACAGATGGGAAATGCTAGGAAAGACAGAGGGGCTATGCATATTCTTATCATCAAGCAGATTCTACAGCTAAGCATCGCCACCTTCCCACCTTGTAGCTACCTTTGAGAGTTACCCTCTGTTGCCATGGAACTCTTGATTGGGTGACCCAGAGCCCCACATTCCTAGGTTCCACCCTGCTAAATGCCCACATTCTTCAAGCATTAAGACAAGGGTCTAGAGAGTGGAGAGTTTGACCTCTGCTGTGGGGCAGTGATTCTGGGGTTTGGCTTGTGTGCCTCATCTTCACCCCAGCCTGGCTCTGCCCCCAGTCAGACCATCATGATTGCCTGCGTGAGCCCCTCGGATCGAGATTTCATGGAGACACTCAACACTCTGAAATACGCCAATCGGGCTCGAAACATCAAGAACAAGGTGGTGGTGAACCAAGACAAGACCAGCCAGCAGATCAGCGCCCTGCGAGCTGAGATCGCACGCCTGCAGATGGAGCTGATGGAGTACAAGGCGGTGAGCTCCTGGCCACTCTTGCCCTCAGCAACAACTCGGGCCCACCCGTAGGCTTCATGGAAGGGGCCCAAGAACAAATGAGGAATCAGCAGAAGGAGACTATCAGGCATTTTCAGTAGAGAGCAAGCCATATATAATAGAACAAAAATGAGAAAAAAAAATGGGTGCTTTGGGGGACATTTCTAATTCTATGTGACTAAGGATGCCTGTATTTTAAGTCTGGCACACAGATGGGTTTGAGTTTGGCTTTTGTGGTTTTAAAAGAATGGAATCTGAGGTGGGGTGTAGCTCAGTTCATAGGGTGCTTGCCTAGCATTCACAAAGCTCTGGACTCAATCCCCAGCACCACATAAACCAGGCATGCTGGTGCTCACCTGTTATCCCCTAGCGTTTGGGAAGTGGAGGCAGGAGAATCAGAAGGCCATCTTTGTCTGCATAATGAGTTCAATGCTACCTAAATGCTCAAGACCCTGTGAAAGAAAGAAACAGAGAGAAAGAAAGAAGTGAGAAAGCATGAGAGAAAAATGAAAAAGCAAAGAAGGAAGGATTAATTAGTTAACAACTTTTCTGAAAGTCAGAAAATCTCAGCTTTTCTGGGAATGTTCGAAGCTCTCCACACGAACACTTGACAGTAATTGAATGAGTGGGATAGAGGCTGCCTTTTGGAGATAGTGCCCATGACTCTTAGCTCCAGCCTCCACCGTTCCTGGCTGCCATACATGCAGACTGACTTACTCATTAATGCCAATTGCCTGGCCCTGGTAGGGCTTTGTCACTTGTATTAATTAGCATCTCTGGAGAATGAAAGTGGGTGGTAGAAAGGTAAGTCAAGTGTTTGGACTTTTTTGTTGTGAGGGGAAGCATGTAAAATTTTCCTCATTGGTTGTTTTTTGGTTTTTTTGTTTGTTTGTTTGCTATTTGTTTGTTTTTTAAGAGAGGGTCCCACTATGTAGCTTGCCTTGCCTTGAGCTGGTATTTCTCATACCTCAGCCTCCCAAGAACTGTGATTATAAGCACGAGCCACCACACCTTTTGCTACATAAGGAGACAGGAGCTGAGTGTTGGGAAGTTTAGGAAAGGGAAGACAGGCATCACCATGTCCTGGAACAAGCCAAAGGCAGTCTCCCCTCCTGTGAGATTTGGTGTCTGACTGCTCCCTGCCTTCCCCCTGCCCAGGGCAAGCGGGTGATCGGAGAGGATGGTGCCGAGGGCTACAGTGACTTGTTCCGAGAGAACGCCATGCTACAGAAGGAGAATGGGGCGCTGCGGCTGCGGGTAAAGGCCATGCAGGAGGCCATCGATGCCATCAACAACCGAGTCACACATCTCATGAGCCAGGAGGCCAACCTGCTTCTGGCTAAGGCTGGTAAGTTGGGTTTTGCCAGGCCAGCTCAGAGCACTAATATGCCATGGCCAGGACCTACTCTTTCCACACTGACCCCTTGATATTAGGCAGGTTATGCCAGCCAGTCAAAGCTCAGATCTGTTAATTTATGCATTTTTTATAAACTCAGCATCACACATCATTCTTATCAACATACAAACAATACACGCACATATAAAGTGAAAGAAAGGCTCAAATCCCCTCATCAGACTCTCCACCCACATCCTCTGCTTCTTAGAAGGATCCTTCATGAACAACTTAGTATGCGTTTTCACACACCTTTCTCAGTACATTTGTTTCAACTATAAATGTATTTTTACATAGCCATTCATACATTTTCTGTATATGAGATCCTACTTATTTTATGATGTCCCCCCTTTTTTACTTAGTATTATGTCTTAAATCACCATATTAAAACCCACTTAATTTTTAAACTACTTCATGGTGTTCCATATGTGATGCTGAATAATTTATTATAACAGTCTCTATTAATGGCCATTTAGATTGTTTTCAATTTCATGCTATTGCCAACAGTGCTTGGGTACAACTGAGCTCATGTGCAAGCATTTCCTTCAGATAGATTCCTTTGTGGAAGGGAAGGCCATCAGTCTTAGAGCCCTGGCTCCAGTCCTTTCTGTTATGATCTTCATGGCGCCTCTGTCTGCCTCCTCTCCCCCATACCCAGGTGATGGCAATGAGGCCATTGGTGCTCTGATCCAGAACTATATCCGGGAGATTGAGGAACTGAGGTGAGTGAGCCTGGGCAGGCTGGGGAAGGGGAGGTCTTGGCCAAGCCAGGCCCAAGGTGATGTCAGCTCACCTTGCCCATCCACTCACTGTTCCCACATAGGACCAAGCTCCTGGAGAGTGAGGCCATGAATGAATCCCTCCGCCGCAGCCTCTCTCGGGCCTCAGCTAGGAGCCCCTATTCTCTGGGAGCATCTCCGGCTGGCCCAGCTTTTTCTCCGGCTGGCCCAGCTTTTGGAGGCAGCCCTGCCAGCTCCATGGAGGATGCTTCTGAGGTAATCCGCAGGGCCAAACAGGACCTGGAGCGGCTAAAGAAGAAGGAGGTCAGGCAGCGGAGGAAGAGGTGAGCAGAGTGCCAGAGCCAGGAAACTCACAGGCGGACCCTCACCCACTGCCTAGGAAAACTGCTGCCTAGGAGGGACCACCCCTGCCCAGCCTCACCTCATCCCCAGGGGCTTTCTCATTACTGCTTTAGAATTCTAGAACAATTTGTTCAGTTTGGGACACCCCCTCCCAATGCACATCTCTGTTCTGCCCTTCCTCTAGGGGTAATTCTGGGAAGGGTGTGAGCAGCTAGAGATTGGAGCCAGTTCTCCACAGAGCGGGAACCCCAGCCTTACCACCCCTGCCTGCATGCTTAAGTAGTGTTAGACCCTAATCTAGCCTTTTCTTCACTCCTTGAGCAGCCCAGAGAAGGAAGCCTTCAAAAAGAGGGCAAAACTCCAACAGGAAAACAGTGAGGAGACCGACGAGAACGAGGCTGAGGAGGTGAGCACTGGCCCTAGCCCTCCTTCCCAAGGGCTCACTCACACATCCCTGCTGGGATTGAAGGGGTCTCCCTCCGCATCTTTGTATAAGAATGAGGCTTGCCTCCAGCTGATGCTTGAGTTTTCTGACAGCTCTGACGGGTTGCCATAGTGATCTCCATCTCTCAGGCCACAGCCTCATCCCAAATGGATGATGTTGGACTGAAGATCCTCCATAGGATCTGTACCTGAGCTACTGGGGAAAATTACCTTCCTAGAGGAGGTGCGGCTGACCTCCATCCCTGCTGATACCCCTGAGCTCCTGGCTGGCCTGGCCTCTGCCTCTGGGTTTCCCTCTCATGAGGCAGGTGCAGCCCTAATGGCATGTGTTGCCTAGGAGGAGGAAGAGCGCGATGAGAGTGGCTGTGAGGAGGAGGAAGGACGGGAGGATGAGGACGAGGACTCGGGCAGCGAGGAGAGCCTGGTGGACTCAGACTCGGACCCGGAGGAGAAGGGTGCGTGGTCTGGGGCTGGGGGAGATAAAACTGTTGTCCAGAGGAAGCTTTATCCACCCCCTCCTACCCTCCCCAGGCCTGGCAAATCTGCTCCCTACCTGGTCCCTACCCTGGCACCTCACATGAGGCTGAGCCTGGCTCTGCCCATCCCCCATCCCGCAGAAGTGAACTTCCAAGCGGACTTGGCCGACCTGACATGCGAGATCGAGATCAAGCAGAAGCTGATCGACGAGCTGGAGAACAGCCAGCGGCGGCTGCAGACACTCAAGCACCAGTACGAGGAGAAGCTGATCCTACTGCAGAACAAGATCCGGGACACACAGCTGGAGCGGGACCGCGTGCTGCAGAACCTCAGTGAGCCCATGCGCCCTGCCAGTGGCCTGCTGCTGCGCAAGGGACTGGCACCCTTGGGTCCACAGCACCCACTTCCTCTGCCCCATTTTAGGCTCATCTTTTTTTTTTTTTTTTTTTTTTTTTTTTAATGTTTTGAGATAGAGTCTCAGCACATAGCCCAGGCTGGTCTCACACTTGTGACGATACTATTTCAGCCTCCCTAGTAATGGGATCACAGGCATACACCACCATGCTCATTTTTGTTGTTGTTTTTCTAATTTCCATCTTATAATGCTAGAAGCCTTTAACCCTTTATTTACCTAGGCATGTGAACAAGTGTGAACTTCATGACTTTTATCCTACATCCAGTTATGTCTTCTCCAATTCTACCTCCTTCTACTTCCTAGCCCATTCATTCCATGACTCATGGCCTCATCCACTTACTTAGCAATGTTAGGCGAATGAAATCCCTGCTTTCGTGGAGTCTACACACCAGTGGGGAGGGACAGACATAACCAAAGCAAGCAGGACAAGGCTGTGGCAAGGAAGAGGGCTTGGGAGCTCTGGGTCGTGGGTTGAGAAAGGAGCCACAGAAAACTGCCTGGAGAAGGTGACCTTTGAATAAGACTCGAGGGAGGCATGACAGTGCAAGAGCAGAGTGAACCCTGGGAAGATCTTTCCAGGCAGAGGGAATAGAAGACACCAGTGCCCCGAGGTAGCCATGTGTCTGGCATGTTGGAATGACAAAGGTCCAGAGTAGTTGGAGAACAGGTCATATCTGTCATTGTAAGGATGTCACCTTGACTCCAGGGGGATGAGAAGGTGTGAAATTTTGAGAGAGGTATGTGAAGTGAGGTTTAGAAGCATCTTTAAAGCTCCTCTCTGCCTGCTTGTAGGGGAATGGAATCTGGAGACCACTTAGGAAGCTGCTTAGGTGGGAAGTAATATTGATATGTATTATTTTTCAAGAGTGAGATGAGGTTGATTCTGGCTGTATTTTGAAAGTTGAAAGGCTTTATTGATGTTTGGGCAGGAAACATAGACCAAAGATGTCTCAGGGTGTGAGCATCTGGAAAGAAGGTGAAGAGATTTACTGAGATTGGGTGAGAGATTGAAGTCAGGGGTTGGTGTTGGACCTGTTCAGTTAGGGGTGTCAAATGGGAGAGTCTAAGTGGGGAGTCGGGTTATCCCTTCTGCAGCAACCCATATCACTGTCTTCTCTTGCTAACGCTCCTCTTCCTCTGGCCCTGCCCTTTCCTCTAGCTCTGGGGTGTGGAGCAGAGCCAGCACAAGTAGGCTGCAAGGCCCTCGAGGGGAGCTGGGAACCAGGGGCTCTGAGTTCTCAAGATGAGAACATCCCTTCACATTCCAGTAGAATGTCAGAGCAGGAGGAGGTTTTGGGTATCTGCTGACCCCACCCCCATCATTGTGCAAATGAAGAAATGGGCTCAGGGGGTATCACCCAGTAAGACTAGAACCTAGGCATCCCATCTCCCCATTGGGCCTACATTGAGCAGAAACAGTGGGGCTCTTGGCGCTGACAACCACTTCTTGCTGTGGTCAGGCACCATGGAGTGCTACACAGAGGAGAAAGCCAACAAGATCAAGGCCGATTATGAGAAGAGGCTGCGGGAGATGAACCGGGACCTACAGAAGCTGCAGGCGGCTCAGAAGGAGCATGCCCGGCTGCTCAAGAACCAGTCACGCTATGAGAGGGAGCTGAAGAAGCTGCAGGCAGAGGTGGTTGAGATGAAGAAAGCCAAGGTAGGCTGAGGTGGTGAGGAGCAGGGTCCTAGCTTAGAATCCACTTTCTATGTTAAACATAATCACTGCTAAAGCTCTCCCTCTGGACATACAGCATTGCTTGATTCATCTTTGTCCCAGCCTTGCACACTGCCCTCTTGGCTAAATATGCAACCTCATCCCAGTCCTGGGCCCATAGGTGCAGACATCTGCTCAGTGCTGCTCCCTGTGGTGGAAGGATGTACTACAGTTACCTCCTCTGCCCAAAGCACATAGGACGTTTCAGTGCAAACTGCCCTCAGCCTTGCAAGCTGGTATGTGTTCTGAGAGACCCAGGCTTCCTTTTCTACTTCACCATGGTCCAAAGGGCTCTAGTCTCTGGGGCCTGGAGTGTGCCTCTGATGTCATAGGCTCAGATCTAGGGCCTTTGATGGCTAGATGGTTTCAGCTCCTGCCTGAGGCTCACAGACCCATGCTTTTTTATGTCCTTCCTCCCTCTGGGCCCTTAGCCCTGGGGCTAGACCCCTTACAAAGCTCAGCAAGGGTGGTAGCCTTAGCCTGCTGAGCCTCTTGGGAGCTCAGGGGACTGGAGCTATCAAGAACTGTGTCTTTGCTGCTAAGTGTTGTCGTGGCTGATGTCCATCTTAGAGAAAGTGGACTCTGTCCCCAAGCCTGGGACACAGGTCCAAGGCTTTTATCAGCTGAGAATGAAGAAAGGCTTCATTGCTCTTCTGAGACCAGCTTGGCCCCAAGGAGACCCACTTCCACCTTCTGTTTCAGTTTTTCACCCCGTGGACAAGATGCCGTTTGGGATTTGAGGACTCACAGGTTCCCTTGGCCCCAGGCGCCCTCTGGCGGTGCAGAGGGAAGGCCCTGTGGGTGGTTCTTACCCTCCAGCATGTCCACAGGTCCATATAACTTCTGCCTTCTGCAGACACTGCTGGGGTTGCTCTGGGTATTCCTGTCTTCGTTTTCACTCTAGAGTTCTTTCTAGTACCTCTTCAGGGTAGTGCCAGCCTCTCCTGGCCAGCCCACACCTTGACTGGACATGGTATTGGAAAGCCTCACAAGGGAGCATTCTCACGGGGTTCTGAAGCCTGGGAAGCAATGTGATGCCCAGGCAGGGCCCAGTTGAAAGACAGAAGGATCCACATGCATGTGTGTGTCTCCGTCTCGGGATTTCGAGGTCCTTCAGCCAAGGCCAAAATCTGAATATGTCACTGTGCATTTTGTGATTCCCAAGGCTGGACATGGAAAAGAACAGCTTAGGGTCATCCCAGGTATTCACTGGAAGGGAAGAGAAAGCAGCCAAGGATCTTAAGCAAGGCTAATGTACCTGAGGATCTTGCTGCCTGTGTTCAGAGATGAACTGGTTGGGGCCCACAGCTGCAGGGTCTCCTGGTGAGTGGGCATGGTGGCCTCTGTCCCAGAACTGCAGAGCAAGACTGGGTTCAGGTATTGAGGACTCATTTCAGCAGTGTCCTGTGCCTGGAATGCACCAGAGCAAGGAGCACGGCCATACGTGCAAGTTGTGCTGATGGACCTTAAACCAGGAAGGTAACATCGTTGATTTGGAAGGTGAATCAGCCATCCATTTCTAGTTCTATGACCAAGTCATTTGTCAAAGCCTCATTTCTTTCTTTAAAAATAGGAAATATGGCTGTCTCATATGGTTTTCATGAGGACAGGACCTGGCACATAGCCGGTTCTCAAGAAATATTGCTATCGTTATGAGTCTGGATTCAAATCTGGCCCCAACCTTCACCCCAGCCCTGCCTACAGCAACCAGATTGCCCTAGAATAGCCAGGCTGAGAATGGTGGCTGTGAGTGGGGATCAGGGGCAGGCTTACAGAGTAGAGCTACCTTACTAGAAGGTGGTGTTAAGGCCACTCCTTTCAGCAGGTTGTCCAGGTTTCTTTAGCCCCAGTGGAGGGGTAGGAAGGGGGCCTCCAGCTCCAGACCCCTGACTCAGGGCAGTCTAGAAGGCTACCACCCTTGCATGGTGTTCTCACAGCCAGCCACTCCCTGCCCATCCTCACCTCACTTCCACTGTCTCTGCACCCCAGGTGGCCCTCATGAAGCAGATGAGGGAGGAGCAGCAGCGAAGGCGGCTGGTGGAGACCAAGAGAAACCGGGAGATTGCTCAGCTCAAGAAGGAGCAGCGGCGGCAGGAGGTAGGGCCCAGAGAGCCCTCAGAGTTTTAGACCCCAACTCCCAGCCTCCTCATTGGCCTGTCTGCCCCTCCCAATCAAGAGGGCCCTAGTTTCTGCTGTCTTAAGTGACTATAGTCATGCATGGAATACAGCTTAGTCTGTCATAAGGACAGAACCACCATGAGCTTCTAGCCTAGCCCTTACAAGTCCAAGGAAGAAATTGAGCCCCAGAAAGGGGCAGGAATTTGCCCAGAGTCACCAGCAAACCAAATGCAAGCAGCTTCAGGCCCAGCAGCAGAAGCTCAGCTGGGCTTTGTAGTCCAGAATCCCGTCTACCACAGAAGATGAGGCCAAGAATGTTCCTTACTGTCCCCTCTGGACAAAGGATGAAACTCTGAGTTTCATTTTATCAACAGTTTGGCTGCATGAGAATCACCCCACCCAAGAAAATCCCAAGCTTCTGGCTACAAGGCTGTCCCTGGCCTCACCAGGCAGAAAGTTAGTGGCTGAGTAACCCTGCCCTCCTCTCTCAGTTTCAGATCCGGGCTCTGGAGTCCCAGAAGAGGCAGCAGGAAATAGTTCTGAGAAGGAAAACTCAAGAGGTGAGCACTTTCAGTGGGCAGTCTGAGTACACAGGACTGGTCTTGGTCCTCTGTTACTTTACCCCCAGGGAAGGAAGAGGGGAATTAGTGCTGCCTGTGGCCATGGCTTTTCCTTCTTGCATACAGCAAACCCAATCTTAATGAATTATGGCAGACCTGTGAGGAGTGCCTCTGCAACCAGAAGGCTGAGGCGAGAAAGCAGGCTGCAGAACCCATCTCCAAAGGCCTGAGCTGGCCACTTAAAAAGAAAGAAAAAATTACGACATCTCTTTCCTGTTCATTTCACGAGACTTCTTGACCCTTCTGCTCTCCAAGCTCAGGCCTGCACAGAGCTGCCTCATTCTCTCACTCCTGCACCCCAAGTTGAGCCTTCCTGTATAGCTCCAGGCCTCCCTGCTCACTGAGTGCCCCTTTTCTTGTCTCTTCTCCCCCAGGTTTCTGCACTGAGGCGCCTAGCAAAGCCCATGTCTGAACGGGTAGCAGGGCGTGTAGGAGTGAAGCCTTCTAATTTGGATTCAGGGGCCGAGGTTTCCGCCAGCACTACCTCATCTGAGGCGGAATCAGGGGCCCGCTCTGTCTCCAGCATCGTGCGTCAGTGGAACCGCAAGCTCAACCACTTCCTGGGAGACCACCCTGCAGCCTCTGTCAATGGCACCCGCCCAGCCAGGTGAGATGGACCGGAAGTGGCCTGGCCTGTGGACAGATGGTGGAAATTCAGAAACAGGACCAGGATGAGGGAGAACAAAGGTCCAGGAAGTGCTTGGTGCCTGGGTGTCAGGTCCAAGCTCTGAGTGGGGGCTCAAAGGACGTTCAGAGCAGTGTCCCAATCACCTTTGCTTCTGCATCCTAGGAAGAAGTTCCAGAAGAAAGGGGCAAGCCAGAGCTTCAGCAAGGCTGCCAGGCTCAAGTGGCAGTCCCTGGAGCGGAGGATCATTGACATTGTCATGCAGAGGATGACCATTGTCAACCTGGAAGCTGACATGGAAAGACTCATCAAGGTGGGTCCAGTCTCCCTCTCTGTCCCACCCCACTCTCCACCTTTTCTGTCACCTCTGGCTCCTCACACCTTCCTGTGTCCCCTAACATCTGTTCTTCATGCCTGCTCTGATCTCTAGGGAACCCCAGGTAGTTGGGTGGCTTGAAATAGGAGCTATGGGACAGGGCAGGGCAGCCCCCTGAGACACCTTCATCACCATCCCCACAGAAAAGGGAGGAGCTGTTCCTCCTGCAGGAGACACTGAGGAGGAAACGTGAGCGGCTGCAGGCTGAGAGCCCCGAGGAGGAGAAGGGGCTGCAGGAGCTGGCTGAGGAGATCGAGGTGCTGGCCGCCAATATCGACTATATCAATGACAGCATCACCGACTGCCAGGCCACCATCATGCAGCTGGAGGAGACCAAGGTACCCACAGGGCCTGGCATGGCCAAACAGGAATGGAAGTGATGAATGGGCCTGGGTAGCCCCCAGTGATGAGATCTCTGCCTCCTGGTCCTAGGAGGAACTGGACTCGACAGACACATCAGTGGTCATCAGCTCCTGCTCCCTGGCTGAAGCCCGCCTCTTACTGGACAATTTCCTCAAGGCATCTATCGACAAGGTGAGCCAGCAGCTCCCTGGGTACAAGGACTTGCATCACATACCCTAGTGCCAAAGCTCAAAGACCTGGCTCCTCCCCTGTGCGTCACTCACAGGTTGGGGCAAGTGCTGAACCTCCAAGCCTCAGATTCTGTGACTATAAAACCGGGTGATGACAATACTGAGCTTGCTGGTTGCGTGGCTTCAATAAGCTAGTACATGAAGGGGCTTGGCATGGTTCCTGGAACACAGCAAGGCCTCAATTAAAGATGACCTGTGTGTCTGGTCCAGGCCTATCCACACCAGGATTGGGCTTGGATCTGTTGAGGTGGAGGGAGAAGTATGTATAGATTGGGGGTTGGGGAGCAGGAGACATACCGACAGACCACATCCCCCATCACAAGGGCAGTGTCTCTTGGGGACAGATGCTGCCTAGTGTGCACATGGTTAACTGGAATGAGGACAGAAGGTCAGGCAACTTCCTGTTCATCCCCAGTGACTTCTCTCAGAGCTGCTTTGTGTCTTAAGGAACTACATTGGAGTGATAGGTTGCCATGACAAAGTTACACAGACCGAGAGGCCAAAGAAACAGCAATTTACTGTCTCCCAGTTCTGGAGATTAGAAAGTCCAAAGTCAAAGGGTCAGGAGAGGTGGTTTCTTCTGAAGTCTCTACACGATCTTCCCTCTGTTTCCTAATCTGTTATAAGCATACCATTCATACGGGATTGGGGCCCACCATAGAACCTCTCATTACCCTAGTTACCTCTTTAAAGACCCTATCCCCAAATGCAATCACTTTCTGAGGTCATAGGGCTAAGACTTCCAACAATAAAATCTTGGAAGCAACACAGGTTAGCCCATAGCAGGGTATATCCTAGATGACGTCCACTAATAAGGAGCTGCAGCTTCACCCCCAGGCCAGAAAGGGTTACCCCAGGTCTTACTCCTTGCCCTCAGGGGCTACAAGTAGCACAGAAGGAAGCCCAGATCCGGCTGCTAGAGGGACGCTTGAGGCAGACAGACATGGCGAGCTCCTCCCAGAACCACCTGCTCCTGGACGCTTTGCGTGAGAAGGCTGAGGCGCACCCTGAGCTGCAGGCCCTACTCTACAATGTCCAGCAAGGTAAGGGAAGGTGTGGGGAGGGCTCACAGCTCCCAGGGCTACTCTGTTGTGACCTCCCCCAAGAGGCTTTTGTTTTCCCAGAATTCCCCCAGAAGCCCTAGTCTGATTCTAATGTAGGAGATACAGTAGGGATTCCACACTCTGATGGAATCTCTCAACCATCCTTCCTTTCTTCCCTCTCTCCCCCAGAGAATGGCTACGCAAGTACAGATGAGGAGGTCTCAGAGTTTTCTGAGGGGAGGTGAGTTTCCAAGCGGGGAGTGAGAGGCTGCCTCACAGATAGCACCTGGAGGTAGAGAGGGGTTGCTATACAGTCCCAGAGCTGAGCCTGGATTTTCAGGCTCTTTGGGACCATAGCACTCAGTCCTGGAGGGATGGAGTGGGCTATCAGAGCCCTAAACTCACTTGGCTTCTTCCCCAGCTTCTCCCAGTCATTCACCATGAAAGGCTCCACCAGCCATGATGACTTCAAGTTCAAGGTAAGCCCTGCCAGAGGTGAGGCTGCTGGAGCAGCAAGGCCAACCTCTCACAGTCTGATCCCTACCTTACTGTGTCTCTACCCCCACCCTAACTCCAAGCTAGTATTGTCCTTAGCAGGGATGGAGGGGTCCAGAAGGACCATGTCTGGAATTGGGGGGAGGGTGCCCAGATGTGTAAACTGTTGTAGCTCCTCCTCCTGAGTTTTTGAGATAGGGTCTTTCTGTGTATTATGTGGCTGGTCTGGAACTTGCTATGCATATCAGGCAGCCTGTTTGTGCTTTTAAGATGGGTCGGTGGGAGAAACAACTAAGTCCACTGCTACTCTGTTTCCACTCCACCTTATGGTATCACCATATCCAGAGACCCTGCTTTACAGATTGTCTCCTTCACCACCCATGACTCTGCCCATGCCATGAGTCAAAGCCCAACTCTAGATAGCTAGGTATTTTCCTGCAGGTATTTATCCAACGGTAAGGGAATTTTCTTCACAGCACAGGATCACTGATGAACAATACTCAAGATGTAGTGAAGTCAGAAGAGGGAAACTCTATGCTGGGAACAGTGACTGGTGCCTAGGTCTGGGGTGAACTAACTGGAAGTCAGTCTGGACACTCTGGTTTGCATAGTTCACCTAATGACGGAGAACCATCTCTGTTGCTCCGGACTCTCCGGGAGCCTTAGGGAGTTAGCTGTGGAGCCCAGAAGACTTCTCTGGGTGGTGCCTGCCTAGGTCTTCCATCAACTGCTTTCAGTCAAGCCAGGCAGCCTTTCCCTACTTAGGATTGCCCCTGCCTCCCACCTCACCTACACCACCCCTTTTTTTTCCCAGTACTGAAGATTGAACCCAGGACCTTGTATCTACTAAGCAAGCGCTTTACCGCTGAGCTCCTTTGCATTTTTTTTTTTTTTGAGATAGAGCCTCACTACATTGTCTAGGCAGACCTTGAACTTGTGATCTTCCAGACATAGCCTCCCAAGTAGCTAAGATTACAGACCTACACCACCAGGTCAGGCTCTGGTCTTCCCTTTATGGGCCATTTATTTGGACAGATTGGCCCACCTGTCCTTCTCTTCCCAGGGTGAACCCAAGCTGTCTGCCCAAATGAAGGCTGTGTCAGCTGAATGTCTGGGGCCCCCACTGGACATCTCCACCAAGAACATCACTAAGTCCCTGGCCTCCCTTGTGGAGATCAAAGAAGATGGAGTGGGCTTCTCTGTCCGGGATCCCTACTACAGGGACAAGGTCTCACGCACCGTCAGCCTGCCCACCCGGGGCAGCACTTTGTAAGGAGGGGATCCAGGAACATGGGTCAAAGTGGGCAGAAAGTTAGGTCTCGGCCTCACAGTTCTGCTCTGTTCCAGTCCCCGGCAGTCTCGAGGAGGTACGGACACCTCCCCACTCACCCGGAGGAAGTCATATGACCGAGGACAGCCCATCAGGTAAGAGCATGTTCTAAAATCTGCTCCAGAGTCACTGCTGGTCTAGTCCTTGGGTGCATGAATGACTGTGAAGTTCCACTCTCTAGATCATCGTACACACTTTCTGACCAGGTCCAGCTGGGCTCAGTCTAGATACTGATACTTGGAACTATGTATTCAAGTATATATTAAAAACTGCTGATGTACACTGAACCTAGGTGGCTTTGTAGTAACTTGTTTGGCTGTTGTCCTGATGTGCTTTGTCCCCTTTAATGACCTTGGGTCCTTAGAAACTTCACTCTTTTTAAGGCCTCCTCAAAAAAACAAAAACAAAAAAAAAAGTGTGAAATCACCAGATAGTTGGTCGATGTTGTACATGTCTATAATCCCAGCACTCAGGAGGCTTGGACAAGAAGATCACTGAAAATCCAAAGCCATCCTGTTCTACATAGTAAGTTCTAGGCCACCCAGAGCTCATGAGACCCTGTCTCAAAATAAAAACAAATCCAAATCTCCATCAAAAAGCACAAAAATGCAAATAAATGAGAAATAACATGGTGCTAACTAGAGCATGGAGCGGATACTTATTCCTAGGATCATAGTGGAAACAGCCTCAGTCTGATACTGATACAGAAAAGCACCAGGGGTATTGATCATAGGATTACAAATGAATTTCAGTGAGTTGATGGATCTCCAAATGCAGAACGTGGGAATGATGAGCATAGGTTGGGTGGTTGGTTTTCTGAAGCACTCTTATTCTGACCCAGCTGATCTGGAACTCAGTCTGTAGCCCAAATTGGCCTTGATATACAACAATCTTCCTACCTCAGCCTCCCGGGTGCTAGGATTAAAGGTGGGCACCACCCTGTCCTACAAGGATAGGTTTTCCAGAATAACATCTGGGAGGTTGAGTGGGGACCAAGTTCTGAGATTACTGAACAACAGGTCCTATCTGGTGGGTCTTATGAAGGAGATGGAAGGCAAAAGCCCAGTACCAGGCAGGCCTGTAGGCAAGGGTATGGTCACTCACTGCTCTGTGTCCTCACTCATCAGGTCCACAGACGTGGGATTCACGCCTCCATCATCCCCTCCCACTCGGCCCCGCAATGACCGCAATGTCTTCTCTCGTCTCACCAGCAATCAGAGTCAAGGGTCGGCACTGGACAAGTAAGAGCAGGGCTGAGGTGGACCAGGGAGGGTGCCTGTGGCTGAGCCTTGCTAGGCTTGGTTTAACTGAGCACACCCCAGCCATGCTGTCTGGCCCTTCTGAGACTTGAGGCCCTGCTATTCTCATCCTTTCTGTACTGACCTGGGGCCTCCCTTCTCTGCAACCATGCTGGAACCTCAGGAGAGGAAAAGAAGGAAGCCACCAGGCTGGGGCGATCGGTCAGGAATGGTAGCTGAGTGGGGCAGGCATATCAGAAGGTGTTCAGAACTGCCCTGTTTCATCTGCTTCCACTGAATCTTTGCTTTTCTCTGAAGCCCCTTTCTTCAGCGTCAACCACAAATGCTTCACACGAGGCCGGTGGTCCTGTGTACTGCCCAGCAGAGTCTCCCTCACATGGCAGCACAGCTTGACTGGACTTAGCAGTCCTGTTGTCTTGCTTCCTTTCCACAGCTGTGCCCAGAGGGGTGCTCACTTTGCCTTACAGTGTGCTCCATGTTTGCATGCGTGATGTCATGTGAACTGTCCATCAAAGTCCCTGGTTCACATAAGAAGAATGAGGCCCAGAGCGCAGGACTGCTAACTCCCAGTAGCCTGTATCCCTGATAGTGGACTCTGCTTTGGGAGGACAGCCCCATCCTCCCTGGGCTCCTCTTGGTGTTCCTCCAAACTGCTTGACCCAGCATGGCCCTCTTCAGCTCAGCAGGCCCCAGAGGGATCCTCTCTTTGCTCCCTAAAAGCTTTCTTACTCCAAAGGACAGTGATGCTATGTCCTTCAGGGGAGCCCAAGTTGTCCTTTGTCCCTGGTGCCTGATATATGCTCTGTCTACTTCTCCACAGAAATGCCTCTTCCAGCCTCAAAAGGCTACTCCCTAAATGCTGAGCATGGGGGTAACCCAGCACCCCAGGCACCCTCCTTCTTGAATCCTACCTCATCACAGCTCAGCTCTCACTGGGCATGCTCTGTTGACAAGCCTTTCCCTCCCCATCAGGGAATGCTTCTCTCTGTGCCATTGTAATCAACCAGACGAGTCACTTTTTGGTTTTTGAAATACAGTCTTGGGGCTGGGGAGATGACTCAGTCAGCAAAGTTATTTGTCTGGCAAGTATGACCTGAGTTCAATCCCTAGAACCTACATAAATGCTGAGTGAGACATACATGAAACAGGATCTCACTGTGCACTCGGGCTGGCCTTGAATTCTTGATCCTTCTGCCTACAGGTGTGTGTCACTAATCCCACTTAGATTTGTCTCTTTTTTGCAAGAATTAGGGTGGGATTCTGTCTGTCCTAGCCTGGTCTATAGGCCTTGGTCTTGTGCAGGAGCCCAAGTCTTAGGACCCAAGTGTAAGGCAGAGCTAGCTTCTAGATATGATCCCAGTGGGCTTCCTAGGGACAGTGGCTTTGTAAGTGGAAGTGCTGGAAGAAGCCAGCTCCCAAGAAGGGGGAAGAGCAACCAAAGCTTCCTGCGGCTGCTAGCAGCTGTGGCTGGCCCCCAGCTTGTGCAGTGGGTCAGCTAGAGAGCTTGAAAGTAGCAGAGAGTCCTGGAACCATCTCCCCAAACATGGGCTGGCCTCCCATATCTCCTGTGGCCCCCTCCTTACCTCTACCCTGCTCGCCGAGGGACCCCTGGTGGCCTGCTGCTGGGGGGAGTCTCCTGGCTCCCAGGCCAGCCTGCCCTTCCCCTTTCTCGCTCTCCCCAAGGCCCTCCTCCCTTTGCCTCTCTGCCTCCCTTGAAGGAATAACCACCCTCTGACCTCTGCGCTGCTCCAGCCGCCACCGCCACCACCTCTGCCATTCCTATGCGTGTCTTCCTCTCTCCCCTAATCCAGCTAATTTTCTGCCCTCCCCAGGTCTGATGACAGCGATTCCTCTTTGTCGGAGGTCCTGAGGTACACACAGAATGTCTCTCGTGTTTGGTCCTCTCACTCTCTTCTCTTTTTCTTTGCCTCTCGCTACACCAGCCCCTCCTGCCTGTACACTTGTCCTCAGCATGCGGCCCTTCCTTTCCCAGCCCCTGCCTCCTCATCCTGTGTCCCTCCTGAGACTTCTTCCTGCCCCCACGGTTCCTTTCTCTCAAGGTGGTCTCATGACCTCAGACTGTGCTGGTCTGGCTTGGACCGTGGGCTTGGGGAGGGGGTGCAGTTGCTTGTGGCTGGCCTTATTCTCTTCTCCCTCCTGCCTTGGGCAAGGTGGGGAGGGACATGGAAGCCTGGGGTAGGCTGGATCAGAGCTCTGCCGAGCAAGGGAAAGGCACAGGGACCTGCCAAGCTGCTGTTCCTTTATCTGGTATCATTGGCTACAGTGGCTGTGCTCAGTAGACTTGAAGTGTCTACCCTGAAGACTTGAGCCTGAACAGGGCATCCAGTGAGATAGCACCCTGACCCTATCTCTTGGCACACTACTGTTTGGGGTCCTCCTCCCCTTCAGACTGTGAGATGACCAGAGGTTAGCCCTCCAGCCCACCCAGCACAACACCCCACAACAGGGAACAAGACCCGGGATCCTGGCAGCAAAGGGCTCTCGCTCTTCGAGCATGCTCTCTACTCGCCACACTCCACCCTGGGGCTGGCGCCGGCTGATCATTTAGACTGTCTGTCCCTGTGCAGTGAGGCCCTGCCATTAAATGCTACAGTTGTGTGCCAGCCACTTCAGAGGGCAGGTTCTCCTTTTGACACATTTTCATAGTTGGCCCAAACCAGTGTAACAAGTGGGGAGCTATAGATGAGTGTGCCTAGCTGGCTGGCATCCCGGCATGTCTTGGAGTTGGGCCTGGCGATAATGCTGCAGGTGGGATATTGGTCATCTCAGTAAACTCTCGGTCACAATGTCACTGCCAGAAGCAGAGTTTGAGAAAGAACTAGTTTCAGACATAACTGTCCCTGAGAAAATGAAGATCATTTCTGAACCCCAGGCACAAAATTTTCGCCCTTGCTCAGCTAAGCCTTATTCCCTCTCAGAGTGCTGTGAGGCCACACGCAGGTGTCATTTCAGGTCCCTGCAGCTTATTCCTGAGAGGCCCGAGCATCCTAACCCTCATCTGAGCTGCAGTCCCCTGAGCGGATTTATCCCTTTGGGTTTTGGAGCATGTTTGTCTATTGAGATAAGGTTTTTCTGTATCTATCAAGCTGGCCTTGAACTCCTTATCTAGTCCAGTCTGGCCATAAACCCATGGCAATACTTCTGTTTCAGCCTCCTGAGTGCTGTTTATACAGACATATGTCACCACATAAGCCCTGATTTATCCCTTTGTAAATAACACACAAGCCTAGACATACTGGTCCAACAGGGATCTCTGGGTAGAGATGCCTGTCACAAACATCAGTCTCACTGCTAGGAAGTGCAGGCCCCAGAGCAGTGATTGACTAATGGAAGTACTGGCTGGGAGGGCAATGGCCTGGACATCCTTACTTCTCTCCTTAATCTTGGCCAAAGCAGCGTGTAGTCTGATGGGTTTGTAGCACTTGCATCTGGGTATGTGCCTGCCCCCAGCTCTGAGTTGGGCAGCCTTAGGGAAGAATGCCCCCCCATGCTTCCTGCTCCATCCAGTGTGCCAAGCATGGAGGTTCCTTCCATGAAATGTTGAGGATGATAACTGTAGCACTTCTCAGCTCTCAGGCCTTGATGGAGTTTTGTTAGAGTCCCAGAATCTCCATCATTAGCCTCTTGCCCCTCTGCCCAGACCCCTCTTCCGTGTGCCTCATCAGCCTGGCCCTGGTCTCCTTGGCTGACTGGCCCATCCTCTCTCCCTCTTTCCTGGGAAGGGGCATCATCACCCCTGTCGGAGGAGCTAAGGGTGTGCGGACAGCCCCGCTGCAGTGCGTCTCTGTGGCCGAGGGCCACACCAAGCCCATCCTTTGCCTGGACGCCACCGACGAGTTGCTTTTCACTGGGTCCAAAGGTGAGTGGAGTCCTGAGGAGGTGAGTGGGGTTAGGGTCTCCTACCCACCCTACCTCCCTGGGGAGTTGAGGCTGTGAATTGGGGGAGGGAACTTGGTTACCACTCTTGCCTCTTGCCTTGACTTAAGGCTCCCACCCTGGCCAAGACTTCTCTCTCACCTGATCCTGCCGACTTTACCAGCACTCCTTTCCAGATCTTCCTTAGGAATTCAGGAAGTTTCTCAGATGAACAGTGTCTCCTGTGCCACCACTCCCCTACATTGTCCCTGCTAGACAGTTCCTTTGGTCTCAGCAATGGCATTCCACAGTGTTAAGATTTGACTAACAGAATGAATACATTTGTAGCAGATATGTATGGAGAAACCCAAACATCTATGCACACATATCCAAAGCAGGATGGGGGGATAGCTGTCAATCACGGAGTGCTTGACTGGCTCCCAGTTGCCCTCTGTGTGCTTGCTGCTTGGTTATTTAGTCAGTATTGACATTTGTAGCAATTTTCTTTTAACCCAGCACACTTGAGCAGCCCTCACACTTTACCCTGAATTAAAGTTCTTTGCAACTCCTCTGTCCCCTGAGTTTCACTTTCGCCAAATTTGGTGAACCAATGAGTTTTGCTTACAGAGCATGAGGAGTTGCTCACAGAACACAGGAGCAGGGTAACTGCACTACGACAAAGTCTCACCCCATCTTGGATAGCAAGCTGCATCATGGGGTCCCCCCCCACACACAGCGTTCTCCTATGAGCCCAGCGCACATGTCACGTTTCTCCCATTGGACTCAGGGTTCCTTCTTTTAGCTCTGTCTCCTCTCCCCACTAAGTTTGACATTCTGGGTAGCTGCCTGGCCCCTGGTTGACTTCACCCCTTCCTCATGGCTCCCTCCTTGTGTCTGGCAGACCGTAGCTGCAAGATGTGGAACCTCGTGACAGGACAGGAGATTGCAGCACTCAAGGGCCACCCCAACAACGTGGTCTCCATCAAGTACTGCAGTCACTCAGGGCTGGTGTTCTCTGTGTCCAGCTCCTACATCAAGGTGTGGGACATCCGGGACTCAGCCAGGTGCATTCGGACCCTCACGTGAGTACTGCCCTGCCTCACAACAGGCCGGGTTAGGGGCAGGGAAGCATCGAAGGACCACTAGGTATAGCACAACCTGGCTGAATGGGCACAAAGACCCTGACTGGCCCACGGAGTTGGTTTAACTCTGGGGGACAAGGTAAAATCCCTTGGCTTGGGACAGCAGGTTTGTCAACCTTTAGCCTGCCTTGGCCTCCACTGTTGTCCTGTCCCCTAAGCCTTCTCCTTTGAGATGGGCAGATAGACCTAAGGAGTCCCAAAGCAGGGTGAAGCCAGCAGGTGACAGAACCCCCAAAGCCAGTTCAGTCACCAGCCTGCACAGATGAGTCCCCCCCCCCAAGCATGGTCCTAATACAAGGGAACAGACCCTCATAAGGGTCCTCCAAAGGTCATGCTCACTTCACTTTACACTTGTAAGCCACGGTGCATTGTTCAGTTTGAAAAGCAAACGCAGGAGATCAAGGGGAACAAAATTATTCTGCATGGTACTGCAATCAATCACAAGTAATGTCAGGCTCTTGACTGAACCTATAGACTATAAAATGCTCAGAATGAGCCCATTGTAAGTGATGGGCTGGGGTGATAATGATGTGTGGGTGTAGTTCATCATTTGTGATAAAGGCCACTTGTTTGTTAATGGGAGAGGTAGGCATGGAGGAGGAATTTGTATTTGAGAAATCTGTGTACCTTCCACTTACTTTTGCTGTAAGCCTAAAGCTGCTCTTAAACAACAACAAAAACAGTCTTAGGGGAAAAAAATCAGTCAACAGAATGAGAATTTTCACAGATGAGGAAATGGGAGCTCAGAGAGGTTAAGTGATTTCCAATGAGCCAGGGTGAAAGCTAGTTTCCTGAACAGTCCGTCAAAGCCTTCCTGGTCATAGATACCGACAGGTCACATGGAGACTTATCGTGCTAAAAGCAGAGTAGAACTTTTCCACTGGCTTTGCTTCTAGGGAAAACTGTTGATCCCCCCCATAGGGAAGGAAGCAGCTTATTGAGTACTGAAGTCACCTTCTCCTTGCTGGGACACAGTACCTGACCAAAAGCAGCTGATGAGAAGAAAGTTTTTTTTTTTTGTTTTTTTTTTTTTTTATTTTGGCTCATAGTCACAAGGGGAAGCTCCATTTTGGCAGGGGAAAGCATGGCATGAGCAGAGGCTGGACATCACCTCTGCCACAGCAGGTGAAAAACAGCAGCAGGAGAATAAGCCAAATTCTGGCAAGGGGGAGCTGGCTGCAACACCCCTAAACCCCACCCCCAACAACATACCTCCTCCAGCAAGGCTCCACCTCCCAAATTGCCATCAGCTAGGAACCAAGCATTCAGAACACACGAGTTTATGGGGGACATCTGATTCAAACCATCACATCAGGGTTGGTCTGAGTGAGGGTCTGTTTGTTTCTTGCCCCACATGGATGGGCTGGTTTCCTCATGGGCAGGTCCTCGGGCCAGGTGATCTCAGGAGATGCTTGTGCCGCCACATCTACTCGCGCCATCACCAGTGCCCAGGGGGAGCATCAGATTAATCAGATGGCTCTCAGCCCCTCGGGAACCATGCTGTATGTCGCCTCTGGCAATGCTGTCCGCATCTGGGAGCTCAACAGGTCAGTGAGTTGACTGGGGAGGAGGCTCAGGTGAGGTCCCCAGGAGAGCATGGGATGACCCACACCAGAGTGGGGAGGTCCTCCGCTGTACCTCCATTCCTACCTGCTATAAGGCAGCAGCCTCCCTCTGAGACCTTTGATCTTGACATGAGAGGGAGGGAGCATAACCTGGTTTATTCCAGGAAAGATCCCTCACCAACCCAGGGGCCTCTCCAACCCACTGCCCTTGGCTGGGTCTCTCCCCATTGCAGGTTCCAGCCCATTGGCAAGCTGACTGGCCACATTGGCCCTGTGATGTGTCTGACAGTCACCCAGACTGCCAGCCAGCATGACCTCGTGGTGACTGGCTCCAAAGACCACTATGTGAAGGTACTGAGGTTACCTCTACTCTGCCTAGGGCCATTCTCATTGTTGCCTCCTCTCTCTTCCACCTTTGCCCTCTGTTGCCTTGGGAGCACTTTTTTGAAAAAGAAACTTCTGGAGATTTGTGCTGCAGAGTGTACCTTCATAGAGGGCCAGGAAGATGTGTACAGAAAGTTAGGGCGTAGCATTATTTTGTAAAGGAAATGACAGCCCTCCTGTCTCAGGTTCAGTGGGAAGTCCACTGAGTGGATGCAGTGCAACTGCTGCCGTGGTAAGTGGGAAATCAGTGCACACCAAGCTCCCTGCTCCTGCGATTAGAAACTGGCCAGACCCTGGAAAGCAGCAGATATGAGGGAGATGAGGGCTGTGGGACTTTGGTGCTACAGAGTCATGGTCTGCCCCCAACCCTGCCTCTGCTGGGCTCTCCCTGTCTGCCTGTCCTCCTGCAGATGTTCCAGCTGAGTGAGGGTGTGATGGGCACCATCGGGCCCACCCACAACTTTGAGCCCCCACACTACGACGGTATCGAGTGCCTGGCTATCCAGGGAGACATCCTGTTCAGTGGCTCCCGGGACAATGGCATTAAGAAGTGGGACCTGGAACAGCAAGAGCTCATTCAGGTATCAGGAGGGTTGGGGAGGAGAAGGGTGAACCAGGGTAAGGCCCCAGGCAAACAGTTTGCATAACACCACCCCCACCTCAAGCCACCTGCCTGCTGTCCACCCTCTTCCCTGCGGTCCCCACAGTCCACTACCTATAGCCTCTGCTAATTCCATATGGCACCTTCTGCACCCTGTTTGCTGGACACCTTGCCTCCCAGCCCTCGGGTTTGATGAAGACATTCACATAGTCTTGAGTGTAAATGTGATGCACCTAATCCTCCTTCTTGGAAGCCTTTCCCTCTTCTCTCGGCTCCGCTGAGGGCCAGAGGCTTCTCCAGCAGTGTAGATTTGGAGGTTGGAGCATGGTAGCCAGGGCAGAAAGAGTCATCGGGGCCTCCGAGTCCTCTGACACAGGTCAGCTCAGCCTGGCTCCTGGGGTTGGTGGGGCCTGTCTGCATGGTGGCCGCAGAGATCAGGGGAGGTTGGTAGCAGCCTTTCTTCACACCTCACTGGCCCTGGTCCTCCCACAGCAAATCCCCAATGCACACAAGGACTGGGTGTGTGCCCTGGCCTTCGTCCCGGGCCGGCCCATGCTGTTGAGCGCCTGTCGTGCAGGCGTCATCAAGGTTTGGAATGTGGACAACTTCACGCCCATCGGTGAGATCAAGGGCCACGACAGCCACATCAATGCCATCTGCACAAACAGCAAGCACATCTTCACAGCCTCCAGGTGGGTGCTAGACGGAGAGGCTCCCTCCCCTCTCCCTGGTGTGAGTAGTCAGTGACTAGCCCAAGGCCATGCAGCTGTCCTGTAGACCCGACTCCCAGTGCAGAACCTTTCTCTCCCCAGCCAGAGCCCTACATGCTGCTGTTATACTAGGCCGGGGAGCAGGGAGCCCCTGGGCCCCAGGCCAGGACCTGCCCTGTGGCCCCTCACACAGCAGTCCCGGCCACTGTCATGTCCAGGAAGTGACAGACTTCCCCACTTCCCTCAGATGATGCTCTCCAGCCCCAGGTCTGGTCCCTGTGCAGGCAGTGCCCAGGCCCTCATCCCAGGGGTACTACTCATCTGGGTGTCTTCTTTTTCCTTCTCGTTCCGACCATGTCCCTTCTCTCCCTCTCCCCATCCCGTGTCCTCTTGCCGTTCCTCTCTGCCTCTCCACCTCTCTCCCCCCACAGTGACTGCCGGGTAAAGCTGTGGAATTACGTCCCTGGACTCACTCCTTGCCTTCCTCGCCGAGTCCTGGCCATAAAGGGCCGCGCCACCACCCTGCCCTGACCTTCCCCCTCCTCTCTCATTGTTCACCCCCTCTTGCCTTTTCCTGTCTTTCCCTACTTCGATCTGAGCTGCTTCTTCACGGTATGAGATTATTTTACTCTTTCTTCTTACTCTCCCTTCCTGTCTTGCCTGGTCCAGAGAGACCACCCTGCTCGCCCCTCTTACCAGCATGAGCCGTGGGACAGAGCCCAGGTATCAAGAGCAGAGTGGTTGGGGAGGCATTCCGGCTTGGAAAAACAAAGCGATGAACAGGAAAGCCTAGGAGAATGATCACGCAGGGCCTTTGAGATCCTGGGCTGGGCCCTTCCTCAGTCCAGCTCCGTTTTAAACCCTCATGCCCCCTGCTCCTAATCAGTGCTCATCTCTGCCCAGCCTCATGTGTGGGAGGGAGGAATGGGCCCATCTTTTACTTTGAGGGGTGGCCATCTGGGCTCACTTCGAGAGCTAAGCAACCCCTGCTCTGTCCTCTCCACAGTGACCTGACAGTGAAGTTCTGGAGCGTGCGGAGGCTACCAGCAGCCCACCCTCAAAGTTAGGCCAGAGAGAGACCAGACCCTCAGCCCCAGTAGTCTACACAGAGTGGAAGAGAAGCTGTGGCCTGACCACACCAGACTGACCAGCTGCACTGGGGACAGAGGGTGTAGCCCCTCTCCTCTTCTGCTTCCTCTCCCTTGGCCTTCCCCCAGAATACTGTCTTCTCTGTCCCTCTCCTGCCTCTTAGCAGCTTCTTGGTAAGAGGAGAGGCTGTGGGGAGGGAATTAAGCTGTGAAGCCAAAGGGCATTATCCCCTACCCAGTCCCCACTGAGCCAGCCCTGCCCTTCCCCCAGGCCCTCAGCCTAGGAGTCCATCTATCTTCCAAAGAGCTGGCTTCCATCTCCCAGCCCCACCTCTGGAGCCACTGCACCTGCCTTTGAGCCCAATAAGGGTGTTCTCAGGTAACCATGGCAACCAGGTGTAAGCAATTGGGCATTGTAGCTGACCTGCACCCTATGGCCACAGCTAGTCCCAGCGGGGTCTATCCATTCCTTGAGGTCCTGTTACGATGAGGCCACAGTGGAGCTCCTGGATAGATTCCTTTGTGGTGAGGGTCAGGAATACTTCAGTCATTTAATTTATTTTTTATTTTATGTTTTGCTGTTGCCTCCTGGAAACTGACTTGAAGTTTCTTCCCACATGCTTTTTCCCTCAGCTCTTGGGAAGTTTGCTCCCTGGCACTCTAGGGCTCCCTCCTCTGCTTCCTATGTAGAGGAGGGAAATGCCCCCTCCACTTATTGCAGCTCTGGCCTTGTCCCAGCTCTGTCCCCAGAGCCCCTTCCAGTGCAGCCCAGGTCTCTAGGCCGCCTGACGTCATAGTGCCTTCCTCCATCCCAGGGCCTGGCACCATACTGGGTATACCGCCTTATGCCAGCCATGCCCATGACCCACGCATGTTTTCATCTTTGTGGGTCTGGTGCCCACCCCACAGCCCAGGGCAGGGAGCCATGCTTCTCAGAATCATGTGTGGTCCCATAGGAAGCAGTATGGTGGACTGTCCACTAGGAGGTGCTTGGGTAGTGAGACTGGCACCTTGCCCATTTCCCAGCCAACTGCATTGTCACCCCTAAATGGGAAGAATTTCCCCAGCTTCTCTCCCTTTCATTCAGCACTGAATTTAGACATGGGCTTGTGGGGACAGCTCTCTCTCTCCCCACTCCAGATGAGATGGTCTATGTTATTACTCCATTGCTTCACTGGTCTCAGTCCAAAGGACATGTGAACTTCACATAGCTCGGGCAGTACTTCTGCTCTTGGCATCTCCCTCTAGAGCCAGGGCCATTGGATCCTGTCCACATGGCCCTAGTGTAGGTGGTCCGGCCTAGCTAAGGCCTAGAGGCCTGCCCTTCCCTGGGCCCTCCCAGAGCTTCCCTGCCTGGAGGCTGCAGCTAAGAAGGCTGACTTTTGAGGGAGGGGTGGCCTCTGCTGGACCTGGAATGAAGTCTAGGGAAGCGGATATACCAGACGAGGCACCTGGAACGCTGGTATCCTGAACTCAGACAGTCTGTCTGTGATGACCAGAAATCCTCCTTCCTCCACGCATTCCTAGGGTGCTGGGAAACTCCCTCAGCACCCACAAGAGACCATATCTTCTCCATTCCACCTCCCTCCCCTCTTGAATGGAAAGCTTGGACTTTGTACCCTGTAAGAAAACCCAGCACCCCTCTGCATGACTGTTTACAAACTACAGAAACACGTGAGACTTGTGCCCTGCCCCGTGGGCCGGGCTGCCCCAGCCTGGGGCACCTGTACTGTAGATGCAAGGCCTGTTCTTGCACGACGACGTGTGCTCTTACAGCCCCGGAGAGGTGCTCATCGTTATTGCCTCTTCTGCCGTTTGATGGGTCTCTACCTCACGGTGGGGCTGCTCTGCTGTCCCAGCAAGTGTCATTGACTAAACTTGAAGTCCTTTGGAGCGCTGAGCCCATCATTCCCGAGCCACTCTGAGCCATGTCCGGGAGCACTAGCATCCCCGCCACTCTCTCAGCGTTGCCCAAGGTACAGTTAGGGGCAGGCCCCCAGCTCCATTCACTGCACAAGCATCGGAAGTGTTGGAAGCACAAACTGGCTGTAATTTGAGCACAAAACCAGGGCTCTCTCAGCAGGCAGTGTGAGCAGACCTGGGCCCAGGAGGCTTCTCCCATGTTGGCTGTGTCCCAGATTAGACTAGGGGTGCCTGTTTGGGGCTTGTTCACTCATCGTATTACTTGTGCCCATCCTAATTGAGGACCAGCCCACACTTGGATGCTATGGGGTCCTCCTTAGTTCCCACACCCCAAGCCTTTAAAGACCTGAACACAGGTTCCCCTCCCACACACATCGGGCCCGAAGAACTTGAACCCATGCTCTCATCTCCCGGGCTGAGCCCCTGTCTTTGCTTCTGGAGCTGATTAGCTTCTACCTGGATGGAAGGTGGCTTCTGTCCTCATGCCTCTACACAGTCCTGGGCCAGGACTGCATTCTAGTATTAACCAGTTCAGTGTTTGCTCTTGTTGGAGAAACGACTCCCCACACAGCAGCCAAACTCCTCCAAGGCCATGCCTGGAGCAGCCTCTGGAGACGACCGAGGAGAGAGGAAAGTCAAGAGGCAGAGGCCAGCCCAGCCCTTCAGGTGGTCAGAGTACCACCAGTAGCTGCTTGGCCAAGATAGCTGTGGATTTGGGAGTGCTCAGCCACCCTCTTGACTCAGCTGCCACCTTGGAACTCTCCACCCTCAGCTGTCTGTCCCTGCTATGCACCTGAGGCTGTGTGGCTTGGGTCCAAGTCAACTTCAAGCACAAAACCACGAAGAGAAGATGCTCACTTGCTGGAATGTTCTCATGCTACCTCGTGTGGCAGAAGCACAGGTGGATGGCAGCTGTGAAGTTGGGGTATTATGGCTCTTTGTCCTGCCCTCTCCCAACTCTTGGGGGCCACCCCTGGAATCTGGCTAGATGCAGGAACCCCCCCTTGGTTGTTCAGACATTGCCCATGCCTGGTGTGTTTGTGTGGGCAGTCCCTGTCCTGCCAGGAGCAATGAATTCCTTTCCACCATGTAGCCCAAACCCGTGACATCTGTCCTTCAGTCATCAGAGAAACTGCTTGCTAATTTCTTTTCTGGGCTCAGCCCCTCACGGGTCAGTGGCCAGTGCCCCCTACAGGCCTTCCTGAACCCAGCCCAGATCTTCCCTCTTCCGTGTAAGGGAAAGTTCTGTTTCTTTGGAACCATTCCCCCAACTCCTGCACTTAAATGATTCCCAAGCCTCCCCCCCCACACATACACCTTAGTTCGGTCCTTCAAACCTGTGTCTGAAAGGCCTTGCCAGAAAGTGGGAAGTAGAAGCTGTTGAGAGCCAGAGAAGACTTCTGAAGTGAGCTCCTGCCCTGCCCACCAGCTTTTTCCTAGCCAGGCTGTAGGGTCTCTTGGCTCATGCGCTCTGTGATGTGGTAGCACAAGGTGTATATATGTTTTGTACCTCTGCCGATGCTGTACATAGTGTATGAAAGTTATTTAAGCCTCACGCTGTACATTTCTGTTCTGAGATTGGATGTGTGTGTTCTAAGGACTTGTCATAAATAAAACCTGAATGACCATCATCCATGGAGGTGTGATCAGAAGGCTAACCTGTGGCTGGTGGCCTTTTGGTGGTAGGTGAGTGGGTGGGTGGGGCTGGCCTCTGGGATTGGATCCCATGGGAGAAGAATCTGCCTTGAGTTTAGCGTTTCTCTCATTAGGAAGCAGCACTTGGAAATGATGCATTCCCAACCCTTTATGTCACCTGCTTGGGTCAGGGCAGGTGCCGTTGCTGAAGAGTTAATAGATGCTTCCTACCCTATGAAGCAAGAAAGACTTCATAATAGGAGTGACTATCCCTCTCCCTCTTTCACTAACATATTGCATGCCTTCTCTAGGGTCAGGGCTCACTGAGTATGGTGCCTACTGGACACATGGTATTCGTTCACCACTCGCGGAAAAAGGACAAATATAAATACATCAAAGGCTCATGTACACAAGCAGCTCGGTGGTGGTGACTTTACTAGACCATGCTTGGCAGGCTTTAGGAAGCTGTACCTCCCCACTATTTTTCCTTTTGCTTTTGTGCTGCTAAGCCCATGCTCAACACTGAGCTGCCCTTCCAACTCCAACTACATCACTCCGTCCGCTCTGGGGAGTCTCGCCCATCCCTAGGCAGAGGCTCCTAGAGAGAGCTGTGCCTTTACCATCAGCTGAGGCCAGAAAGTTCTGCTTTCTGACTTTTGGACTGGGGTGACAGGAGACGGCAGAATCCTTTTTTCCTGTTTCTCAAATGTAAAACCAAAGTGGCTTCCTCAAGCACCACAAGTCCCTGCTGCTTACTCCATGGTAGGAGGGGAGGGATGCTGGAAGAGGATTCCCAAGAAAGCTTCTAGTCCTCAAGCAAAAGGTCCTTGGCAAATGGGAGGGGACCCTTAGCCACAGAGGGAGACCCAAGTGGCAGAACTGCCCTATATCCCCAGCCTCTTTAGCGGGCACAGAGCCTGCTGCCTTGGGGAGCAGAATGGCTTCCTGAAGATGGTTGTTTGGGGCCAACAGAGCCCCACCCCTGCCATTCTCCTGCTCCACCCTTGCTCCCCACAGGCCCATATTTCACACAGAACAAATGGGCCCACTGTGAACTGCAGGAAATGACAACTGGGTGTGTGAACTGCTGCTGTCCTGGCCATGGAGATTAACCCTGGTGATCTGAGGGTTCCTCCCCTCACCCCCCAGAAGATTGGCAAGAAAAATTTTTCCAAGTTCAAGTCAGCCTGTAGGGACACCAACACTCTTGGGAAAGATTTGGAATATTAAAGATTCTTTAATGGTTTTATTGTGTGGTGTTTCTTCCCCCAGACCATAAGCAGAATGGATCTGCTTGCTTTGGAGACTGGAAATCTCAGGATCACTGACAAATGACAGCTCCAGGTTGAGGGAGAGGCCTAGCTCAGGAAACACACAATTGGGTGATAGATAAGGGCACCAAAAGTTCTCTGGCCTACATATGCATTTGTATACGCATGTACCTATACTACACATCACCCCACAAACACACATACATGCATGCACACATGCACATATGTACACGGAAAAAAATACAATTTTTTCCAAGTCTCTCAAAGGAAATCAAAGCCCAGAGAGACAACAGAATCAACAGAGAAAGCCCTAGAATCTATTACCTTGGCTTGACTGAAGTGAATAATTTATGGAAGCCCTCAAATAGTCTTGGAAGGTCTCATCCCAAATATTTGACCTATTAGTTTTGTTTATAAGAGCTACCATTGGTCCTTGTTTAAGCAGAGCATTGTTGTCCTTTGAGGTCAAGGAAGGGAACACCAGTGTGTTTCTGAGTCTTACACGATTTCTTTTTGCCTCCATGTGAAGCGTTCAGTTCAAAGGTTCCTAGTGATAGGTCACAGCAGCTAACGGGGACCCAGAGAAGTACAAGCTTTCTCCTTTTATTAGCAAAATTCTTCAGAGGGGCACATCATTTCCAGAAGAGAGCTCAGGAGCCTAGCCTCACCCTCAGTCTTGGTAGCAAGCCTTCATCTGGGACTCAGGATGTAGGTTCATGAGTTTCGCCTTGGGTACCTCCTCATGTACAGACACGAGGAAGTGGCCTTGGCCAGCAGCTGCTTCTCCTTGACTTCTAGGACGTAGAAGGTCTGTATGGTGAGGCAGCTAACCATGGGGTCAGGGTCTCTCTGCATGTGCCGTAGGGCTGCAACAGACATGGCTGGAGATGGAGCTCTGAACAGAGAAAAGCTGCTAGGCTGGGCAGAAGGGCCCCAGCCATGCTGACACAAAAGAGGAGGTAAACGGGGTGGAGATGGGTAGCTTCTAAGATTCAAGCAAGAGTTTCTTCTGGAAGTCCATGCTGCTCAGTGACAAGCAGGACCCAAGGCTCCAGGAGCACACGGCTGGATGTGTCACTAACTGTCCAACACCATTCCTCTTCTTGGGCCTCTCGCTTTTCCCTCCCTGGTTCTGTCCTTCCTCCCTATTAGACCAGTGACTTCCAGAAGGGCTACAGGCCAAGATGGAGCCACTCCTGTGGGCCACCATCTCAGGAATGCAGTGTGGAGAGAGCTGAGATGGAGGAAAAGGCAGGCTGTGTGGAGGACATTTCTCAGGGACAGTGAGATACACACAGGTGAGGGACTACATACAACATGAGCAGTTAGGAGGGCTCCTGGCGGAAGGGCCTGGGGGCCTAGGAGTTCAAGGGACCTTCCTGACTGATAATGGCCTCAATCTTAATAGCAGTGAAGGTGAGTAAATGTGGGTTGGGCAGAGGGGCTCTGACCAATACCCCAAACCTACATGCCTTGGAGACCAGCCTTCTCTCCTCTCCTCCCCTCATTTCCCAGCCTCCTCTCTGACACCAGAGTCCGTAAAAGATGCATGCAGTGGGCGATGGGCTTGCATTTACCTGTGTATGCCTCTTCAATCTCCTCCATCTCTGCCACGTCAAGGGCCTGGATGATCTGGCCTACAAGGACACACAGGCACCTCAGTGGGTCCTGTTTGCAAGTGCTCCTGTGCCCTATCCCCGTCACCATTCCTTCCTTTGTCCTTCCTACCCTTGGCCACCAGCCTCGGGGCTGGATTTGTCCCATGAAGTCAAAACTACTTTCCCTAATTCTGTGAAGCATTTTAAGCAAATTGGGCCAGGTGAAGGGGTGGCTGTCCTGCCCCAAAGATGCTTGTCTCTGGGGTGACAAAAAGGTAGTGCCCACCTATCTTTGAGCTTCTTCTACTGGGTATCATTCACAGCCTTGATACTTTAGCCTTTGAAAGGTCTGCTTCCCTGGCCTCCTAGGATTTGGCCCAATCTGCTATAGGAAGGTTGCCCAATCCAACCAGGGACTCTGTCAGGGACGGGGAGCAGATGGAGACAGTCTGGCATAGTTACCAGGGACTCTGTAATTACCGTGGATCTTGTAATTTCCCCCCCATATGCCAGGTCCTCAATCTGTTTGAAGGAATCTCCATCATGGAGACAGTAGCTCCAAGAAGATGGAAGGCCATACCTGTGAACCAAACGGCTGCCTGGCGGATGGGGACCTGCGGGCTCTTGAAGAGAGCCACACACTGCTTCAGAAACCAGAGCGCTTTGTTTTTCTCCTGCTTTAGCTGTAAGAAGAGGTGTTAGGACATAACTGAAGAGGCCTGCTCCCCTCTAAGCAGTAGGCTCAAATGAACTTATCCCGACTACAGACATCTTTCAGAACCTTCTACAAATCTACCCCTCATCTCCCAGCTTTTGAAATCTCATTTTCTTCATAAAGCCTTCCTGGATTGACCAACCACAGCAATCACAATGTGTGCAAACCCCCTGACACAGGAGTACTCAGTTCTGACCTCCCCTTGGCCTAAACATTATCCTGCCTTCAGGCCTCCTCCTAAAGACAACCCCCTGCAGGAAGCTTCTGGCTGTGTCTCCTTTGTATTAGAAAGTACATTCCTCTGAAAGTCCTCTGAAATTACCAACGTGTGTGCCTAGCTCCCCAGTGTAGACAGGAAGCAGGAGGGCAGAACCACCAGGAGATGCCCAGTACTCAGTGAGTAGTTCACAGGGAAACCGCTGCTTCTGCTGGGGAGGCCACCTCCCTTGCACAGTGCAGAATGGTGAGTCAGCCACAGGCTTACCAAGGCCCCGAGGATGGTGAATACATCCTTCTCAGTGAAGACTGCTTTGAGCTTGGACCAGCCCAGGATGCTGGCTGTGTTGCTGAGGATGAGCCGGCAGATCTGGAGAGACAAGACACTCAGCATGAGGGGTCATGGGAGCGACGCTGGGCACACACAGAGGGGTACAGAATGTAGATTGATGGCTTGCATCCCTTTTGGCCTCGCGGGGATAGAGACTGAGCCAGCAGGAATCCAGGCTTAGGAGAAGAGCAGGCTTACTGATAATACCTTTGCTCATGAAGAGGAATGTGAAGTGACAGTTCTAGAGATGTTTCCAGTTGCAGGGTTCTACGCAGAGGCCCAGAGCAGCGCTCTGCCCACATCACATCCTTCACCAGCACCACTTCCCACCCCCAAAACAGTCTCTGCAAACAGATTTTCTCAATGTCTTTTTATCCCTTAAGACAGGGTCTTGCCCAGGCCGATGTCAAACTCATAACTCTCCTGCCTCGGCCTTGGATGCTTGGGTTACAGGTATGTACCACCACCCCTGGCTTCCTCAAAGTCTTGCTATCTACATCAAAGTTGGCTCTGTGGGGAATACCAGTGCTGAGTTCATCAGGAAGGACTCCTCTCTAAAAGATGTCTCTCTATTGCTTGCTTAGCAGTATCCTCAGATGTGCCTAATGGGCCTCAGAGAGGGCAAAGCAGCCTCTCACGTGGGCATGGTGTCTGGTTACAAACCAAGTCAGCAGTTTCCAAGTTTTCTAGCCAGAGTACATGCTTGTGGTGTCCTGGACTCAGAACTGGGCTTGTCACAACCAGCTCTGCCCAGCAGACTGCCTCCAGCTGGACGTCCCCACCCAGAGAGCTCCATCTACCCTGAGTGGCAGTGACTACACAGGGACAGAAGGCATTCTGGAAGAGGGCCATAAGGGCCACGACAGGGGAGCAGAGGTTGGAGCTGGCATCAATCCAGTGACTTCCGGCCTCAGAGTCTGTATACCCACAAGCTGTACTAGATTTGATGGTCACCTGGGTGGAGCCACAGATGGAGAAATCTGTCACAGCAGCCACTCACCTCTACTTATGGAGCCTCTCCAAAGTCCATCCAGGGGCCCCTCGCTTTCAAGCAATCCATCCCAACGCAGCCCCTGCCCAAGGGCTTACCACGCTTGGCACAACTGGGCTGAGCCTGGCCTCTCACCTCAACCACCTCTGCGTTCACATCCTGCAGGTGTAACACGTGAAGGACTATCAAGTTGAGGATCTGGTGCCTCAGAGGAAGAACAAGGACCCTCCTTGTGACCTTGGCCAGGAGACTTCTGTAGATTTGAAAGGCCATCAAGCGCAGATGGTCTGATTCCTGAGAGAGAAGACACCCACACAGCAAGACACGACTATGTTGTTCCACCAGTTCCCCAGGGATCTGCCCCCACCAACTCCATGTGCCTGTGTGCACAGACCCCCCCCCATTTGCTTTGACTGCTCAGCTCTCTGGTACGATATGGCACTTCTTTGACCATTAGGAGACAAGGGGACAGAAACAAGAATGGCACTGAGGTCAAGAGAAGGTAACCATCTCCACCATTTCACGGCCATCTAGTGAAGAGACCCTTCAAGGGCTTTACTTCCTCAAAGAAGGGCACCAGTATGAAGGCCAGCTGAACGAGGAAAGAAGATGAATGGTGCCAGGTGAGGTCCTCGAGGAGGCGCTTCAGCGTGAGGAAGGTCTCTGTCACCACGTTGCTGCTGGAGGAGTAGCAGCAGCTCAGGAGGTGCGGCTGCAGGATGTGGAAATGCCTCACCTGCGGAGTGGAGCAACAGCTGCTCAGAAATGCCCCTGATCGCTCTCACTTCAGGTACGGAGCCCCTCAGGAAGACCGGTGGGCACACACTCGTGCTCTTCGCCTGGGAGTGACCCAGGCAATAGGTGGTGGTCAGTGGACTGCCTAGGAAGGCGCTGTGCTAGGAATCTCCTGCCATGCATGGGGCAAAGGGGAGAATGCAGAAGGGGCTTCACTGTACCATATGTTCTCCTTAGTGCCTTCCTAGCCTCTCCAGAGACCTGGCTAATATGTCTGGGATCCTGGGATGGGCTGGGCTTATTCTCTGAAGTGACCATTGGATAATGTTTTCTGGGAGCCTTTCCTAAAAGGGAAGAAGCACGAGTGGTTCAAACCCTGATCCTCTGTCCTTGAGGATTGACCTCATGAGGATTTGTACTCTGATCCCAAGAGAGTGTCCCATCCTATCTATAATTGGCCACACCAGCTTCCAGGTTCTCCCATTCTTCCCTGAGAGCATGTCCTTGGCCCCTGGCCCATTTTACCATGTTTGTGTGCTTCAGAAAGAACACTGCCATCTGCAGCAACAGCTTCACTGTGGCTGGATCCTCACACTTGAACCACCTTGCCAGGATGTTGGTGGAGTCCTCATCCACAATGTCTGCCACATCTGGACACTGAAGCAGCTGGGAGAGGGGAAAGCAAGAAAGATGGACAGTTGGACAAGGTGAAAACAGCTTTGAATCTAGAGTCCTACCTATTAGTTAAGGAATGCTTTTTTCCAGCATTTATGCATGCATATTATATATTTTGAGCCTATTCATCCATTACCTTCTCTTGTCCCCCCTCCCCCTGAACAGCCTCTTCATCCTAACTTGTACCACTTCTATTTTGATATATTATTTTTGTGACTCGCTGAGTTTAAACAGGGTCGCTTGCACGAGAATGGGTGGGGATTATTTACTGGAGTGTGAGCAATCTATCAGTGGCTATACCACTGAAGAAAATGTCTCCTCTGCCCCTCCTCCCGCCAACCACCATGAACTCTTCACAATAACTCTTCAGAGAGGGGTGAGGCCCTCACGAGCCCCTCCACTATACTTGACAGAATAATTAATGAGCCAAATCTTGTTCAGGCCCTGTGGAGATAGCACAGCTGCAAATGAACTCATGAATGCAATAGCCATGTCGTGTTCTGGAAAATAGCATTCCACAGCACTCCTCCCCATCCCTTGGCTCTTACATGCTGTATATCCCTTCTCTGCAATGTTCCCTGAGACTGGGAAAGGGTGATACAGATGTCTCATTTAGGGCCGAGCAATCAACAATCACTTCTTCTCAGCACTGTGAGGAGTTTTGAGTCTCTCCAGTAATCACCACCCACTGCAAATGCTTCTCTGACCATAACTAAGAGCATCACTAATCTATGGGCATAAACATAAATATAGAGGGCACTTTGGTGGGCACAATGTATCCATTTAACAAAACTACAGTTACAGCTTCTCTCCCAGGGTATCTGACATCTCACCCCCTAACTACATGCTTTTGTCCAGGTTTACAGTACTAGGCATGAAATCCTTCCCATGGAACAGGCCTCAGATTTGATCGGAAAGCAGTATATTAACCCTTAACAATCATTCACTGCCTCTGGGCCTGGTTCATCAGTTGTGTCCCCTGCTAAGTCAGACAGTTGACAAATCTGTCCCCCAGCAGTTTGCACAGCACCTTCTGGCACTATGAAAACTAGCCAGCAGGGAAGAAGCTTCCAGGTGAGTTCCAGGTTGAATTCTTTGTGAGCTATAACTGAAGTGTGTGGTGTCATCAGAAATAATGTTTTACTGTCTATTCTGGTAGAGCAACCAAGAGCTGTGACGGAAACCTGTATTGATTGGGGGTCCTCAGGTGCCTTTCTGACCAACAACTCACTGGGACTGGGATTTTCCTTCATTAATCTGTGCCTCTGGTAGCAGCCTATATCTACCTATACAGGGTATTTCCATTTAAACTCTTTTTAAAAAATATTTTTACTTATTTGAGAGAGTGTGAGTGCACCAAAGTGTCTTGCCACTGCAAATAGACTCTAGACACATGTGCCATTGTGTGCATCTGGCTTTATGTTGTCACTGGGGAATCAAACCTGGGCCATTGTAAGGCTTTGTAAGCCAGTGTTTTATATATATATATATATATATATATATATATATATATATATATATATATATATATATATATATGAGTTTATATATGTATAGGGTTTTTTTTTACGTGGGTACTGGGAGATTAAACCTGGCCCATGGGTACTGGGAGATCAAATCCGGTCCATCAGGCTGCACAAGCAAGAGCTTTAACAAGCCACCTCTCCAGCCCCAAAGCCCAGTTTTTTTGATTAGATTGGTTTCATTTTTTTTTGAATGTTTAGTTGTGTGGGGTTTTTTTTTTTTTGAGTTCTTTGTATATTCTGGATGTTAATCCTCTGTCAGTTATATAGCTGGCAAAGACTTTCTCTGTAGACTAGCACTTCACTTGACAGTTTACTGTACTCTCACATGATCCCCTTTGTTCATTGTTGACCAATTTCCTGAAAGTCCTTACTATGCTTAGATCTTGTAGTTTCTCCTTCTCCCTTTAGCGGTTTCAGAGTTTCAAGTCATATACATTGAGGTCTTTGATCCATTGGAGTTGATTTGGGGGTGAGAGATAAGGATCTAGCTTTATTATTTTTCACACAGATATCTAGGCTTTCTAGTGCCATTGTTGAAGATGCTATCTCTTCTCCAGTGTGTCAAAAATTCTCTGTCAAAAATCAGGTAGCTTGCCAGGAGTGGTGGTGCATGCCTTTAATCCCAGCACTTGAGAAGCAGAGGTAGGAGGATCACCATGAGTTTGAGGCCAATCTGAGACTACATAGTGAATTCCAGGTCAGCCTAGACTAGAGTGAGACCCTACTCCAAAAACAAAACAAAACAAAACAAAAGATAGGTAGCATGGGATGGTTAGGTTCTGTTGTCAACTTGACCTTTTTAGTATTCTTGGGTGCGTTTCTGAGGTTATTCACAGGAAGGCAGCCCTCTCAGGAGGGGGTAGGATGTAAGGAAGCTCAGGGGTTATGGGTAGCACAGTAGTCAACCAGGTTTCCCCCCCTTTTGTGTGTTGTTGCTGAGGGGGGTAAAGTCTCTGGTTTATTTTTTAAGGTGAGTGGTCAAGGTCTGGGAGCAGGCTTCCTCTGGTCTTGTGTTCTTGTTAACAGAGATATCAATGTCCTCTAGCCCTCATAGGGCACATGATGTCACACTAGAACACATGTCTATGTTCTAGCATTACTATTATCTTCTGACGGTGTTCAAATGTAATCCACTTCCTATTTTAAAACAAACTAGGTAGCTTTGGGGTTGGGGAGATGGCTCAGTTGTTAAAGGTTTTGCTCTACAAGCCTGCTGATCAGAACTCTTATCCTCGGCACCTGCATAAGACTGGACACAAAGTGGCACATGCGTTTGTAATGTCAACACGCCTCTGGCGATGAGGTGGAGTTAGGAGGATCCTGAAGGTCATGGGCCAGTTAGGCTGGCCTTCCTCATGGCAAACATCAAGAGAGACTCTGTGTCAAACAAGGTGGAAGGAGCGACCAGTACAAAGGACATAAGATGAGGGAGGAAGGGGACCAGCAAGAAGGGCAGAGGGGACAGAGAGAGCAGTGGGACAAAGTGGGTCAAGACAAAATAGGAAAATAAATATATGAAAGCTGTTACAATGAAACCCATTTCTTTGTATGTTAACCAAAAAAATTAATTTAAAAAATGCAGTGACGTAAGAAGAGACTTGAAAAGAACAAAATACAGACTATTAGTGAAGAAGGGTTTCAGCCATCATACACCCACATCAACCAACACACCCCCACAGAGGCCCAACACACCCCCACATCAACAAACACACCCCCATACAGACAAAAACCTGAAAGTAGTTTTCTCTAGTGAATGTGATGAATGATGGTTTTATAAATGTTCTATATTTTTCCATATTTTCTACATTTTTTTCTGTCAGATGACTGAATTATAGAGTAAGCCAAAGGTGCTGAACAAAGCTTAATTTTAAATGCTTGATCAGGGCTGAGGTGGCTGAAAGAGAGAGTGGTATCCCAAAATTTAGGGCAGAGTCAAAGCCTTGAGATTTAAGGAAGATCAAAGCCTATGACTCAAGGAATTCTAATCAAGTATAATTAACCATGTCGTCCAACCCTCCTGTGGGCAGGCACAGTAATCAGACTGCTCATTTCCCCAGCAGCTTTCTAAAGGAGTCCCTTAGATGTGGCCACTTCCCAAGGGGCTGTCCTCACTGCCCTCGCCCAGCCAGCACCAGTCACCTCAGTCAGAAACACCAGGGCCGTGAAGTAATTGGCACAGTCCAGGTCTTGGAGGGTCCTGATGAGGATGCTGAAGAGTGGACGGTTGTGCCAGCAGTCCTTGATGACTAGGGACCTGCCAATGACAGCAGGGACTCAGGATGAGATGCAGGCCACAGACGAGGATCAGATGTGTAAAAGGTAGGATGAAGAGATGGTTCCGTGTGTAAGGTACTTCCCGTACAAATATGAGAACCTGAGTGTGTATCCCCAGGTGTGTGCACCTGTAATCCCAGCACTAGGGTAGTGGAGACAGGGGATGCGGGATCCCTGGGCACACTGGCTTACTAATCTAGCCAAAACACTGAGCTCCAGTTTCAGCACAGAATAAGGTAAGACAGCCAGGCATGGTGGTGCATCCCTTAAGTCCTAGAACTTCAGAGGCTGAGGCAGGAGGATTGCCATGAGTTCAAGATCAGCCTGGGACTACAGAGTGAGTTCCAGGTCAGCCTGGGTTAGACTGAAACCCTGCCTTGAAATAAAAACAAAACAAAATAAGGTGAGAATTAAACAAAAGAAGGTGGAGAGAAATTGAGGAAGACACTTGATGTCGACTTCTGGCCTCTACATGTACATATGCACACACATGAGCATACACACAAACATGTGCACATGCATGCACACACATGAGCACCCCCCACATGCACACATGCATGCACACACATGAGCACTCACTCACACATACAAACATGCAAACATGCATGCACACATGAGCACCCACAAACAAACATGCACGCATGCATGCACACACATGAGCACACACACATAAAAACATGTGTGCATGCATGCACACACATGAGCACACACATACAAACATGTGTGTGCATGCACACACATGAGCACCCACACACACAAACATGCTCACATGCATGCACACACACATGCAACCTCCCCCCAAAAAACCATTAGTTAAGGGACCACCAGGTGCAGCTCACCTGGCCAGCAGAGTGACTCCCTCATAGTGCTTTTCAGGATTGACAAGCAGCTCCCAGCCCCCAAGCTGCTGAACATGAGCTATGTAATCCACGTACCCTGAGCTGCGCATCAAGATCTTGAGGGTCTCCAAGGTAGAACTGGGGACAGACCAGAAGGCAAGCACAGAGTCACTGGCACCTGTGCCCTCGCCCTCCCAGCCGCCTGCAGCACTCCTGCCTTCCCTGGGGATCAGGAACTCCTGGCGGTGGGACAACCCTTTGGAATCCAAAGCAACATTTCACAAAAGAAGCCACCGAGGCCATTAGGGCATGGGGTTTCCAAGGCGATGCAGGAAGTCTGGGGATCGGGAGGGAATACATCTTGTTTTGACTTGGCATCTGCCTACAGATAGATTTAAAGTGAGTCTTTTTGAGAAAGCCCAGGAAGGCTTCTTGGAAAGGGTGCTGGATCCAGCAGGCTGGGGCTAAGTCAGGTGAGGGTGCCAGTACCAAAGCACACTGGACAAGGGCCCAGGGTACCTCAAAGGATCCACCCCTTCCATGACACGCTGCTGCTCCTGGCTGTCAGCCCTCTCTTCTGCCACAAGGGAGGAGATCTGGAACAGCAGCACGATGAACAGGGAAGCGAACAACGTCTGCACCTCCACCGTCTGGCTGGGCACAAGCAGCAGCTTGTGGATGGCCCTGGTGGCCTGCACGAAGAGAAAAACAGGGTGTCGTGGTCTTTAGGACCACTCAGAGCTCCTGTCACCAGGAAGTCTTCCCACAGCCATCACATGGCATATAGGCAGTGAAGCCTGTGGTGCTGACAGCTGTGATGAGCGAGAGCCAGGAAAATAAAGGGCTTTCTAGAAGGGCGATGCTGTAAAGTACTCATAACCATGGTGGTTGCTTTAGTCTCTGACCAGCTTGAGGATTCAGGAGAGGCCGGAATGTTCATCTCATGTCAGTGCTTCCCTGACAGCTAGAGTCCAGTTCTTCTGTCCCCTCACAAGTCATATGGCTGGGAATTCTTCCTTCAGTCCAACCCAGAGACTTCACCAGAAGCTCAAGCAAACATGGGTCCCCAAATGAATGATAACGCCCACAGGCCTCTGCATACCATCAGTGGGGAGATCTCCGCTCTGTGGTCATCGGGTTCCTGGTCCTGGGCTTTCTGGAGCAAAATCATCCTCTGCAGCAGATATTCCATGACCAGCTGGTAGCCTTTTGGAAAGGAGGCCAGGATTTCCCAGGGCTTGTCCACCCCTCTGCAGAGCCAGAGATCACCATTACCCCAGGTGACCACTCTGCACACGTCCCCGCTTGCTTCCTTCTTGATGGCTCCCCTTCACGATCCCCTCTTTTTTTCATTCCTTTCACCATTTTATTACCTCTAGACCTCCTTGTTCTCTATTATCTTGCACATAAATAAATGGAAAATGTTCACTTATCTTGGATGAAACCGAGTAACATAATACTAAGAATTTGATAGAGCAAATAAACACAAAATTAATTATCACAGGAAGAATTTTCCAACACATTTAATAGCCCTGGTACAATAGAATATGTTTCATGTACTAGAGAATGAAAATATTGTTTCAAATATTCATTAAATATATAGTAAAACTGATAACCATAATCTTCCTGGTCTATATACACCAAAAAATCTTAATAGATTCTAAAAAGGAGATTCTGAGATCATGGTCTCCAGTTCCCATCCAAAAAAGGAAGAAAAAAGATAAAGAAATGAAAGAAAAACAAGAAAGATGACCAAAATATCTAATCCCTTTGAGACCAAATTGTTGTCTATATGCATTTACATAAACATGTATAGATTTGTCATTGGATCATATAATTGTATTTAGTAAAATTCAATGGTTGTTGATTTTTTAAAAAGTCAGTAGTATAGAATAAAAACTTCCTTAACATGATAAGAAATATTAATTCGGCATTTATAATAGGGTGTGGAGGCTGAGGAGAGAGCTCACATAGGAAAGTGCCTGCCTCGCAAGCATGAGAAGCCACATAAAAAAGAACAGTTGAAAAGCTAAGAAGCAGACAGAGGTGCATCTCTGGGCTCTCTGGCCAGCCAGTCTAGCGTACTTGGCCAGCTCCAGGCCAGGGAGAGACCCTGTCTCATACCCTCAGCACCTGAAGATGGCACTTGAGATATTATCACGTGTGCACATATGCACATGCAACTGACACACATGTGTGCATCTACAAACATGCATATACATACATCAAAATGTTTTATTGAGATGGAGAGATTGCTCATTGTGTAAGCAAATTAATTAATTGATTTAATATTTTAAAAAATTTTTAATTTATTTTTTTGACAGAGACAAAGAGAAAAAGACAAACAGACCAGGGCCTCCTTTCAGTACAAACAAACTCCAGACCCATGCGCCACTTTGTGTATCTGGATTTATGTGGACACTGGGGAGTCAAACCTGGGCCATCAAGCGTTACAAACAAGTACCTTTATCACTGAGAAATCTCTCCAGCCCTACACACATTGTTTCTTAAAAGAAATTCACCAGGGCTGGAGAGATGGCTCAGCGGTTAAGGCACTTGCTTCCAGTGCCTAAGGCCCCAGGTTCAATTCCCCAGGACCCACATAAGCCAGACCAACAAGGTAGTGGCCCTGGAGCTCTCTCTCTCTCTCTCTCTCTCTCTCTCTCTCTCTCTCTCTCTCTCTCTCTCTCTCTCTCTGTGTGTGTGTGTATCTTTCTGTTTGAAAATGAATAAATAAAATATTTTTTTAAAAAAGAAATTCACCATAAGCAGTCTTAATTTCCTTTGCTGACCAAAGATGGAGCAAGCCTAGCCTAGCTGTCCCACTGACTAAAAACACTGGAAAACACAAAATATTTTATCACTCCTTTCTCGATACTTGGTAGATAATCAGACAGAAAGTCCACAAGGATACAGAAGCCTTGAACAGTACTATCAACGACCTCACCTAATTTACCAAACATACTCTAGATTTGATTCTGAATAACAGGCAGATTGGAAGGGGAAGGACATAAAAACAATCACCCTCTGAAGTGTCCTCAGATTTTGTTTTTCTTCTTTTATCTCCCAGCTTTGACGTGCATATGACCCCAGTGCAGTCCTACACCAGGCAAACACAAGAACAGAACCTCTGCTGGAATTCTGTCTCCCAGAGCAGTGGGAACTGGGGCCCTGTGACTTAGCATGAGTGGAATCTTTGCCTCTTTTCCCCAGGCCTCCTCTGGGGCAACTCCAGCTGCAGAGCTGCCTCGAAACAAGCAAACAAAATATTTAATTTTTGGTAGGGTTTTCTTAGTGCATGTTGATTTAATATAAATAACAGCTATAATATAAAGAAATCAAGGTAGATAAAAGAAGTCATGTGTTTAAACTTCTTTCCTTTCTTCCTTCCTTCCTTCCTTCCTTCCTTTCTTTCTTGCTTTCTTTCTTTCTTTCTTTTTATTGAGGCAGGGTCTCACTCTAGCCCATGCCTACCTGAAGCTCACTCTGTAGCCCAGGCTGGCTTCAAAGCTTCAAACTCATGGCAATTCTCCTCTCTCAGCCTTCCAAGTACTGGGATTCAAGATGTGTGCTCCCATATCTACCTTAAACTTCCTTTTCTTGAGGTTATAAAATATTAACTACATGTAGACTATGAATGTGTAGGTATGTGAATTCCTAATAATCTAATAAATTAAAATTTAATCCAATAAATGAACAATTAAAACAGAATGCCTGTAACAATTCAAATAAAATTTAAAAACATGCAGGAAAAGAGAATGTAGATGCAAAAACTGGGACAAACATAAAACAGATCATAAACTGGAAGAAAATGAAAATAAACTGGAAATAAATTCAACACATCATTCATTATATTGGTGTTAAGTGGTCTAATATACCAAGCTAAATAATATACCATACTAAAAAAGATTTCTAGATTAGATAGAGACATTTGATGTAAGGGCAAGATCTAAGTCCAGAGGTAGAGTACTTGCCTGGTATGCTTGAAAGTACAAGGTTCAAACCCCTCTACAAAAAAAAAAAAATAACAGGGGGGCTGGAGAGATGGCTCAGCGGTTAAGGCACTTGGCTCCAGTGCCTGAGGCCCCTGGTTCAATTCCCCAGGACCCACATAAGCCAGACCCACAAGGTGGTGGCCCTGGTGTGCTCTCTCTCTCTCTCTCTCTCTCTCTCTCTCTCTGCTTGAAAATGAATAAATAAAAATGAATAAATAAAAAAATGAATAAATAAAAAATTAATAAAACAGGGGTGGAGAGATGGCTCAGTGTTAAAGGCACTTGCCTGAAAAGCCTAAGGACCTGAGTTCAATTCCCCAGGACCCACGTAAAGCCAGTTGCACAAAGGTGCATGCATCTGGATTTCGCTTGCAGCAGCTGGAGACCCTGAAGTGCCCATTCTCTCTTTCCCTCTCTCTTCTATTCTCTCTCTTGCAAATAACTAAAAATATTTTTTAAACATAACAATGACCAGAAACCCGCACAGACTCTTACTCTATGCGGAATTACAAACACTATTTTAGATCTAAAGATACAGATTAGTTAAAAGATTGGAAAGTTGAAGGTGCAGCTGCCTGCTAATCAGAGCGTTCGCCTACCATGCACGAAGTCCAAGGTTCAATCCCCAGTGCCACAAAAAAAAAAAATAAAAATTTAAGGGAAAAAGACATATTATAAAGCACAAATCAAAAGAAAGCAAAAATGACCATATTAATATCAAAGTAAGACAAAAATATTACCAGGGATAAAAATCAGACACAGTAAGTTATTTGACCATAATGTAGGTAAGCTAGAAATCAGTAATGGAAAGGGATCTGTAAAATACATCCCCCAAATTGGAAATTAAACATTTCAAAATATTTCAGAGGTCAAAGAGGAAGTACCAAGAGCTGTTAACCAATGATAAAGACAGTGAATTGATCAATAGCACGCGCCTGTCCTAAATGTTCATGTAGTAGCCACATACCTGAAGCAAAAAGCGAAGAAACTACAGGGGTCGAAGAACTCATTATTTGAAGACTTCAATAATCTTTTTATTTTTATTTTTTAATATCATTATTATGAATAAGTATGCACATTGTATGAGCACATCTTGTGAGGATGTCCTGTCCCAGTTTCCCTCCTCTCTGTCGCCTACCCACTGAGGTCCTTCCTCGGTGTGCATACTAAATCTATCCATAGGTTAGGGGGGTATGAACTGCACCAGAAGTAGCCAGATTTTCTTTCTCTCTCTCTTTTTTTTCTTCCCCTTTGTGTATTGTTGTTGAAGGGGGCAATGTCTCTGGATATTATTTTTTATTTGTTTATTTGTATGCAGAGAGAAAGACAGAGAGAATGGGTGTACTAGGACCTCAAGTCACTGCAAATAAACTCCAGATGTATGCACCATTTATACATCTGGCTTTATGTGGGCACTGGGGAATCGAACTCCGGTCATTAGGTTTTGAGGGCAAGTGCCTTAACTGCTGAGCTATCTCTCCAGCCCAACTTCAACAATGTTTTCTCAGTAATTATAGAATATCTAAATAGAAAATCAGAAGTCTAGAACTCTTAATATCATCAACTATCTTTTCTGCATGTATATGTGTGTGCATGTATGTATGGGCATGTGCATGTGCAGGTGTGTATGTGGGGTGTACATGCACATGTGTGTGCATGTGTGTGGAGGCCAGAGGTCAACGTCAGGTGTCTCATTCTATTGCTCTCCACCTTATTTATTGAGACAGGGTCTCTCACTGAACTTGGAGTTTCCTGTCCAGGGAGCCCCAGAAATCCTTCTCTCTCCATCCACCCCCTCAGTGTAGGGTTCCAAGCATGCATAGCCAAGTGTGGGACTTGAACTCAGATTCTCTTGCTTGCACAGACCTGCAGAGCTATCTCCTCGGGCCCCTAGGAACACTTTGGGAAACAAAAATACATTTGTTGGATGCTTAAGTTAAGATTAGCTGTAAATTCACAGCATTCAAATGCTTATTTTATAAAAAGGTCTAGGGGATGGTTTGGTGGTTAATGACACTTGTTTGCAAAACTTGTGGGCCCACGTTCAATTCCCCAGGACCCATGTAAAGCCAGATGCACAAAGTGGCGAATGCATCTGAAGTTTATTTGCAGCAGCAAGAGGCCCTGGCACACCCATTCTCTCTCCCTCCCCCCTCTAAATAATAAAAGTACAAAGTGCTCAAATAAATGTTTTGCATTTGCATCTTTAAAAAATGAGCATATTAGCCTTGCATAGTAGCTCAGACCTGTAACTCCAGTACTCTGGAGGCTGAGGCAAGAGGATTACATGAAATAAACAAAATGTTTATGGGGAAGCAAAGGAAAGGGAGGTGTCAAAACAATTTTGGAAAAAAGTAACAAAATTGGGTAGCTCATCCTTGATTTCAAGACTTATGTACACTATTAGAAACAATGTGGTGATATTGGTATAAGAATTGGCCTGTGGCCCAACGGAGCAGAGGACAGAACTCAGAAACCTAATCGACTAGCCAAGTGATTTGTTGTTGTTGTTTTGTTTTGATTTTTGAGGTAGAGTCTCACTGTAGCCCAGGCTGACCTAGAATTCAAATTTACTATGTAGTCTCAGGGAGGCCTCGAACTCACAGTGATCCTCCTACCTCTGCCTCCCGAGTGCACTCTCACACCTGGTTCCAAGTGATTTTTGATAAAGATATATAGAAGCAATTCAATGGAGAAAGGTTAGTTTCTTCAATAAATGGTGCTAGAATAGTCAGGCATCTAGTGAACAAACTGAATCTCAACACATTTCTCACACTTCACTAAAAGATTTTGTACTTGAAGAGAATGAGAAAACAAGGGCTGGGGTTACAGCTCAGTGCTTGAAGGAGCTTGCTTACAAAGCCTGCTGGTCAGGGTTCAATTCCCCAGTACCCACATAAAGCCAGATGCATAGTGTGCATAATGTGGTTTGTTTGCAGTGGCAAGAGGCTCTGACACACCTATACAAACACACACACACACTCTCTCTCCTCACAAATAAATAAAACTGTTTTTTAAAGAGATAAAGAGAAAATAACCCATAAAATGATAGAGGTATTTGGAGATCAAATATCTGACAAAAATCTGAGCAGACTACAAAAATATGTAGTCAGAATATAAAAAGAACTTTCAAAACTCAACAAAAGTAAACAACCAAATTAGGAAATGGAAAACTGATTAGAACACGTGACTAAAGGTCTATGAACGGCAAATAAAGGCAGGAAAGGATGTTCAGCACCTTAGCTGCAAGGATGTAAGGAAGGTGCAAGTTAAGACCAGAACTAGAGGCTCCTCCCCAAGTCTGAAGAGTCACTAACTTTTAATAACAGCAGGCAGTGGGAGCGAGGACAGCAGCAACTGAATTCTCCTGTGTTTCTGGTAGAAATACAAAATACTACACCCACCCTAAAAAGAAAAAAGGTTTGGCAGTATCTTTCAAAGCCAAACATCTGCTTCCCATATAGTTTCACCTCTTCTAGAATGTCACACAGCTGGAATCATATCCTATGGAGACTTTTGGCTCTGGTCTCATTGACTTAGCACAACGTGTTTGTATACAGGTTTCTGCGCAAACATCAGTTTAAATTTCCCTTGGATAAATTTAAACTGAGGTTTGCGCAGAAACCTGGATACAAATGTTTACAGCAATATTAGGCATGATTATGCCAAATCGGAAAAACTGATCCATCCAGCAGGATGCTAGTCATCAAGGAGAGGCAAGGCCTGCAGATACGCAAACAATGCAGGCAGACCCCAAACACGTTATGCTAAGTAATGAACCAGATCCAAAAGGGTACATATTATATGATTCCAGTGGATGACATTATAGAACAGGTAAAAAAAACAGTAAGGTTAGAGAACAGACCAATAGTTGTCACCTGCTCGGGGTGGGGGAAGGCGTTAGCTCCAGAAGTGTGGCACAAGGGAATTTTGAGGGGTCATGGAAATTCTCTCTTAGTTGTGGTGGTGATGATTATGACCATATAATATTTAAGAAAATCCATATGGCTACGCATCAAAGGGTTATATTTTACTGCATGTGTATGAAGAAAGTTATAATATGGTGTATCCGTACAATATGAGAACAGGAAGTCATTAAATTTTCCCAGAGTTTTAACTTTGGAAATGTTATAATAAAATGAATGTTAGATGAAATCATATGCAAATTGGCAGACAAAGTATGAACTTGGCTGTGTATATACTTTTTTGTTTGTTTGTTTGTTTTGTTTTGTTTTTCGAGGTAGGGTCTTGCTCTAGTCCAGGCTGACCTGGAATTTACTATGTAGTCTCAGGGTGGCCTCGAACTCATAGCGATCCTCCTATCTCTGCCTCTCAAGTGCTGGGATTAACGGCGTGTGCGCCACCATGCCCAGCTTGTAAATACTTTTTGACTCTGTATTTTTAAACACCACTTTTAAAAGATGGACAAATTAAAAATTGTGCCCAAATACTCTCAGGGAGTTCATTTAGCTGTTTTAGTAATGGTTTTTGCTTTCTTTTCCTAAATTTTATATGCATTCCAAATTTTCTGCAATAAAGCATACTACTCTTAGGATCACTGTATCCCAAATATGCAAAAAAATATTAAAATTGATTATAACCTAAGAATAAGCAAATAGCTGGACCTGGCTAAGCATGACTGTAATCCCATCACTGAGGAGGTGGAAGCAGGTGGATCCCTGGAGCTTCCTGGCCAGCTAGTCTAGCCTAATTGGTAATCTGTCTGAAAAAGAGGCAGCAAGAGTGTATGAGACGCTTGCTGACCTGAGTTCAGTTCCTAGTACCCTTGTAAAAAAGTCATACATCTATCCATGGTCCCCTGCCACAAGGACTGATCCAGACGACCCACAGAGGAGGATAGCCAGCTGATTGGGGATGGGGATGGGGGGCATTGGGGAATTGGAGATAACAACTCATTGTTTGCCCACTAAATAATGTAACTCATTATGGACAATAAATATATATTTTAAAAAGTCATACATGCCTGTAGCCCAGTGGTATGAGGTCAGAGACAGGAGGATTGCTGGGGCTTGCTGGAAGGCCAGCCTAACCAAAACACGGCGCAATCTCCAGGTTTGGTGAGAGACCCTGTCTCATGGAAATAAGGTGGACAGGCAAGAAAGGAGGACATCTGATGTCCTCCTCTGGCCTCTGCACATGAGTGCATGGAGTTTCACTCACAGATGCATATATTCTGTGTATGTGGCAACAGCTAATAAGGTAAAATAAAGTTCTCATTTTCAAGAAAGAGGTGGATGAGGCTGGAGAGATGGCTCCATGGTTAAGGTGCTTGCCTACAAAGCTTAATGACTCAGGTTTGATTCTCTAGTACTCACGTAAAGCCAGATGTGCAATGTGATGCATTTGTCTGGAGTTTGTTTGCAGTGGCTGGAGGTCCTGGCATACCTATTCTCTTTCTCTCTCTCTCTCTCTCTCTCTCTCTCTCTCTCTCTCTCTCTCTCTCGTTCTCTCTCTCTTGCTCTCTCTCTTGCTCTCTCTCTTGCTCTCTCTCTTTCGCTCTCTCTCACTCTCTCTCTCTTGTTCTCTCTCTCTTGTTCTCTCTCTTGCTCTCTCTCTTTCGCTCTCTCTCACTCTCTCTTTCGCTCTCTCTCTCTCTGCTTGCAAGTAAATAAATAAAATATTAAGAGGGGTATGGTGTTTCTGAGATGATACCCAAGGTTGTCCTTTGGCTTCCACACACACATGTGCACATACAGCGTCCCCCCCCCAACACACAAATGTGCACTCACCACACATATGGGAAAGAGAGAGAAAGAACACACAAATACAAAGACCCATGGCGGCTTGCAAGTCCATCTGCAGCTGACAGAGGGCTTACCTTTGTGACTGGTCCTCTATCTGAAACAGAGTCAGGATGACCTCAACAGTGTAGGCCTGGGTCAGCAGCAGGAAGATCTTCCTCATAGTATTCTGGGCAGTGTTCTTGGTGATTCTATGCATGTGGCAGAAAATGTACTGGATGATTTCTGGCACCTGAAATGAGGAGGAAGGTTCTTTTTGGACAGAATCACCATCAGAGCAGAAGTCATGATGAGGCACCTGCGTAGGGTGTGTGACTGTACACAACATACACATACGTCACTGACCTGCTGCACTCTGCTCTGGTCAGCTGCTCCCACAGGGCTGTCGGCCTGTGGGTCCCATACTTGAAGAGGAGGGAAGGGTTAGTTCTGCTCTTTTTTTTAAAATATTTTATTTATTCATTTTCAAGCAGAGAGATACAGAGAGAGAGAGAGAGAGAGAGAGAGAGAGAGAGAGAGAACACCAGGGCCATCACCTTGTGGGTCTGGCATATGTGGGTACTGGGGAATTGAACCCTGGGCCTTAGGCACTAGAGGCAAGTGCCTTAACTGCTGAGCCATCTCTCCAACCCAGTTCTGCTCTTTATAGCTGTGTGGAATGAAGTTTACTTCCTAGTGAATGGCATGGAACCTGGAGTCAGTCACCATACCATCTGGATTTGAATTTCACCTCCCGACTCACTATCTGTGTGATCTTGAGCAAGATTTTCATTGTTCCTGTGATTCATATTCTCAAATAATAAACAAGAACAATTGTGCCTGTCTCCACAGTTCTGAGTTAGCACATCCTAACTGGTCAGAACAGTACTTGCCATATAATAAGTGCTCAATAAACTTCAGCTATCAAAGCTTATGGCCTCCGAGAACCCTTCCTCATTTCTAAAAAGATAACATCAAGTCCTTACATATCTGTTGTAATAACCAAATTAAATAATGTATAAATGATACAAGCACAAGGCTTGGAACCCAACATTAGCAAAACTTAAATATTAACCAAATTTTGTATCACCTTGATAGTGAATATAAACTCGAGAGATTCCAGTTCTCTGTCAGGTAGAATTCCTTGATAACAAAAGTATTTCAGCTTTGTATACTATTAGTAGGAGTGTATATGGACATAGCTATTGTAGAAACCAGTATGAATGTGCCTCAGAAAATTAGAAACAGAACTTCCAGGTGATCCAATAATCCCACAACTGGGTAGGTAGCCAAAGGAAATGAAATCAGTGCGTTACAAACAGCTGCACTCTCGTGTGCATTGCAATACTGCTCACAATTACCAAGAAGTGGAAATGGCCTAGGTGTCCATCAGCTGATGAAAAAAATAAAGAAAATGTGGTATACATACACAATGGAATACTATTTGGCCTTAAAAAGAAGGAAACATGCCTTTTGCAACAACTTGAATAAAGCCGAAGGACATTATGCTAAATGCAATAAACTAAATGCAGAAAGAAAAATCGTGCATGATCCATGGTGCCATTTGCATGTGGAACCTAGCAATGCCAGACAGACTCACAGACTCAGAGTAGAATGGTGGTTACCTGAAGCTGGGGGTGGGGAGGACAGTCAAAGAGTATGAAACTTCAGTTAGACCCTGAAGCAAACTCAGCATCTCTATTATACAACATGGTGACTACAGCTAGTGATGTATTAAACATGAGAAAATTGCTGAAAGAATAGATTTCAAAAGCTCTCGCTGCAAAAGAACAAATATGTGAGCTAATGGATATGTTAGTGAGTTTGACATTAGCCATTCCAAAATGTATACATATATCATAACATCAGTTATACACTATAAGTATATATTATTTTTAATTTTTTACTTAAATACATTATTTTTAAAGTAAATAGTTGCAAATAAAAAATGAACTGTGGTTTAAAGTAATGAACATCTCTATACTGCTCTCAGCAGTCTGGCTGCCACTGGGGTCTCTAGAACAAGTTCCAAGCATCAGGCAGAAGATGGAGTAGCTGGCCTCACGGGTGCCATCAACTCTAAGGGCCTGTCAGTAGTCTTCTCTGAGGCATTCAGTCCAGTGGCTCCAGGCCAGGGAAGCGCCAAGGGTCAGATCCAGGAATGCCGACAGAGCCTGCTGTGGAGGTCTCATGAGCAAGGCAGAGGATTGGTCAAGCCATTCAGATGACAGGGGGTCATTTTGAGAAATGGTTTAATAAAAAGAGCAGATAAACTATGCTGTCTTAATTTTGCTGAGAGCCTGTCCTACCTTCCAAAGGAATCTTTATATTCTACTTCTGTCCACTCATGTCTCATAAGTTCACACACACACACACACACACACACACCCGGCCCTGACTTGTGATTTTTCTACTTTATGATGGCACAAAGGCACTACACATTCAGTAAGAACTCTACTTTGAATTTTGAACTTTCCTTTTTTCTGCGGACAGTGATGCATGTGGCACACTTTGCCCTTGATGCTGGGTCGCCACTGTGGGCCACGGTTCCAGTTAGTCACCTGGTCATGAGGAGAGACAGCTGGCACTCTGTGCTGCTAGGCTAGGATGCCCAGTAATCTGGGTGTGTTACATGCATTTTCAACTCCCAATATCTTCAGTTCTATGGTTTATTAGGAGGTTTCCTCACCATATCCCAAGGAACATCTGTATATACTCATTGTTATGGTGCAAATCTAAAATGGCCTCCACAGGCTCATTCTTTGAACCTTGTTTCTGAGCTGGTGGCACTGTTTTGGGAGGCAGTGGAACCTTGGGGACCTAGCTGGTGGGAGCAGGTCACAGGGGCAGAGGCCTTTCAAGGCTATATCTAGGCCCTAGTTCTGGCACCTTTTCTGCTTTCTGGTCTGTGCCATGTGAATATCCCCCTCCACAAACTCCTGCTGCCATGGACTGAGATTCTCTGCCATGCCTTCCCTGCTGTAAGAGATTGAACCCCTCTGCAACTGTGAGCCAAAATCAATCTTTCTGGGCTGGAATGGCTCAGTGGTTAATGGTGCTTGCTTGCAAAACCTG
>PVHP010000094.1:104296-213327 GCA_004024765.1 Zapus hudsonius | reverse complement strand
AGTTACATTATTTAGTGGGCAAACCATGCGTTGTTATCCCGAATTCCCCAATTCCCCCCCTCCCCATCCCTGATCAGTTGTATATCCTCCTTCGTGGGCTGTCTGTATTAGTCCTTGTGGCAAGGGATCCTGTATATCTTAGTACTCATCCCGGTCTTCCTGGCCCAAGTGTGTTGTTACTGATGGGTGCCATGCCTCCAGACAGTCTCCCCCACCACAGCTCTCACAATCTTTCTGCCCCCTCTTCCGCTCAGTTCCCTGAGTCTTGGTGGGTGAGTAATAAGGCTGCTTTAATGTTGCGAGCTTAGAGGTCCTTGTGTCGAAAATCCTTGGTTCCTGTCTCATTGGCCTATCCTATGTTGATTGAATGGCTGTGGTTATAGGTCCCTTGTTCATCTGTCATTGTCTGCTGGGTTCCCTATGGATCCTCCACGCTATGACTGTGGTGGCTCCTCTCTTGCCAGGATCTGGGTCATCAGCCTACGGTGGGTTGGTAGGGTTAGATGGGCCACAGCTCTCTCGTTGTATCCTGAAAAACACAAACACATTTGGCTTATCCTGAGTTGGTTTTAAGGAAGGGAGAGCAAGCATTGATGGACCAAGTCTTATGGAGCATGGAAGCTAACATGGACAGAGAAGCCTGCAGGGCCAGGCACACAACAAGAGGAGGCAGAGTAAGAGGAGGAGTGAGTGGAGGCCAGGTCATATAGTGTCTTTAGGAAATTGGGTTTTATGCTAAGCACGACAGAAATGCAGTGAGAGTTTTTGATGGAGCTGACCTGTTTTATGAACGTGTTCTTACTGTCTGTTTGAGAATATCCCAAATGATGGCAAGACTGGGGAACAGGAGTTGTGTTACCTTGACTTGGGTAAAAACTGGCTGGAGGGGATGGAGGTGGTATATTTGAAATCAGTATCATCGTATTGGATCAACTTAAGTATAGCTCTCAAGGATGTATCAGTGCAGAAGAAATCTTAAGTAAGATAAAAAATACTAGCAATGAAGACTGTAAGAAAAAAATATTGGGCAGAAGATGGAAGAAAGATGTTGTCCCGTGGGACAAGTGGGATAAATATTTAAAGAGAGAATATTATGCTTCTCCAGGTTCTAGCCAAGGGTCAGAGAAGATGACCCATAAGAACTGACCATTGGGCATAGCAATTTGGAGACCACGAGGCACTGTTATTAAAGCAATTTCACCGGAGTATAAAGGGGAAGTCTTTATTGCACAAGGTTCAAGAGAAAATAGAGGCGGAATTAAAACTCGCAAGAAACAACAATGTTATTTCATGTCTTTTACAGGACAGGAAAGAGAGTTGGGGAGCATTTAGAGAGGAATGTGAGGACAATAAAGAAGTTTCTTTTTTCTCCTTTTGTCTTAAGGGGAAAACATAAAAGCATGTCCATATGCTTGTGGCATTCATCCAGCTAGGAAGGGAAAACAGATGATACAGCAAAGAGGAGAGATCTTCTGTCCTTGAGTAGACAAGATCTGAGTAGTAAGTTCTAAGATCTAAGTGCTGTGGCCCTTGCTCACGGAGAATTCAAACAGCAGAAGCAATAATGTGTGAAAGAGGTCGATAGTCATAGTCTATGGTCTGCATAGCATGCAATGCACAATGCTGGTTTTTATGCTCCTTTTTCTAATAGGAACCCTAGCTCACATTGGTTTGTAGAACAATGAAATGTGTTGAAACAGAGCAGACTTCCAGACAGTGCTGAGGTCTTAGATAATCCATTACATGTGGATCCTTTTATAGGCAGTTTGCATAAATAGAAAATTCTTCCAGTTTGGTCTCACTGAACTGTGAAGCATTGTTTACTCAGACAGATGAAGACCCCACCTCTTCCTTCGGGGAACTGCCTATCTGGTGGGAAAACCTGAGAGATCTGAGGAGTAAATTTTCTAGATAAAAATCCAGACTGATCAGCCCATTCACAGTTGGCCAGCAGGGGAGACCATTTAACATGGGGGGAGGAATGTTCAGGGCATGTGTTCACCATTACTGTAATTAGTGCCAGATGTTTGTGAGTGCTGATGTGGAGAAATAAACAGTGTAGTAGGGGAACAGAACAACTGCTCAGCTGTGCCCCAGAGGTGTGGGCTAGAAAATGGCTTCCAAAAATGTGGAAGCAACAGGAGAGGCAGGAGCTAAGCTAGGGTAGGTTGATGAGGGTCACATTGAATGAAAGCCATTCAAGGTGGACAGTGTTCTGTAAATGTCAAGGGTTGGGTAATTATGTATCCATTTTAGAAAGATCAATCTGGTAGATGTGTGGGGTAGACTAGTCAAATTAATGCTCAAAAAACATGAGATGTCATCTGCTGTAGTCCATAAAAATGAGGGGATAAGAGCAACATATACTAAGAAGAATTGATACATTTTTTGAAGGAGAAAAATGGGGATTGTGACAGTTATTTGGAAAGTAAGGGAAAATGTAGCCATAGCTATGAAGTTTCGGTTTGGGATGAAAGTTATACATTAATGTCAATTTGTCAAAATACAGAATGTCTGGGATAAGCACTTTTGGTCGAGAGGTGAGCAGAGATAATGAGTCCATTATGTGCTTGGTTGAGTGTTAGGTCATTTCAAGCTGCTGGAGAATCTGAGATTTATTTCTTTGACATCTTTTCTATGTTTGAAGAGATATTGAATTTATCACTTAAGCTCTAAAAAAAAGAAGCAAGAAAAAGAAAATTATCAGTTATTAAGTGTCACTTTAAGTCTCATGAAACACATCAAATGCTAAAGGAAAAAATTTGTGTAAGACCTTGTAAAATCAAGTATTCTCTTATTGTTCAGAAAACCAGAAGTCGAATATCAAGAGGGTATGGTTCCTTCTGGAGACAAGAGAAACAATCTCTTGCAATACTGAAAAGTGTCTCACTTGTCTGTTGTTTTTAAAGAGAAAGAACAGATTCTATAAAGGAGTTTCAAGGCAAGGTGAACTAATATCTGTACTTTTATAGGTTATCTATTCTTATTTTATTTTTTAATAAGTAGAAACTTTGTATTTACAATTCATGTATTGGTACCACTATTTCCCTCCTCCCTGCCCCCATCCCAATGAAGACCCTCCTCAGTGGGATTTCCAGAATGTTCCATGGGATAGAGGGCTGTGAGTTGAGTGGACAGTAGACAGTTATTGGGAAAATGGGCAATGGATATTCCCCCACCATGGCTCTTACAATCTTTCTGTCCCCTCTTCTGCAAAGTTCCCTGAGCCATGGTGGGTGAGTTTTAAGTCTATTTTAGTACTGAGCTCTTAGCAGCTTCTGGACTTCTGCTTCCGATCATTTTGAATGTCCTCAGTGTCTGTCTTCTTCACCCTGGCTGTGGTTGTTGGACTCTCTGGAGGCAACATCTTGCTCTTCTCTCCGCTTCCTCTGTGGTTTCATCTGGGCCTTGGCTGATATTTTAGGGGTTGTTCATTTCATGCCAGCAAGTTAACTATCAGTTTTGGTCTTGTCGGTAGAATTGGGTTCTCCATGGAGGGTGAGATCAGCAGAGGTGAAATGAGATAAGCATTGTTGCATTGTTAGTTTGGAGAGATTCTGATGGTTGTACCCTCTCTTTAGGCCCATGGTTACTGGAAGCTTCTCCTTGGAGTCCAGATTCTTGGTCTCCATAGGAGTTTGGCTTGGATCCCAGTTACAGCTATGGGCTCCTTGCCACCACTTGATTATCACTGAGGGCGAGTGCCACTATTTCACAGGTGTGTACATTTTGTCATGCCCATCGCTGTTGTAAAGCAGTATCCCCTGTTCCTCCCAACATTGGTGGCCTATTTCCCCTGGCAGTTCATGTAGGGCTTCCCAGTGCTATACAGTCTAACCAACGAGAGCTGGCTTCCTTCCAGATTCCACCCATTCTCTCAATGTTGTGTTTGGTCAGGCTGATCTGGAATTCACTATGTAATCTCAGGTTGGCCTCAAACTCAAGGTGATCCTCATACTTCTGCCTCCCAGGTGCTGGGATTGAAGGTGTGCCCCACCATGCCCAGCTAGGAATATTTCTTTTGTCTAGTCCTTCTGATTGCATTTTCTATAATGAGCACACATAGGCCGGTATCCTCCACTGACAATTAGTCTTTAGTGTGTGATTATTTACATACATTCCCAATCTTATTAAGTACATATGAAATTCTGTACCATTTCAGACAATTTCAGACCATTGTCTCCAGGCTTTTAATGTTGTGTATAACAAGACAGAATAATATGTATGAAAATGACCACACTGGAAAATCACATTGAAAAATCAGATTGGAACAGGAAAATGGCTATAATCATAATGTTTCAGTGATGATCTGAACCCCACAGTAGTGTTAAAATCTACAAAATAGAAGTTATTTATGGATTGCATGCATCCCTTATCTGTTGTCATAGAGTCTTTTTGTAGGTTAAATAAATATTTAGAATTATCCAGTCTTTCAAATTCTTTCATATATTTTTGTCTTGTTTTATTAACCGTTACACTCATTCCTCAGGACACATATCCAGAGAAGTTTCATTTTTACTAATATCGAGTTTTGGTTTTTGTCTTCCTGTCCTTTTGTTTTTTTTTTTCTGTTGCCTTTTTTAAAAGTGTGCTATCAATAAAGCAATAATATCAGAAATTTGTCCTTAGGAATATTTGCCTAATGATGGGGGAACTCAGGTTTGGAAAAGAAAATCATATGATATTATGAAGTATATTTATAAAACCCTCAAAATTTTGTTCAGTGTTTTGGGGAAAGTGCTATCTGATATACCCTGTCATTGAATTTCAAAGATTCTAATTAAAAAAATTTTCTAAGCTTGTGAATCCATCAGTGAGCATAATGCTGTCAACATCCCATAGATATTTCAAGTTGATAAAATGGAGATGCAGACAGATATATAAGAGTAAAATAATTCAAATAGGATTTAATAATTCATTGACTCTTTTTTTCTATAGGAAGTGTAAGATTCTATTACAATGAGAAAGCATAGCATTCAATCCCTAATCAATTTTTCAAAATTATTCAAAAACGTCATTTCCTTCTAACATTGTTATTACTTTTACTCCTTTAATTTGGAAGTCATCAAAATTTATTGAAATGAATTAGAGATAATATGAAAAAATAGATTTATGTGCTGATTTGTATTTTTACCCTTAATGGGCCCTTTTCATTTTATTCTTCTGGTAATTTTGAATGCTGAGGCAGCACATAGAAAATGGCCCATCGGCAGATTAGTCCAGAAGTCCAAAAGCCATTTACCTAATTACAGAGTCAGCCTAACGGCATAAGCAGCCAAACAGCTTGGTGGTCCTGGTACTGAAGTGATCAAAACAAGTTGTTGTACAACAAAATGTAGGATTCTGGACTCTTGGGTATTTCATATATTCCACTTCCTTACAATATGCAGTGTATTATTATTATTTTGGGGATCTTAAGCTAATCTTTTTTTAGCTGACTGAACATGTATTTTTTTTTCAGAAGCCTTTGGTAGCCAATATATCCATTTCTGCTCTCCTAGCTGATTTTGTCTTGACTGTCTTGGTATCTGGATAGTTTCAAACACAAATGGTTGAATAGACATTTAGCACAACTTTTAAAGAAACCTTCCCTTGCCATATCCTCTTGAGATACATGTATGATTATAAAATCAATCTATCTCCACATTGCTATTTCATGGAGCCAGATCCATGAAACTGAACCACAAAGTTATTTAAATAGATTTGCATTTTAAGCATGGATTTAAAAATAATATTATCTTAATGTTTTCCCGAAAAACACAGCTAACATATCTCTTTGCATTCCTTCGACCTCCCCTCTTTGAAGTGTGCTCATTTCTCTTAAGCTGTCGGCATCGCCTGGACACTTGCAGTGATTTGCAACTATTTTTGATGGACGTGTCAGCCTATGATTATATAATTATATGACTTCGTATAAAAGCACAGAAAGCTTAGAGAATAATGTGCCCTCATTTTATGAATGTTCAAGTACCCTTTGAATAAAACAGTTTACTCACGTTTAGAGGCATGATATAGCACTGGAAGGCAATCATTTGGTCTTTTATGTAAATTACTATTTTTCATTATTTACCAATTCCCAATTGCCTCATATCAAGTGTATGTATATTCACTGTGGCAGTCAGAGTTGTACAGTTGAGAAGTTAAATGATTTTAAAAGGCACATTTCCTGGGATTAAAAGCAATATAATGCTATGCTGATATAAAAAACTGCTGTTTTTACCCTTACTGTGTATTAGGCAAAAATCACTAAAGTATATAGTAGTTATGTAAATGAGGACCCAGAAATTTTTTTCTCAGCTTTTGAAACAAACATCTTAAAAATTATTATTTAGTTCCAAGATATAATTCAGATAAATATCTTATCACAACTTAATTACATCTTTATTAATAGCCTTTGTATTCAATTTAACAACATGCTTATTTTAATAATGGACATTTCCTACTTACTATGAGCTTTAAAAGTTATTTCAGAATTAAAAATTAAATGTGAAATACAGAACAATAAATAAATTTAGTAAAAACTTTCACCCAGGCATGGCAATGCATGCCCATAATCCCAGCATTTGGGAGGCAGAGGCAAGAACATTGTTGACCTAAGTTCTAGGCCATGTTGCTCTTCATTGCAAATCCAAGGCCAGGCAGAGGTACAAACCAACATGCAATCATGAACAAGCTTCCAAGTAAACAACTGTGAGTTATTAAATTATATGAAATTGCCAGTTTTCAAGTACTTTGAGCAAATGCACAATTTAATTATAATTTTTCCTCTTCCTTAACTCTGTGCCTCAGTCCATATTGCTCCATCTAGATGGAGTGGCTGATCCTACTGTAACTTACTCTGACTGTAACCCTCATTGTGCTCAATATGTTCCTTAATATTTAAACAAAGACTAAGGTAAGGTACTGTGTTACTGTGATGGTTTGATGTCCCTCAAAAGCCTCAGGGATTTTCTATGAAGACAGGCCCAGGAATACTCAGATCATGTAGGGTGACAGACAGAAGGATTCACATACTTTGCTTGGGTAGGAAACAAGGCAGGGGGTTAACATAGGGAAGCATACAAGGTGGTTCAAATGTTTCCTCAAGATTCCTGTGTTGCTAGTGTTGAGGACCGTTTGGGAAGGAGGGAGTGAGAAGTGGGAAAGTCAGTTGTCTGCATCAGCAATAATTGAGGGTTGGGATCAGCTGATGAGAGTGTTATCAAGTTTCAAGTGCTGTGCTACAAGAATTAGCAGAAGAGCGGGGAAGAATTATGTTAGCTCACAGTTTCTGAATGTTCAGTCCTTGATTTCTTGGTGAATCATATGGAGGCTGTAGTGACGTAAAATACCATGACAGGAGTCACAGGGCAGAGCAAAGCTTCCAGCTCAAGTGACTGGTGAAAAGAGAAAGGAAGAGCAGACAGGAAAGAGACAAGTCTTTTCTCATTGCTGTGACTAAATACAGAAGCATCTGAAGGGACATAATTGTTTTGACTCTTCTTTAAAGAAGCAATGGAATCTGTCATGATGAGAAGGTCTAGCAGGAAGATGATTTGATGGCTGGTCACATTGCTGTCCCTGTCGCTGTCCACAGACAGGAAGCAAGGACCAGTGGGGCTGGTAGTCAACCTGCTTCTTCCATTATTATTCTGTCCAAGCCCCTCCCCTAGGGGATATTGCCACCCATGTTCAGGGTGGGTCCTCCTTCAGTTCACCTTTCAGGGAACTCCATGACACACCCAGAGGTATGATTGTTAGGTGATATCAAATCCAGTTAATGACAGTAAAGATTAACACACACACACACACACACACACACACACACACACACACACACACGTCATCCTGGGGTATCAACGTTCTCTGTCCAGTGACCTAGCATCTTCCTCAATGGTTCCACCATCTCCCATTAGCAGTGTATCCTTGGGACCCAGCCTTCAACAAATGGTTTTTGAAGGACAGTTGAATCCAAAATCACTACAAAGTACAAATAGAGTATGATGGAAATACTTGGAGACAGAGCTTTGGGGACTTGAGGGGATACCTTGTCCCTCATGTGAGGGAACAACATGGTCAAAGGGAGCTCATGGATTTCTAAGAATGAATGGAAGGTAAGGACCCATGTTAGAGATGGACCCACAGTGACAAGCAGGTGTGTGGTGGCAGAAACTCTTTCATCATTGTGTGTTAAGCTTCAGACACCTGACTACTGTGGAAGTTCAGACATTCAATGGGTTAGAAAATCAGGAGTGAGGTGTAATTGACAGCTATGGATTTGAACCATATATATATATATATATATATATATATATATATATATATATATATATATATATATATATATATATAATGTTTAAAGTAAATATCTCTGTACATATAAAGTCTAAGTACACACATACACACACATAATAAGACCAGTTGAGTAAAGAGTGTAATTGCATCTACATTGGTAGACGTGAAGAAAGACATGAAGCAGGAAAACTTAGCTGGGATGCAGAAAATGATGCAGTTCAACTTCAGAAACTGAAATCATGAACTCAGTTTATTTCCCTTCCCCAATGAATTGCATGTGATTATAAAATCAACTAATTAAAATGTGAGTGAGAACAGCTCATCTCCAATGGTCATTACAGTAAGGCTAGGCATTAAAAATCTGAATATATGTAAATTCTTATTCCTTCATAAGTCTTCCTTTTTCATGATGTTCGATCTATAAACTCCACATCTCTACCCTAAGTTAAAACCTCCAGAAATGCCATTGGAACATGGAGCAGACCCTAGGTTACTTGGGAGGCCATATGCAGAATGTGGAAGATGTGGATCCTCTTCACAGAAGTGTGAAGGCATGGGAGTAGGGCTGAAGTTAGCATTAATACTTCTCGATTGGGGAATTACCACTAATACTGTCTAATACAAGTATGGCGAGACTCTCAAATCCTTGCCACAGAAATGGCAGGGCCATGTTTACAGTAAAGACAACTAATGTACCTTGATGTGTGATGTACCCGATAGTGTAGTAAAAACTTGATGGATTTTTTTCCTACTTACCATAGTTCTCAAATTGGACCTTTATAATGACTGTATTATAACTTAGGATAGTCAGATGAGCTTACACAATTTGCTCATGTTTTCTTAGCCCCCAAGTAGTAAAGCTAGGAAGTAAACTCTTATGCCTAGGAAAAGGGCAGTTCAATTGTTATTTGTTGAGTGTGATGACTGCTTGGAAAGATATAAGATTTCATCTCAGAAGAAACAAAAAAAAACTGGTTGTTTCTTGAAAGGGATGATCTGCTGGCTCTCACTGACCTAAAGAAAAAGAGGTGGAAAATTAGAGTAGGAAATTAATTCATAAAATGTAATTTTCCCATCTGCAAGGTTTGCAGTTTCTGCACCTGCTACATTGCTGACTCATCTTACCTGAATCATTAAGTCAGCTTCATTGTGTTTGCAAAGGTTGCTAATTACCTCCCTAGAATCATTTAAACCACCAAGAAAGAATGCAATAAATCATTAAAGATATGGTTAATAGGGAGAAATAATTTTGACTATTCAGCTTCCATTGATCCTGGATGTAAAAGATTAATTTTATATCCTATCTTTTACCTTGTAAGCAATGATAAGTCGCTTCTTTTCACAGAGTTGAATTTAGCTGGTTCTTCATTAGAAATATGTCATTTATCTTACCATTAAATTCTTTCTGTGATATCTTATTCCAGTAGGAGAAAAAACACTGGGATTTAACAAGAGAGCAGAGGAAGACAAATGTTACCTTTAAAACTAAAATCAGTGGAGCAGAACTTTGAAACCTAAGCTGTTATAGTGCTATTATTGAAATATTTATTTGTTTCGGGCTACCAAAGGATACGCACTCCTTATTAATTTAGAAGCCCAATCTCTTTTCCCCTTAAAACTGTAAGAAGACTGTTATTTATCTTTACTGAAATTCATTGGCAATTCTATTTGAACATTATCTGCCTTGTAGTACATGACAATGGAAATATTTTATGTTGGAGGCAAACCTATCAAAACTACTATTTTAGCTTTAATAGTGATTTGGTTGTTCTCAGATCGCTGCTCATTTTTCATACCTTTTGATTTATTTTTATGTTTTTGCTATCATTGGGCAAAGTTACATACCAAGAAATGGTATACTTTGTAAATCATATGGATTTATTTTATAATGGAATTATATTTTGTGCATGACACAAAGAAGCTTTAAAGTGAGTTTTTTCATATTAACAGTAAGTTTTTCTGTCAAAACTCCTGGAAGAAAATGTCAGAACAAAATGGTAGAAATTTGATATATTTGAGATTACAAATAAATGAATTATTAATATTTTTCTGACATTATATCAGCTGAGTAAATTTTGCCTATGAAAATTCTCTAGTTCTGTAATGTGGAAGCATTTTGTTTCAGAATGAAATCCTTACATAGAACAAGTTGGAAGTTCCTGTGCAGAGTTTCTGGCTATTCTTAAACTGGGAATAATAGACAGTCACTGGTTCAATGTCATACATATATCTATTTCTGGGAAGAGGCAGGAGCTACACTTTGTTACACATATTTCATACATGAGCCTGGTTTGCTTTGACAGTGTCTTTTTAAAAAATATTTTATTTATTCATTTTCAAGCAGAGAGATACAGAGAGAGAGAGAGAGAGAGAGAGAGAGAGAGAGAGAGAGGGAGAGAACACCAGAGCCACCACCTTGTGGGTCTGGCTTATGTGGGTCCCGGGGAATTGAACCTGGGGCCTTAGGCACTGGAGGCAAGTGCCTTAATCACTGAGCCATCTCTCCAGCCCTTGACAGTGTCTTATACATATTTTCAGTAATGACTGTAGTACCAACTGTTCCAAGTGGAGAAGGGCCCCCAGTGGGCTGGGGACAGGCAGAAGGGAAATGGGGGTACTGCCATAAGATTTACTCATACACTATATCTAATTATCTATAATAATGATTTTTAAAAAAATTACAGAATTGTTATGATGCTGAGTGGTACTTATCCTTTACTTCAAAGGAGCCCTTTCTTTCCATCTATTTTGATGTCCTTTCTTGCCCTTCTTCTTGTTGGTGGTGACATGTGGATGGACCCAGTATGGTTCAGACATTGTATAGGTCAGGACAGCCACTGTGAGATGATGAAAACAGTGCTCATTTCATGCCTAGAAGACAGCATCCCAAAACACTCCTCCCTCCCCCATTTTCTGACTGTTTATACTTTAAATCTCTTCTGCAATGTTCTCTGAGCCTTGGAGAGGGTGACATAAACATGTCATTCGTCCTGGACACTCAACAGTCATTTTCAGCACTTCGATGAGTTTTGAGTCGTCAGCACAAAGAAGCTATTCTGACCCACTGGGAGAGCACCACTAACCATGAATACATCGAGGACAATTTGATGGACATAGGTCTTACCGAAGTTTCTGAATCTCAGTAAAGAATAGTTTTGTTATTAGGGTAGAGCCCTAGAATGAGGGGTTTCCTGGTTCACCTTGCTGTGACTATGCACATTCATTGGCTGTGTCTATTAGTGCAGGGGACATTGGCAGACATCCTTCCTTTAATTCCAATCCTGGAAACTTGACAGACACGTGGGACAGTAGCTAGAAATCCAAGTCAGAGTTCGATAATAGGTTTCTATAAAGTGTATGAAAAGTGTCACAAATCCAATTCTTGAGGGATGGGTAGACATTTATAGGGAAAATGAAAACCGTAGAGACTGAGGGAGCCATATAGGAAGAGGACAAAGAAAATTTGGGGGAATGTGGACCAAGAATCCAAAAGTTGACTCGGGGTCAGAAGTCCCCCTGAAGATGTGAAGGATGCCTGCAAAGGAAAATCTAGTGAAAATCTTTAAATGAGAAATGGTGATTTTTATTTTCTGTGAATAAAGTCCTTTGAAATAGATATATATCTGTACTTACTGATTTATTAAAATTACACTGATATAAATAAGGAAACACCACACACACACACACACACACACACCTTACCATAGTGTATATTGTTAAAGTCTGAATACCTGTTTCCTTCCCAAATTCAAATGTTAAAGCCCTATCCCTGAAGGTGCTATCAGATTATGGGATTAACACCTTTATGAAGGAGGCCCAGAAAGTTATGTTGTGCATTCTGTCACCCGAGGACACAGATGGACACTGTCTGTGAAGAAGTGGGCCCTCATCAGATACTTCTGACCACTTAGTCCTGGTTGTCCCAGACTTGGGGACTTGATAAATGTTTTTCTCTTATTTATAAATTACACAATGATGCAGCAGTCCAGGTTAAGATAAGCATATGTACATATATGATACTTGTGTGATCCTTTCCTTTACATTTCCCAGGACTGGTTGGTGATCTCAGAAATTGTTGTCAACCTCTCATTTTTTATGACTAGGATTTTTCAAACAGGGGTGCATCCTAGCACACTCACTCTTTGCTTAATTAACATATTGTGATTAAATCTGATATGTTATCTGTTATAGTCTTTTCAATTTCAAATAAATTGCATTCCTTAGACTGAAAATGTCATCAGCTTCTGTATCAATTCCAAGTGTATTTCATTCAACACAGGACTCAAACAATACCCAAAAATTTAGCAAGAGTTTGTGGTCCAGGTTGAGCCGGCTCTAGGGAACACTACCCTGTTTGGCAGAGGGAAATATGACCTTAATGATGACATCAATTGTAAGGAAAGTTTCATGTGACAAAATTTACAAAATAAACAGCAGTACATCTGTTGGGCATGGGTATGAAGTTGAGGAGTATTTTATTTTACTTTCTTCATTTTATTATTATTCTGTTGTTATTGTTATAATTATTATTTTATTTATTTGGTGTGATATTTTTTGTTTGGTTTTTGGTTGTAGGATTCCACTCTAGCCCAGGCTGACCTGGAATTCACGATGCAGTCTCAGGGTGTCCTTGAACTCACTGTGATCCTCCTGCCTCTGCCTCCTGGGTGCTGGGATGAAACGTTTGCACCACCAAGCACAGCTAAAAGAGTCTTTGAACACTTCATTCTTGGCTAAAGCACTTACAAACATCTTTAACAGAGAAAGAATATGTGCATCCATTCCATCAAAAATCAATTATGGGAGAGAAAATATTAGCAAGACAAAGCTAAACTTCTGTATGTTTCATGAGATAGGCTTGTAGTTAATTGTTGACATGACCTACAGTTGAGAAAAATAGAAGTATATAATTATTGATTTCTATACTAAAGCCTCTCTTTTCAGCTTTTAGTAATGACCCCACTGCATAGACTTTCTGAAAGGGCTTTCTCTTTGGATACTGAGCCGCCTGAAGCAGAATCCATCTTGTTTCCATTGTGTTTTCTCAGCATCAAGCTCAATGTTTGGCTTATACTGTTCAGTAAATGTGGGATCAGTTAAGGAATCAGCAATTTGTAACTGGCTCCAGAAAAAAAAAAAAAAAGTCAGGCTAGCTGGTGGTGAAAAGAGGCAGTCCTGCATACTTTGCTGGGCTCAGAGCAAGTGTCGAATAGCACTAAATTTAGGGAGGCTATTTTTAGATCTTTTAAAACCCCAGGCAAGAGTGTCAGACTTCATGAAGTCTAGAAGGAAGATTCAATAACACAAGTATGTATTTTGACACTGGCATTCCATAAGTCCAAAGCCTGGAAGTAAAGGGTTAAAAGACTCAAATGGCTCAGTAGGTCAGGAGCTTGCTTGCAAAGCCTAACTACCCAGGTTCGATTCCCCAATACCCACATAAAGCCAGAGCCACAGATTAGCACATGCATCTGGAATTCATTTACAGTGGCTAGAATCCCTGGTGTGCCCTTTCTCTCTCTCTCTCTCTCTCTCTCTCTCTCTCTCTCTCTCTCTCTCTCTCTCTCTCTCTCTCTCTCTCTCTCTGTCTGTCTTTCTCTACTAGTTGGAGAACCCCAAATTCTCCAATAGGCACATAGATTGTCAGGCAATAGACATACGCACTTATTCAACATATAAACTTATTTTTTTTCTTGTTACTTTTATACATAACTAAGTAGAACTAAACCTCAAAGTTGGTTACAAGACCTACAAACTATATACTCAACATCCTTTAAAGAATGTTTTGTTTCTTTGCTTTTAATGGTTTCCATTGCCACACATAAGGAACAGTTGATGAGTCTAGCCATTTGAAGGTAGTCAAGACAAAAATCAATATGCAACAGTAGTTTTAGAATTAAGGATCAAATTGAGAAAATTTTGTGCCTTATTCCTTTCTCCTAGAGAATGGATTCACTGTGTATATTTTAAGGCTATTTATTCTAGCATCACTTTCAATGCACACACATATAAGACGAAGAAATGGAGAAATAATGAATACTTGATCTCCAAATCATGAAATCAATTTTAATATGGCTGGAAGATTTCATATTTTCTTAGTGTTTTCAGATTGATGAAGTCCGGTTAATGACTGTATTGATGAGGTAGGAGGGAAATGGGCTCAGTGGTCTTTTGTCAACATGACATGTAACAGTCCAAACTCACAAGTAGGTAAAGAATAGCATTAAAGAAATTGAACAAATGTAGAAAATTCATTCAAAATTCTTTAACATTTTGAGAATGGGCACCAGCTTTTTCAAGTAAATAAGAGTAAGTTGACATCCTACCAAAATTTTAATATCTTGTTTGGATTCCCTAAAGAAGTTATAGATTTTTTAAAAGCTCCATTTTTCTGATATAATGGAACTTTTATTTCATATTGTATTTTATCAAGAATCTAAGAAAATGAAAGTTCTTTTTATACCAAGAAAATCATATTCTACAATCTCAAAAACTTTTGTCTCCTTCCAAATTCTACTTATTATGGTCTATTCCCATGTAAAGTAGCTGAAAGGCAGATTCTAATTGTATCCCCACTTTATAATGCATCAGTTTAGCACTATTGATCTGCCATATATATATATATATATATAGATAGATATATATATATATATATATATATATATATATATATATATCACTAGAATGCAATGCTTATGATCATGCAAAGAAAACATATATAAAGTGAAGTAAGCAAAAGTCACTCTTAATTCCAATGGAATCTTGATTCCACCTGACAATACTATCTACAGAACTATGTGCATGAGGACATAGTTTCAGCCCTCATGAAAGAAACAAGGTATCCAAGACTTCTGGAGACCAGGAAACATATCTTAAAGTTCATCTATGTCAATAATTGTTATTAACCTTGTAGAAAATTCATCATATTAGTATTTAGTGTGTAACATACCATGTTAGGGTTTTGGCAAGCCACATTAACGAAGCTAATATTCATTTGGTAGTTAAGTATAACCACACAGTGAATTTACAAAATGAAGACATGATATGGATTCAGTCTTGCTGCCATGACAACATGGAAAACATCTCTTTAAAAAGGACCCATTTAAAAATAAATAAATAAATAATTGACCCATTTCTATTTTCTGTGTCAAACACATAACATTCAATACATAAAGAAATGTTGCCCAACACAGCTACTATATCCTTCTCAGTATTTTTTTTTACTACTGGGTTGACCATTTCCAAGCAGAAATAGCTAATTTAGTTCCTAAATTGATGAGCTCCTTACAAAACTTCATCTTTCCTGTTTGAAAAAATTTAAAAATATATCATCACTTTGAGTGGTGTGTATATTGAAATTTTGGGTTTACTTTTTCAGTTAATATTCATTCTTCATCTGTTCTTTGTCCTAGAGAGCTGAATGAATAAGATTTGTAATATAGTTACTTCCTAGGGTCTATAATCCTTGTTTTACATTTGGTGCAGATTTCTTTATGTCTTAGATTAAAAACTCAGATTTATCAAGCTGGGCTGATGAGAGGTTGAGAAACGGTAGAAGTATTTCCTGGCATAATCACAAAAGAGCAATTCATCAGATTGTCAGTTTTCCCACCCTGTGGAATAAAATTTAATATGCCATAGTAAAATATATGCATATGCAAAGCATTTCCTTTGCATGATCATAAGCACTGCATTCTAGTGAGCTATATAATGAGCCAGAGGAGACTAATTGGGACATTACAATATGGAAGCAATAGCCTGTCAACATTTTCCCTTTTTCTCTCTCTCTCTCTCTTTCTCTACAGCTTTTAGGTTCTGGGACTTTTTACATTTTAGAGCCAAACTAGGTGTCAGCCTATGTCAACATTTCTACTTTAAGAATAAAAATAGTATATTTTATGAATTATTCAGTGTAGCAGGCCTTTAGGGACTTTTGAAGATTCTAATATGGTCAGATATACTATTCTGAGATTAAATAAAAAGGGAGGAAACTAATTTATGTATGCAGAAATACTGGATTAAAGAATAAAATGTATTTTAAGAACATAATATCCATGTTTTTCTATATCTATAATTTTGTAAGATAGCTATGTCTAATCCACCTCTCATCATTCAATCATTTATTCATCATTTATCTATGTATCTATCATCATTTTATCAGCTATCTATCTATCATCTATCTATCTATCTATCTATCTATCTATCTATCTATCTATCTATCTATCATCTATCTATCTATCTATCTATCTATCTATCTATCTATCTATCTATCTATCTCATCTATCTATCTATCTATCTATCATCTATCTATCTATCTATCATCTATCATTTATCTATCTATCTATCTATCTATCTATCTATCTATATCTATCTATCATCTATCTCTCTATCTATCTATCATCTATCATTTATCTATCTATCTATCTATCTATATCTATCTATCTATCTATCTATCTATCTATCTATCTATCTATCTATCTATCTATCTATCTATCTATCTATGGTGTCCTTACTTTAAAACAAGTTGGGATGCCTATTTGTGTTTAAAAGTAAAGAAATAAAATGAGAAACTATCATGGCCTCTATCCCAAAGGAAGTATTTGTTAGGAAGTATCCGTAGGTGTAAAGTATTCTTCAGCTTCTGTATATACGCCTAATGTTGTCATTAAAAGACATGAATCTTGTAAAATAGAAACTCTCAGTCAATTGCATGTATGTGATTTTTGATGTTGCACACTTTCTGATTGAGGCCCAGAGAAATGTCTTTGCAACTGCACAGATGTTAGGAAACGTGTGCCTGGATTCCTTGCATAATCCCAACTTCTGCCATTCAGTATTCTTAGGTTTTTTCTTTTTTAAAAAAAAAAACAAAACACTGAGCTTGTATCTTCTGTAGCAATAGCATTTGCATTGTTCATCATTCACTCGGCCACATGGGAAATTGCTTTAGCGTTTAAAATCTTTTTTATGTTCAAGTATATAACAATTTCTAAAAGCACATTAACATTGTGATTTATTTTCTTTTTTCATATTTATTGTTAATAATTAGAAACATTGTATAAACAAGTCTTGTGACGGTACCCCCATTTCCCTCCTCCCTGTCATCAAACCACTGGGGGCCTTCCTCAGTGGGCTTGCTGGACCTGTCAGTAGGATTGTACATTATGATTTTTAAAATATTTTTATTTATTTGTTTGCAAGGAGAGAGAGAGAGAGAGAGAGAGAGAGAGGATGAGCCAGGGCCTCCAGCCACTGCAAATGAACTTCAGACTCATGCACCACATGCATTTGGCTTTTTGTGGGTACTGGGGAATTGAACTAGGGTCATTAGGCATTGCAATCAAGTGCCTTAACTGCTGAGCCATCTCTCCATCTCTACATTATGATTTTTAAAAGAATTGTTAAACCAAATACTTTTTCTTATAAAATCTATCTATTGGAGATGATATTATGATAAAAATATATCATCCTCCTACCTCTACCTCCCAAGTGCTGGGATTAAAAGCATGCATCACTACGCCCAGAGTAAAAAAAGCATTTTTAAAGAACTGATAACATCCTTTTTTTAAGTAAACTAGAACTAGAATCAAACATTTCTTATTTCATTCATCACAATTATACAAATAACTGAGGGATTTCATACTGATTTTACCATCTAGCATATAAATGGGCTAGTATTTTTGAATTAATAATTAATTACTTTCATAAAATTCTTTATGTAAAGTCAAAAGCAATATCTGTAATAATGTCCACACCAAAATGTGTGAATGTGCTCTGCCTGTGGCCAGCTCCCTCTCTCTCTGAATATTTGGCTGCCAAGATTGGATGGATCGACAGCATGGAGAGGAAGAACTGTGTTCAAAACTACAACGATATGGAAAAGCAGGATTGACAATTGTCCAAACAGCTACATTCCTAGCCTGATATCTGAGCTTTGCAGATCAGAGATTTGATTTCATCATGGATTAAATCTCTGTATAGAAAAAGAAACAGTAGGCTTAGGCAACCCATGAGAAAGATCAGGATTGCTGGAACACCCAAGCTTTTTAGATGAAACGAATCTGAAAAGGACTGAATACCGAAAGAGGATGCATTCATATGAGTAATCACAGCTGGAGAGATGGCTTGGTGGTTAGGCTGTTTGCCTGAAGAACCTAATGACCTGGGTTTGATTCCCCAGTACCCATATAAAGTCAGATGCACAAAGTAACACATGCATCTGGAGTTTGTTTGCAGTGGCTGGTGACCCTGGTGTGCCCAGTCAGTCTCTCTATCTCTCTGCCTTGCATACGTATGTATTAAAAACTCATTAAAAATGAAACTTCATATTTACCTCACCAGATCTATAGAAACAGACAGCAGGTAAATAAAACCCTTGGACTATCGTTTCCTGAACACTATAATGAACCATCCTTTTCAAGTTCATACAAATTGAGAGATACTTTTTTTTGTGGAAAACATGTTAACATATGACTAATATAGAAGGCTTAATAATTGGTATTAACGTTGTAAGAAGCAATGGAATATTCCATGAGGTAGCTGTAGTTATAGGAATGTTAAATCTACAGTTGCCAAGGTCATCTAAAGTGAATGGAGCCTATTTTGTTCATTGGGAAACACGCACACACACACACACACACACACACACACACAATGCCAGACAACAAAGAGCCTTATAAAGACATTTCAATCTTATAATTACCAATAGCTTGAGCACATAATTCTCTGAATCATAATAAAATAGCAGTGAACTTTCTATTTACCATTGTTCATTATCCATTAATATCCAAAAATGAGTAATATCATGTAAGTCATTAAGAATCAATTAATACCTTATAGAATCTGGACTCATTAATTTAATAAATATCACTCTTTTGTTCAGCATTTGAACATGATGATCATGAAATATATTCAAATATGAGGAATATGTCATTTGTAAAAGGAACCACTCTGATAATTTTTCCATTGCATTAAATCTGTCTTTTATCAAGCTGCATAGTTTGTGGTCTTTTATCTTTTGCATAGGTAATTGTGATCTCCCAATTAAATGTGAAGAAGATTGAGCGCATTTTTTTCTTTCCATGTCCCATGGAATAGGCTCAAATAAATCCTCATTACTGCAATGTAGAATAAAGTGAAATCCACAGAAAAGGTGTGTTATTAAGTATGAAGAGTTCCTTGCATTAATGCAACTCAGGAGGAGACTTTGTCTTCGCTGTCCCCTCTGAGAAGAAAGAGCACCCACCAGGCCAGGGATGAAACTTTGAAAACCCTATTTCCTGCAGATTTTGCTGTTCCTTCTTGTCTTGCCTAATATCTTCTCCTGCACATTCTACAGATGCGATTATCGGCACAAGAAAGATCTGCAAAAGATTAGGCCTGTCAGCATTCCACCATGGAGGGTGGAGTGGCTCTCTGGGCCCCACCTCTTCTCAGGATCTCTAGCCGTCAGTGGATGTAGGATAAGAGATGTGCTCCTCGTGGTTACAGCCACTGACGACTTCTAAATCACATGTTATTGATGCTCCTGTGATGACTCTAATTAAACTCATTGATTCTTTCTCTCATGCGCACACATCCAAAATCAGAAAAGAAAAACAATGAACGTGGAGGTTGAAGGGAGAGAACCGAGATGGGAAGAGGAAGGAGATCAGTAAAATAAGAGGCAGAGAAGAGAGGCTCACAACAGAAGTACTTTACATACATGAGAGGGTAATAATAGTGGTACTTAACATGTATGTCTGAAAATGTCCTGGTGAAACCAGTTCTTATGTATAAATAGATCTGTGCTAATAAAGACTTGAAAAAATTAAAATACGATATTGCAACACATAGGTATGTCTAAGGATTATGAGGATTTGATTGTATAAAATTGGAATCAGTATGACTATAATATCAAAGTTTTCATAATTTTGTAATTTTTGTGTAGCTCTCATTATTTAAACAATTTTGAGATGCCACTTTGTGCATCTAATTTTATATGGGTACTGGGGAATCGAACCCAGGTCATTAGGTCTCAATTCAGTGGAACCCAGGTCTCAATTATTTAAACAATTATTTAAACAACTTTATTTCTGTTTTCCTTAAATATTTTTAAAACTGAGAATGCTATTATCTGAGCACTTTGCAAATGGGTCTTATTTCCATTGGCTGATGCATTCATGTTCCCTAACCCCACTTCCCATTTCATTGAAGGCTCCCCTCAGTGGGGTTCTGGGTATTCAATGTAGCATCAAGGTACCAGTCAGTCTCTGTGTGAGGGACAATGAATGCCTCAGAGTACTCCTTCCCAGCCTGAGGCTCTTGTGTTCTTTCCCTTCCCTCTTCTGAGATGTTCCACACCCTCAAAAAAATATTTTTAAGTTAATATGCAAGGTAATAGGTTGAATTGTGGCATTTTCATTCATATGAATAATTAAGCTGTTTTAGATGTATACTTATCCCTCACTGTTATTTATAAAACTATTTACACAAATTATTTTCTATAATTTTTATATTAGTCTTGTGAAATATATAGAAAAGTGTGCTTGTAATCATCATGTTTAAGAGAAGACGAAATAGAAGACAAATAACTCTCCTTCCCTTGAAATCTTTGGGGCCTGAGATTTTTTTTAATGGATGGTATTGAATGAATATTCTAACATCATTTAGACATAGTATTTAATTTAATATCTTGTCTTACTCATTAGTAAAGTAAAGTTGAAGTTTTACTCAGTTTGATCACTATTAAGCTATTGTCATGACCACCAAGCACTATGATAAATGATATATCTTTGGAGTTTTTTCTTAAAGTTGGTCACTTCTACTAAAATTGTGTTTTATAAAATAATAGATTAATTCCAGAAATAAATCCATAGGTCTCTTCTTCATCTTGAATACATTTTAGTATATCCTTTTCAGAACCCATGTAACTTGAATTTAATATCTCAGTGATTACTCATATTAATAAAATGTGTTTAGATCCTCAGAATTTGAAAGAGTTTTTCCTTCTTTTTTCCTCTGCAACATTAGCTGTGGGTCAGGAGGCTAAGATCACCTGTGAACAGCTTGCTTAGACTTAAGGAGGGAGAAGGAAATGCCATGAATTATCTGGCCCAGAGCTCCTCTCAAACCCAATCTTTTATTTTCCTTTTTTTTTTCGATATCATTATAATGAACACAATCATCTGTATGTTATGTCCCAGATCACATAATGTATAAGTTACACAGATATTATCCTCAAAAATATTTTATTCTCAAAACTTTTTACTTGATAGCTCTGCATTTAGTTCTCAGTTTTGCTTGTTCACCCCTTCATTTTCATGTTGGTTTTTATTCATTTAATGTTCTCTAAAGTTCTGTAAAGTAAATTCAGAATACTGTGAAGAGAATTTATATATATATATATATATATATATATATATATATATATATATATATATTGGTTTTTCGAGGTAGGGTCTCGCTCTAGCCCAGGCTGACCTGGAATTCTCTATGTAGTCTCAGGGTGGCCTTGAACTCATGGTGATCCTCCTAACTCTGCCTCCCGAGTGCTGGGATTAAAGGCGTGTGCCACCATGCCCAGCTTGTGAAGAGAATTTTAATATTAATATTTTCCTACCTAATGAATGTATCTTCATAAATAAATTTAGGGTCATAACTTTGTCTTATTAAGAAAGACTATTCTCATTAATGCAGAAGATGAAATTTTAAGAGTATGTTAACTTTTATGGTGCTTGTTATATGTTAACACACTTAGTATATGTAATATGGTAAATGATAATCCTATATATCTATATGTTATATGGTTCATATATATATATATATATATATATATATATATATATGTGAGCTCTTAGGCTGATGGAGAAGATATATGCATATACAGTTTCATTTTTCAGGGAATATTCTGTATACAATATATGTTCATATCCTCACTATTTTTAATATTTTAATTATTTATTTGCAAGCAGAAGGGAGATAGAAGACAAGGTCTTGTATAGCCCAGGCTGGCTTCAAACTCACTGTGTAGCCAAGGATGAGTTTGAACTGATTCTCTTCCCCTCCTCCGGATGCTGGGATTAAGGCATGTGCCACAATGATGGCTGATATGTAGAGCTTAGAAATGATGCTAGGGCTTTGTGCATGATAGCCCTTCAGTCTACTAACTGGGCTTCATGCCCGGCCCTTCGTTTCCACCAATTTCTTCCTGTTGGTATAAATCAGTCCTGCCTTTTACAGGGAAATGTTGCTTTCTCAATCTCGTGAACTGAAGACATCTGATTACCCAGAGAAATTTTAAAGACAAAAAGTAATGAAAATAGTCATTGGAATTCTTGGTTTAGCAACATTGGCTTTTCCACAGAGAACTGTGAGTTCTGAGTGAACGGAATCTAAAGCCTGGGGAGGGGAGAAGACCACCTGTGGTCTCAAGATGGGGGTCAGGAAGGACCTTTACTTCTGTTGGGCAGTCAGAGTGAGCGAAAGTGCAAGAAGTCCATGTCTGCCAGTTACCCAACCACTAGGAGAACAGGCGATCCAGCGTGCTAGGCGGCCTCACTCATTGATGAAGAGGGCTAGGATGGTAGGTATGTCCAAACCTCTCCAGGTCCCACACTGAGAAGCTTTGCTTTTCTCATTCCTCCTTAGAAATGGCACATTGTTTTTTGAGAAAACAATTATCAGCAAGTGATTGGTGTCCTTCACCAGTCTGAAGACCCTTCTTGCTTTATTGCTGACGTATATCATTTCTTCCTTCCATACAGTCTTTGAAGTACTCAGATAGTTCAGTCTAAGGTGAGTGATTGACACAGAGCAGAAAGATGCTACCTAGCTCCAAGCATCATTACGACGGGATGCTAATAAAAAGAAACATTTCAATCAGTTTTTGTTCATCTAAAGGAAAATTTGAATTCAAATTATGACACATCATTGCTTATAATCAGTTGAAATGTGACATAAATTATCACCTGCCTATCATTCAGTGGGAGATAAAACATTAATGCTTGACAAAAATGCCCCCACCACAATGATCATCTCTTTTTACCAGCCATCTTCAAATAAATATACATTCAAAAATAGTACCTAATAGTATTTTAAAGTACAAAATTCATAATTAGAAACATAAGATTCTTAAAATTATAAATAATTTTACCAATCAAAGTTAGGAAATTGATGCTTTTATTCACATAGTGAGGAAAATAAGTACACAGTATAAATATAGGCATTGCCTGAATTTGGTCACTATACAATCTATAATTTTCATGGTGGTTTCTTAAAGGACAAAAAGACACAAGATAGAGTTATTCTTCATAAAACCACCTAATTACACCAGCCTATGAAGGTAATAGTTGTTTTTAACTATTATTTCTGGTTTTACTATTTATTAATAGAAAAGCATTTCTTAAAATATTAAACATAGCATACCATTTTGAAACTCTGTAATATACTGCACAGGTGAAATAATTACCGAGGATGACGTGCAGTAATTGGGTCTGTAACTCCAATTACCCTGAGGCATTGACTCATTTAGACTGATGCCTTTATTCATCAGGTTCATGAGATAAGCTTTTCTGTAGAAATAAATCCAGAGTATCTTCCTTTGAATTCAAGGATTGTACAACTCTCCCCTCTAGAGAGCCGGTAAGAATTCGTTGAATTATTTGCTAATTGTGAACAAAATTTGTATTGATTTTTGTTCAGTCTCTCTAGCTGATGTTAATAGCATCATACCTCGGGTCACTAAATGCTTTTCAGCATTATCTACTTGTCAAAAAATCATTCACTAAGACAAAATTTGAGAAGTCAAATTTCACAGTTGCAAACACAAAGAATATGATGGCATAGGTTGTTAATATTCCCTTTTTACTTCCCTTTCTCATATGCTAACTTTTTGTAGTGTATATCACACTATTGAAAAGCAGGTATAATTAGAAATAATGTTAAAAGCACTCTATCCCTCAGTTTAACTATGCCTAATTTAGATTTAATTTACCATGGTATTCCAATTGTACTGTCACAGAGAGTACAACAAATATAAATATCTATGCATAATTTCTCATTTTTTCTCATAGCCTTTGAGGATTTATGGAACACAACTTTTGATTTTTTCCATAAAACTAAGTTTATGTATGTAAAAAGTAAATATCATATATTTTCTGGTATTCAGAACCTATATGTGGTTTCTAGTAAAATGATACCATTCCCATCTTTCCTAATTTCCACAGTACATCAGCAGAGTAGTTTAAATTAAAGATACATGCAATTTCTTTGAACTAATACACAAAACTATTGCTCAATAAATTTGACAAAATTTATTGATATATAGCTATGGACAAAAGTCGTAAACAACCCTGGTGATGCACACAGTAGTCTTTGACATGAGGAAATCATTTCCTCTAATGTTCCCTAAATAGTTGTTAAAACCAATGTACCTCATCTTTGACATCTGTCTGAACAGAATCCATCCATTTCCAATCCCCAGATCACTTCCACTGTGACAAAATGCAATAACTGAAGAAGCCAAATGGATTGGGAGAAATGTGGGCATGTGAACAAACCAATCAGCTCCTCTTTCATTTCATAGTTTCAGAAGTTGTCTCCAGGCAAAGTCAGATCAGAGTTTGATAAAGGAAAGCCTACTGACATACCATTGGTATTTAAGGGAAGTTCTCTTAAGTAAACTGTGATTTCAATTGATACTGTATCTAGAAATGTTTCATAGCAACAATGTTGATTTCACTGTGCTCTACTGATACTTAGTTCATGAATATCTGTGTTTTCTGTATACACAGTAATAAGAAGGCCTTAATATTTTTGCATGTGTCCATGAATACAGTGTGCATATGTGTGCATTCATGTTCATGTGCATGTGAACACGTGCATGCGCGTGCGAGCGTGTGTGTGTGTGTGTGTGTGTGTGTGTGTGTGTGTGTGCACCCATGGAGACCAGAGGTTGTTGTTAGATGTCTTCCTTAATCTCTCTGTACATTAGCTTTAGAGAGAGGGTCTTCACTGACCCTGGAGATCACTGATGAACCTAGACTAGCAAGGCCTGAGGGGTCTTTCCATGTTTGAATGCCCAGGGCAGTGATAGGTAAGCACTATCACACCTGGATTTTGTTTTTGTAATGTGCAAGCTAGGTATCTGAACTCAGGGCCTCATACTTGCTTGGCAAGTACTTTGCTCTTTGACCCATGTCCCCAGGTAACCCCCCTAATCCACTTAATGCCCTTGACCAAGCTTGCTGGACTGAGAAACACGAGAGTCCAGTTGCCATGTGCTGTGGTATTTAAGTATGTATCTTGAGTTGCAGGATTGGTCCCCAAGGATAGATCCTACCAAGTGTTCCCTAAATCTAGAGGCATGCCCCTAGACAGTATTAATGTAGTTCCAGTGACATTCCTAATTCTCATAAGGGGATGTTTATAGAACAGCTTTTCCTTCTCAAGTCTCTTTGGTTTCTTGCCTGGTCATATTTTTTCTTCTTACACATACTGATACCATTGGGATGTCTTTTGAGGCCTCCAATGGAGCTGAGCTGATGCTAAAATGTTCTCCACTGTGATTTTCTTCTATTAAGAAGTCTGCCTGGCATAGTTTGTTATTGTACCAAAAAATTAATACACCGTATGTTGAAATATTCAACTCTGTTTTTTTCCTGTCCATTAATAATTATTGGGTTCAAAATCACTATAAAGTTGTTAATGCCTATTTCATTAGCATTAAATTAAAAGAAACATTTAGAAACTAATATTTTTTGTTCTGTTTATTTGGAAGACAAGATCTTACTCTGCAGTCCAAGCTACCTTGGAATTCATGATGTAGCCCAGACTAGATTGGGGCTTACCAAAACCCCTGTGTCTGCCTTCCAAGTGCAAGGAATACAAATGTGAGCCACTTTGCTAAGCTAAAACTAAAGTTTTTAGGCAATGAATTAATGCATGATGCATTAGACTGTGGGGGTGCACACATGCTAGGTATCAAAATCAGGGCCTTGAACCTGCAAACCCTATGCTTTACCTCTGACAGGTAGTTATTGTCCTTTTTTATTGGCTTTTAGTTATTCATTAATTATTCATTCTCTCCCATATGACCCCTTGTCAAAATTCCCCAGTGAGATAGTTTCACAAGATAGAATATTGAAATTGTAGGAATGATTTCAGCATCACCCTTTTTATGGGATATAGTTTATGTTTGCTAGCAAACAATCCCTGAAGAAAAAGCAGTGACAGCATTCCTGTGACTTCATGAACATATACCTTTAGACACAGACGTTTAGAGTATAGTTTATGTCTGACCTCCTGGTTCCAAAATCTAAGTTGCTACTTAAATGCTAGTGCTTGAGATAAAAAGAGAGAATTTCTGTGTGGTTTGCTTGTTGCTTTCTTGTTTTTTACTTAGTACTGTTGTTTTGATCATTGAAACATAAGACAAGAAAAAAAGCCTGTGAGGAGCTGGGGAGTCTCACCACACTGCATGAGAACCTGAGTTCAGATCCTCAGAGCCCTCGTAAAAGCTGGATGTGTCGTGTATACATCTAGAATCCCAGGCCTCCTATAGTGAGTTTGTGACAGAAACATCCCTAGAGGCTTGAGGACCAGCTTGCCCACAAATGTAGCAGTGAACAAGGCATCCCGATTCAAGCAAGTTGGAAGGCAAGGACTGATGTCCAAGGTTATTCCCTGACCAGCACTCAGCTTCCAGGCCACACATACATATGTAGAGAAAAAAATAAATCAAAAGGTTCTGTTGTGTTGGACTATTCAAGGTTGGTAAATGTAAAAACATTCTCTTGATATGCACTGTTGTTTATTCCCCATAAAAATGGAAAACATCGATGTAAAATCTTAAAGCTATTACTGGTAGATTTGGGGGACAATGAGTAGAATATGGCCGTTCTTCCTTCTACCTACATTTTTTGGGAATATCATTTTACAAAAACTTCCCATCTAGAAGAGACCACCATTTATCATTCTTTGAATAAGAGTTGTCTTTCTGACTTGCTTGGCTCCATGCGATGCAGAGGTAGTGATCTGCTGAGTCGCCACCTTCAGGTGACTTGGCTTTCTTAGAATATTGATGTCATAGGTCAGGTAGTCTTCCTGGAAAAAGGCTACAGTGTAGAGTGACACAACTGTCCCAATGACCAGGACCAACTACCTAGAAATGAGAATGTGGCCATTCTTTGATTATTCACAAATTCCAACCCTCAAATGACAATGCAGGGAGCAGCCGAGTAAAACGGTTCAGGGAAGAACCCCTCAGCAGAGTCAACCCTCATCCAGGACACACACGACAGCAAGGTACCATTTGCTATTACCCTGGCTTTTGTAATGCCGCTAAGCTTTGAGGTGATGAGACAGCAACATGAACATTTCTTCCCCTGTCTGGTACAGGGAAGACATTAAGGGAAAATGATGAATGGAACTATGTGGGGTAATAGGAAACTTTACCAAAAAATGTGCTCATCTGTTGCTGAATAACTGGACCTACCGGCGAAGTCCTTTCTGAACTTGAGCTGGCAAGTCTCCTACATTCTCTTGCATAGTTCTCGACTTGAGACCAACATGAAGCACTGTCCTCAAAAAGTCATATATAAGAGCCAAAATTTAAAACAAAGTATATATACAAAACTGTGTGCAAAGAAACTGTATAATGAATTCTTCATAGAGATTCCCTATTCTTTATGTCATTTATTGTTTCATATAAAGTACAAAATGAAAGGTGTTCTTAAATATCTCTACATTGCCTAAAATAGCTATTTAAGTTATAAAAACCACCAGTTGTCAAATGAAATATAAATATTTCTTAAGATAGTTCCTATTTAATTAAATATGTGTGCTCTTTTAGGTAAAGACATATGATTCATTAAAATGAAATTAGCTTGACTATTTTTTGAGAATAATTAACATTTATTCAATATTGTGTTCCATGACTCATTATTAATTAAGGTTTACCAAAAAAGCATGAGTTTTGGGGGGAAGAACTTAAAACAATTTCTTTAGGAACAGTAGCAGATAGTCATGAAGGTTGTAAAAAGAAAACGGTAATGAGGAAAATATATCACATACATTTCAAATTGCAAAGTTGGAATTTTCAAATATTCACGTGAAGGCAAGTGGATTTTCGGTTATTAGATGTGCTGTTTGGTTGGCAAATGAAGGGATGGATGATTTAATGTGTTGTCTGTAAGTGTGAAGGATGCTATAGAGATTTTTCTCTAGTTAACAAAAGGTGTTAATTTTAATCATCGAGAAGTCATTTTTGGTTGGGTTTCATTCAACATGGAAGAAAAAAATCTGCATCTTCATTAAAATCTCCATCTAGCTATGTTTCCATTAGAGTGCAGTGAAGAATGACTCATAGAACCAACAATTTTATGCATCAGGTGACAGGTTTTGACAGGAACAGTGCTGAGGTTTTTTGCGATATGGTGCATTTTGAATGCTTGAACTGTGTGATTAGGTGTGTTTTATATGACTTCCACGTGCTTAGCTAGCAAAATCCGAGTTTATTTATACAAAATTATTCAAGTGAAAAAGTGGTGTCTCTCCCAGTGAGCGAAGTCAGACCATGGAAGACTGTGGGGTTCAGTTAGCATTTGATTGCCACAAACCCTAGCTCTACCAAAGGCGAGGGAGAAATCACCTTGAGAAGCACAAGGGCTTTTACTTGTAACTGATCCAAAAGTAGAAATAATGAACCTTGCCATTTTGTAAAGCAATTTTCTATTTTAACTTCTATTATTTCATCTTTCGTAAAAGGAAAAATCTAAAAGCTCTCTGTCAGCAGGAAAAAAAATAGGTCTGAATTTATATGTGAATCAGAAGCTCTATTTTTGTTTGTGTTTTCCATGTGACAGATATCTGGTTGTCAATAATAAAATGCTCTCTAGACTTTTCTCTCTGGGTTGGAGTTGGGAGTAATTGCATTGTAGTCAACTGTGTTTTCTTCTGATTTGAGAATCCAGTTGTTAAGGAGTCTAAATCTTTGTCATACTTCACTTCTATTTCTAATAATCTAAATATTCTAGAAAAATAAAAGGAAGAATGAGACTACAATGCTTACAGAAAAGGCAGTCAACTTACCTGCTTTTATGAGTAGAGTTACAGTGGCTTACATACTTGATTAATGAACCATTTTTTAAATATAATTGAAAAGTGGACACTGCATCATTAAAGGAAACTGAAAAAAATGTTGGGAACAGTTATAATCCTTAAGGAAATCTTTCTTTTTTTCATTAACATCACATAAAAGACACAGAGAAAGAATGTACAGAAACTAGAATTATAGTACCAAAATTTTCCTGTAAGGCATGGTGGTACATGACTTTCATCCCAGTATTTGGGAGGTAGAATTAGGAGGAGTTTGAGACCAGCCTGGGACTAAAGAGTGAGCGCCCAGGTCAGCATGGGGTACAGTGAGACCCTGCCTAGAAAACAACAACAAAAAAAAAAATGCTGACACTATAGTACATACTTAAAGGACAAATACAGTGGGTTCTGAAATAATGAGATTAATTTTTTTTCTTTAAAAAATGCTTTAGGAAAAAATGTTTAAGTCTGGAAAGATGACTCAGTGGTTAAGGTGCTTGCCTGCAAGGCTTAGTGACCTGGGTTTGATTCCCCAGTCCCCACTTAAAGCCAGATGCACAAAAGGGCACATATATCTAGACTGTGCAGTGACTGGAGACCCTGGTGCACCCATTCTCTCTGTCTCTTTTCTATCTCTCTCTGATTACAAATAAATAAATAAAAACATATTTTAAAAAATTTAGTAGAAGCTGGGTGTGGTGGTCCATGCCTTGACTCCAGAGGCAGGGGTAGGAGGACAGAGGTAGAAGGATCTCCATGAGTTGATTATATAGAAATTTCCAGATCAGCCTGAGAAACCCTACCTCAAAAAACAAAACAAAAGGAAACAAAATAAAGTAGTAAAAGCTATCATCATGTATACACTCTTAGCAAACAATTTTCTTTTTTCCCTTTATATTAAGGATCCTTAAGGTTGAAGGAACCATGAATCATCACCAATAAAGTGTCCATAAATATATAGAAGGAATCTTTAATGTAAAGTCAAAGTTTTGGACAAATGTCTGTGGTATGCGTATATACGTTTATGCATATTTGCATGTGTGTGGATGTCTGTGGAGGCCAGAGGTGGATGTTCAGTATCATCCTGTATTGTTTAACTCTGTATTTTCTGGGGCAGTGTACGTCACTTGAAACCAGTGTTTACCATTTCTGCTCATTGAGCTAATTAACTTTCTCAGAGGGTCTCCTGCTTTCATTGCCCAAGAGCTGGGATTGTAGGTGGGCAGCCATTCACATCCAGCATTTATATCACATGCCACCCTCAATCCAGTCCTCACGTTTGGGGCAAGCACTTGATGGAGTGAGCCTTCTCTCTAGCCAACTTGCTTTCAAAGCTCTGCCTCTCTTCCTAAAGTAGAATGATAACGGAATTATCCAAAAAAACATAACTGTTTCCCTTTGCTCCCCTGGAATTCGGAGAACCCTGTTTGAACCTGAGAGGCAAATTCTCATTAAGATCATACCATATTTTATGTAAAATATAGTATTAAACAAATATACTTTAACTGAATGCCAGCTAGTACAAAAACAATAATATTGGAAACTTTACCTTTTTACCTTGAAAATGAACCTTTCCATAGATTGTCAATGAAAAGAAAATTAGTCATTGAATATCCCAAACTAAAAGGGACCAGGAGCTGCAGCCTGCGGACATGAAGCCTCATCATTTGTTCTGTTGGGGAGAAAAGAAATCTCAAGGCTTGGCTCTGCTTCAAAGACAGGCATGCGAGCCTGGGAAGGACCAGGGGCTGACTGCCAAGCATGCACAGGAAAGATCATTGATGACTTTCAACAAAAGCTGAAAGACTATCTAAGTTTGCAACCTGCTGAATTTTGTAAGTGTAAAAGTTTCATTCTGCTCCAACTAAGTATTGTGTTCCAATGTACAGGAGTGAGAAATTCAGAGGCAAAACCAAGAAGAAATAAACATTCGGACTTCCCAGTCTGGTCAAGGCAGGGCTCCAAGAATGAGCTCTCTGGGAGCCTCAGAGGTGCTGTGGGCCCTGCGGGGGAGCTTTGGAGCTTGATTGAAAGGTGGGACTGGCTTGAATTCTGCTGGCACCCCTAGACTTCATGTTCTAGAATATGCCCTAGAAGAAGCGGTGATAACCTTGAGATGAAGACCCTGGATGTTCAGTGTCTTGTCTGAGTTCCCAAATCCAGCACAGGTCAGGGTCCACACCTGAGCAGGTGATGGGAGGCACTTTGGGAGAATCTGCAGGTGCACCCCTCGTGACACAGTATGTGGTTCCCCAGCCCTGTGGAGTCCAGCACCTTCAGCTTGGCTCTATCAGTCCTGCTTGAGTAGCTCTTGACAGCCCTCTCCAGGAAGTCAATTAAAGATGTCAGGGGGAGGGGCTGGACAGCTGTGCATTCACTCACAGGCATTTGGAGAGTGTGGGAAAAATTGTCAGGAACAGGTGATTTGGGGTTCTCCAGAAACCAGTAGACACATGGTTATTTTTGTTTTCTTCTCATGATTGCAATCAATTTTTGTTTATCACTATGATCTCAGTAAACTACTTTGTTTTAGAATTTATCAATGATGACATTGGATATCAAGGAGTATCCAATAGTATAAACTCTGTACACATTTGCCTAATTCAAAATAGGTGAGGGAAAAAAGTCTTACAAAGTTGGACATAGGGAAAATTTGAGTTAGGTAGGATTTTTTTGTTAAATTATGTAGTCTTAATCAAAACTTAAATTTAAAAAAAATGAGTCATAAGAGGGCTCAGTGTCAGGCTTGAACTATGCTTTGTCTTGTTTGTACATCAGTGATTATTTTTTTGACTAAAAGGATGTGTTTTATTCAGAAAGTCAATCCAAAAAGTAAATAACTTGTTTGTTTGCTTTTTAATATTTTAAAGTGATACAGGGCTGGAGAGATGGCTCAGCGGTTAAGGCACTTGACTCCAGTGCCTAAGGCCCGGGGTTCAATTCCCCAAGACCCACATAAGCCAGACCTACAAGGTGGTGGCCCTGTTGTCTCTCTCTCTCTCACTTTCTCTCTATCTCTCTGCTTGAAAATGAATAAATAAAATATTTTAAAAATAAAGTGATACAAATGTTTATCTAAGCTTATACAGATGTTTTAGATGAATCATTCAGACTCAGTATTATTTATGTGGTGCAAAATATGATTAAACATTGTTTTGGCAAGCTGATAGATTCTGTTTGGGTATGATATATCCACAAAGTTCTATATTTAAATACTCAACCAGAAGGTTTCTGATTGTGAGAAGATGTGCACTTTATAAGGAATAATATGATCCTCATACATCTCTATTTAACTGTGCAATACCAAAATAATGAATATCCACTCATTAGCATGTTGCCCTTGGCCACATGTTTGATAAAGAAAAAAGCACTTTCACTTATTCCTTATACCCACCTTAGATGGCAGGTGCCTCTATCCCCATTTAATGATGAAGATGAAGAGGCTCAGAGAGAGGAGATAACTTGTCAGTATCACAGTGGAGGCTTTCACCAAAATCTTTAGCCTTCAGAGAAAAAAAGGATTAGCTGAAAACACCAGCTTGTCTGTATTTGTAATTTCAAAAATACCCAAGCAGATCAAAACCCTGTAAAAACATGTCACTCAGGGAAGTAAATCACCTTAAGTATGCTTATACATATTTTCAAATTTTATAATAAATTTTAATTTTATAATAAAAGTAAACAAAAGAAGAAGGATATAGATAAATGAAAAGTTAAGTTTTAGTGGGGAGTGAGGACTAAGTCCTGTGGGCATAAGCACACACTGAAAAGGCCTTACAGTTCAATACAAAGAATGATCATAGTGTACATCTGAGGAGTTACTCACTTAACATTGGCTTTGTTCTCATTTTTTATGAAAAAAATGCAATTGTACAGAATCAAGCTCATATTAGAGATTTATTCAAAGTAGGAAGGTTCATCATGAATTTTGAATTAAAAATAGATTTAGCCTAATGTTCAAAATTACCATCTCACAGCAGGATACAATAGCTGATTATAATGAGACCTTAGTTACCAAGTTAAATTATTTTTAATATGCTTAAGTCATTAAAGTATGGAATTATAAAATATAGCCATTTTCGCCTAAATTTCTATCACAATATTTTTAAAGTGTGGAATCTAAAATAAAGATGATTTTTCCCTATGGAGTAAAAAATTATTTTCAAATCCTGTCCCCTGTTATCATTTAAATGTATGTGGGCGTCTTAAAACTTCTATCTTTTCATTCATAAACTTTTCTAACCCTACAAAATGGTCATTTGATATCCCTTGACATTGTACTGAGAAAACTTAGTTGTTTAATAAGCATGGATTTACCTGAATTTTCTAGACAAATTAATCATTTTAAAATAAAAATTTAATTCATATTTTTCACAAGTTTATGAAAATGGAAACAGTGACATTTTTTCTGACCTTTTCATGTCCATTTGTATTAAGATTACATTTGTTAATTAGTTATTAAGTGAAAATCAGAAATAAGAGGCATTTCATGAATGGTATACCTGCAACTATACCTTTCTAAGAATATTCTTTGCTCTGTGAAAACAAAGAGAACAGAGGGTCTCATTTACTGACTGAGACCTTCAAAGGTTACCATGGATAAAGGGTAATTACTAGGTAATTTAATACCCAAACTTGAAATTCTTTATTCATTCTGTTACTCATTCTGTACTTATTGTGCTCCTACAACATATTGAAGATATTGTCCTATAAACTCTTGAAGGTAATTAATGCCTTCAGCTACGTTGGCAGGATACAAAATTAACACACAAAAATCAGTAGCCTTTCTATATGCAGATGACAATTATACAGAAAAAGTCATCAGAGAGACTGTCCCGTTTTCTATAGCCTCAAAGAAAATCAAATACCTTGGAATATCACTAACCAAGGTTGTGAAGGACTTATATAAGGAAAATATTGAAACACTCAAGAAGGAAATAGAGGAGGACGTGAGAAGAAGCTCCTGGTCCCTTTTATGTGTGTAACTCTGATACTTGGAACACAGTAGGCCTTCTCTTCAAGTTAAGTGTAAAAGACCTTCTTTGTATGAATGTTTATGAATTTTTATTCTGTATTAAAGGAGTAAAGTTAATCAGGCTTATGATGAGGTTTTTTTCATCATTTTACAGATATTCTGTTCACTTCTATATGCAGAGCACCACTGCTTTAAGAATTAGCAGTTTGTACTACTGAGTGAATCATATAAGAAAGTACACTTCAGAATCTTCATTATAGCTCTTTGTCTTGGATCCAGTTGGGGCAGATGATCTTAAAACACCCTTATTCATGTAGTTTTCATTTACTCAGTGAATTTGTACATTGTTAACACATGCGTTTTGATAAGTAATGTATTTTCATGGTTTAAAAGTTAAAAATATAAAACAGATGTATTGAAGTGTTCTTTTCCCAACTCTCACTTTCAAATATTTCTATTTCTCCAGTGGAATTTGGTATTAGTTTGGGGCGTGTCTTTCGAGAGATGGTTTTATGTACATGCAAGCACATTCCATCATACTTTCTGCTTGCAAAGTAATGCTATTTCAAATCCAGGTCGGAAACGTGTTCCTTTCAAAAGCCTTCTTTTTGAAGACGCTTGTTTCCTTTCTCTTTGTTCAGAGATACATCATCTTTTTTCAGATTGTCGGGTTGTGCATATTAGAGTTTTCAAAATTTTTATTAAACATTTTTATATATTTGCAAGGAAATAGTGATAGACAGAGAGAATAGGCACACCAGGGCCTCAGCCTCTGCAAATGAACTCCAGATGAATGAACCACTTTGTGCATCCGGCTTTACGTGGGGACTAGGGAATCGAACCCTGATCCTTAGGCTAATACCATAACTGCTGAACCATCTCTCTAGCCCTTAATTTTTTTGTTTGACATGACAAGATGGAAAATCTTTCCTTGAAATATCTCACACTTCGAAAGTATGTTATACGGGGCCTTAAGCCAAGAATATGTGCAGAGCATATTTGGGGAATGATAAGTGAATATTTCAAAATACAATGTTTATTTTGCTTAGTATGAATTGTTCCGATAGGATCTGGTTGAAATGAGAACAGAACAATAAATATCTAAGTTATGTGACTCAGTTAAGCAAGACAAAATGAAATTTTGCGTGAAAATCACTTTCTACAAGTGGGCATAAATTATTGGAGAATACTTACTGAAATTGTGTTGTACTATTAATACTTATAAAAGTATATATAAAAATATATATTATAAATATATATATATATATATATATATTATAAAAGTATATATAAATATGGTCATGCAAATGTATTTTACTTAAAATTTTGTCACATATATTTTTCTCACAGTAATTATTTTTATTAGCAACTTCTATTAGCAATTTGCATGCTATTTAAAAGTCAAGCCAGAGCAATCCAAGGAAATCGACTGGAATATTTCTCTATTTCCTCAGGCCACTCAGCCTATTATGACCACCTCATCTTTGGATCCTTCAATCCTAATACACAGTTCAGAATGAAAAAATACCTCCTGTTAACTTTCAAGATATTTAGCTTTGGAGGTTAAACTCCATGGTTAATCTATAGCTTGTACTGACAATGTTTTATTTCAGAAGGAATCATAGCTACTTGAGATATTAGAAGGGAAATTAGATTTTACTATTCATCCACAGCTTTAAGAGGGAATGATGCAAATAGTTGATATTTTATATGTGAAAATTCTCACCATTGGGGGAGGGGTTAAATTCATTAGTAAAATTTAACAATATGGCATTATAATCCATCTTCAATCAAAATCATGGATGTAGATGAGGTTTGGGACAGTTTCAGGTAAGGAAATTAAGCCATCATACTCAGCAAAGTGGATATCTCTACACAGGAAGTCAATTCTTTAAGGAAGAAGGAAGAGTTGTGTGACTTAAGTTCTACCAAGCATTTTAAGTTTGAAAGTGCAGTTAGTCTTTAAACCTGGAGTAAGGGATGAGCCAGGAAAAAAAGTGAAGAGAAACTCAGTAAACAACTGTATTTTTCCCTGATTACTGTGTTTTCACGGGGGGCTGGCTGGCCGAGGTCTGCTGAGGTGTGTAACGAGTAAAGAAGGAGTTTTGGGGTTTTTTTGTTTATTTTGTTTTTGTTTTTTCTTTAAGCTACCACCACACTTCAGAAAACTCCTTTCTGTTTTCACAAAAGAAACACATATATTGTTTTTTTTTTTAAATATGTAATTATTTTTGGCAAAAATGCCTGACAGTTTGTATTATGGGAAGTCGGTGTCTACCACTGACTTGTTTGAGCAAAGTGTGTGGAAAGGCTAGGAGTGTGGAGTCCACATGAATAATGGGAGAAATTGTACTTTTCACAGAGAAATAAAATTCATTGAGCACTTTGGGTTCCTGTCACTGTCAGTGGTATGAAAGGCGTTTTCCCAAATAATTTCAGTTTGGTCTTTACGACATCTGCATTCATAAAAAGTCCTTAGACATGCTGCCCAATTCTCCTTTTCCTGCTCAAAACATAGGGATGCTCTTCAGAGGTTTCTAGTTGATGAGTAACGAGATTGCTGCACATTAATAGCAGCATTCAGAAATCATTTTGTGGCAAAAGGAAAGAGGGTGAGTAGGGTTTGGGGGTACAGCGGAGTGATGGTTGAGTTTATTTTAATCAGCCAGTTTAAAAATAAACAAGTTACATTCTGGATTAGAAGACACTTCAAGCTTCTTGTCATGTCGTAATCAAGTGAAATATTTTCTGAGAATTTAACTTGTCAAACTGCATCTATTTCAGCAAAATTCATGACAGCAAAGAAATAATGATGTTTTGTGATGCAGACACTTGCAAATTTCAGTATGGGATGGGAGAGAATGAGGACTCTGTAGGCCTGTGGGACATGATTGTTTTTTTAATATTAAGATTTTTAAATATAGTGCAGAGCAGTTTGCAGAAGACAAAATTGACAAGTGTCTTGAAAGTCAGCACTGTTCAGTTCAAGGATGATAGTGTGATTCATGAGAGCCATCTTTCTGACAATGGTTACAGCATTCCCTGTTAAAACGTGGGGGAGATAAGTGAAATTATCAGTTCAACAGAATTAAGTTGAAAACCCAGCAAGGTATGGTAATATATGCCTCGCAGTCAAAGGTCCTTTTTGAGTGTGAGGTACAGGGGAAAAGATAAAGCAACAGTAGTTTGGGAGGAACCAACATTCCAGGCAAGGAACGACCTTGACCTGCGAGTCCTTCCTCCTCTCATTTCATCAGCAGGGGTGAGATTACTTTGAGACCCTGCCAATAGGTAATAAATAACACATAAATTCCAGGACACCCTTGCACTGTAGGGTGCCCTAATGTGTAATAATCCTTAGACTATTGAGTTTATCACTCCTGACATCTGGCAGTTCCTTGGCGTTGTAATTCATGTTGATCACGCACATCAGTCCATGGGAAAGAAGGAGCCAGATCGGCTGGATGTTAGTTGGGAGAGGCTGGAATGGCAGGAAGGCACTGCTGAGACCATGTTCCTCTGCAACTGAGCAGTTTTGGAATGCTATATAAGCCAATGCCTTCACACAGGACTCCTGATACGGGAGGGGAGGAACGATCGAAAGTTACACAGAATCAAACAATATATTAATAGTTTCTTAATATATTTCCTTTATTCACATTGACAGATGCAGCTATAATGGGAATATAAATCCTGAAATTTGAAATGAAATATATACTGATGAACATTTGAAGTAGATGTACTTAAAATAAATATATTGAGTTAATTTTTATAAGTGAATACATCTTGGCAAATGGTATTTCATCCTTTTGAATTTTGTCTTTCTTTATAGTCAGCAGATGAGGAATACATGAAAGGGAAATGGGGGCATGGATAGAATGAGAACTAGTGTACACCGAATGCCTCTTCAAAACCACCTTCAGCCAACATTCCTGGCACCTGCTTTTTTACTTTGAAGAAGAATTGAGACTCATGGGATGGAAATCACATTGAAAAACTAGGAGCAGACAGATGGTTACTTGAAATCTCTCTGTCGATGTAAATTTTATAAAATTGTCATTTCTTCCTCACTTATTTATTTACTCATTTATCTAATTGTACCCCAACCCAGATACTAGGAAAGTGAGAGGTAGGATCAGAAGTGATAACTAATCTGGTCTCTTTCCCCTATCACTGTATTTAGCTATCTTATTTTGATGTTGTCATTAGGTCAATTCACTTGTGTATTTCTGGATTTTTAGTTCAACCTAGGGTATCTTCTCGTGGCCCAAGTTGTAGTTAAAGGCTGGATTCAATCCTAAATGGGACTCAAGGCAGTCACTTTGGGAGGAGCACAGATATTTGGGGGTCATGGAAAAGAAATTTTGTTTACAGTTAAGTAGCTCCTTAACTATGTTTTTACTCAGTTGTGCTTCTGAATGCCATCCTCACATCCACACTCTATATTTGGCGTAGTTTCTAGCTTGCTATTGTTCTTAATTTTCTGTGATTCTGATGATTTCAATCCCACATGAAGAATTTTGTGGACACGGGCTCTTTAAGGGAGAGAAAAAGAGGAACTGATTAAACATTAATTAGCCTCAATCCACAACTTCCTCATAAACTAATGGATACGGTATGTAGATCCTGTCAAATATCAGATGCTAGGCTTTGCCAAAAATAGGACTTCCAAGCATTGAAGGTATGCCAACTGCTGGCTCCTTCACTGCAAAGCAAAGGAAATGATTGCCAGACAGGCCTGGAGTCTGCTGTGGTCAGATGTCACCAGTTTGTGGTGTCGCATGTGATCCAAGAGTTTATGAATGATCTCAACACTTGGTCCCCAAGGAGAACATATGCATTACAGAGGTTACGGATAGAGAGCACAATGTTTCCATGCAATTTCTAAGAATCCTTCAGCAAGTTTTAAACATTAATGGAAAACATTAAGGAAGACTTGGCACTCTTAGCAGGACTTCAGATTATGCTGTGGGTGAGGACAGAACAAGGCTAAAAAAAGGACCTGAGAATAAAGACTTGGCTAGGAAACCCAGAGCTGGCCATTGCTCTTGCGTGAATTGTGTGTTTGTATGTCTTATTCCCTGCAGAATTCACAAAGTGCGATGACTTGAAAATGAGCAAGTCGCAGGGCAGTCTTGTTTATTCAACATGCCCCGATTCATGCTGCTGGTTTATCTGGATCATTTGCTCAGGGAATTTGCTTCTGCAGGGAGTCTAAGTGGAAGTGGGGGGGTGCTTGGAATTGTCAGCATGCTTCAGGGGTGCCAGTGTGTCAGCTGGTACAGCAGTAGCAGATGTCTCCCCGCTGAGTAATTTCTTCCCCATTCCCCTTCTGTGCAAAAGAAACCACTTATCAGGTCCCCCCCAAATATCAGATAGTATTATCTCTATATTATCTCTGTGGTGGCTGACCTGTCTGACCACATTTTGTATTGTTTTACTAACTATAATGAAATAAATTTTGTATATAATAATGTTTTCTGAAGAATTATTTTAGACAGGAAATGTTCAGAGAAGCGAGATATTATTGTGCTGTATCCATAGGGCATGTTCAAATGGAAAGAGAAATTTAATTTAAACTGGCTTCAGTATGAGTGGAAACAACTAGAAAGTCCAGAGTTAGCACAGTGTTCAGGATTGACTTGTCCAACCATGTCACCAGGAAGCCAAATTTTAGCACAATTCTATGTTTTTTCCAGATGGTTTCCTCACATGTAGAAAGGAAGTCCTGAGCTCTGTGTTGGTTGGGATTACCTCATCTTTGCCCACATGGACCTTAAAGAATGGCAATATGTCATTGACAGGATTAAAGAAATCATGTGTGCAGTTGTAGAGGTGACCATTCCTTTCATCTGATGTTAGTTGAATGTAAGATCAACTACTTATATACTATTCTATACAAATATGTATTCTGCCAGTTTTGCTACTTGCCCAATTTTAAAAAAAAAAAAAACTACTGTTTCTAAATAATTTGAACAGTTTGGCTTTTATATTAGAACATGTGGGGAGTCAAGACAAAGAGTCTGTCCTTGAAATCTAGCAAAACTAACTTGTTCTTCAAAGTGACATTTTAAAATTAAATGAAAACATTGTGGTCTCTACACTGTATAATAAAACATTGCAATATACTTCTTGGAACTCCTCACTCCAACCAGTGACTAGTGTCCTCATGAGGTCCTTCAAGTTGGAGGCCTTTTGGAACTCTACCATGTCCAGTTTAAGTGTGCAAGGGAAAAAAATCAAGTGAATGAATTGGAAGCTGAAATTGAAGGATCATTGTTTGAGAAATGAATAAGCAACAGTAAGAGACCAAAAGGGCAGCTGGGAGATACCTTCAAGCAGAACAGCCATCCATGTGCTCATGTAAACTGATAATCAGGTGTTCTTCAGTGGGCCTAGGGTATGGGATTCCAGATGCATTTATGATGAGCTTGGAGATATAAGTAGGGGTTCGATTCTGAGCAACACTTGAAATCAGATTAAGTAGATAATGTTACCTTTGCCACTAAAAGATATGTGAATGGAGAATTGCCTTGATCTTGTTTTCATTTTAGCACATTTGTAGTACTGGTAATGAAGAGTTAAATCATTTGACATCAATTCAAGGAAGACATAAGAACATTGTGAGGGAGGGCAATGGGCAATTCAGGAGGCATATTGAATTACAAGCCAGTGTGACAGAACAACTGTAGATTCCTGTGTCAGACACACTGAGTGCAAATCCTAAACTTCCCCAACATAATAGAGTAGGTTTTTTAAAATATATCTTTATTGTCCTTAATTAGATACATTGTATAAGAGATAAAAATTGTCTTCATGTGTGCCTGCTAGTTGATCCAGAAAACAAGCTTAAATATATTCTGGGAGCTGGGGGGGTGTAACCCAGGAATAAAGCACAACTTTAGCTTGTATGAGGCACTGAATTCAATCCCCAGCATCAAAAAACAAAGTCAAATCAGTACTTAATTTCATGTGATATCTGTATAAAAGATCAAAAGCTCCCATCTTTCTAAGTGCAGTGATCACTGAAATGTTGTGTTGATCAGCTAGATTGTGAACTAGATAAGCTTCTACTTGAGACTCAAGTTCAATTTTCTGCAGAGTAATTTGCATGTACCTGCGGCCCAACACCTGTATATAGGTTGTTTGCAATGAGACATGTTGAGATTCTTCCTGTAGGTCCCCTGTGTCCAGTGTTCTCTTAGTTACCTCTTAATTTATATTGCTGAAGGCATGTTTATCATCATCATTCCCTTTTAGATGAGCTTTCTCATGTCCAATTTCATTTGCTTAGGACAGCTTTATTCATCCACAGGTTTACATGAATGCTTCTATCATTAATATCTTCTATGCTTTGTATGTCTAACGACCTCACTGAGGAGCATATGCTCCCTGTGTTTGAGAAATGCATCCTTCAAAAGTTCACTTACGGTACAGATTTATCTCACTGTTATTGTTCACTTATGAACTAACATAAAAATGCAAGAGTAATGAGGTTATAAAAATTAAGGATGGGATCTACTGATTTAAGATAGAAATGAGAGAGGGTTGTCTATGAAAAAGAATAGGGTTGTAGCTAGCAGGAGTCCTAGGAATAAGATACAAAATTACAACTAGACCTGAAGCTTGTTTAAGGTATTATATTAATGACCTCTTGCTTTATATATACTTCCACAAAAGTGGTGTTGATTTGGGTCCTCATCAATCACTAGACTTGGGACCTCAGGTAGTGCTGGTGCTTGGATGGAAGTTACCCTCAGATTCTGCTCTTCAGGTACCAAAAGAAGTGTAGGAGAAGAGAAAGGCAGAGACACACAGACAGAAAAGAATCAGAATTTCGGTCTTTCAGAATCTAATCTCAGAAGTGATATGCAATTACTTTGAGTTGCATTTGAGTGAGGGAGAAGAAACATATTTTACCCAGAGACTCAGTGGAAATAAAGTCACTAAGCATATATGACTGAGCATTACACACAAACACCAAAGAGAATATTACAAGTTGCAGAGAGTACAGTACCAATTATACTATTATCTCACACTCCTCTCCAACTGAACAGTCTGAAAGCCTAAAATTATAGATGATGTTAGGATGTTAGAGTTCTTGGCTTCATGTGCAAATTGGAGTCATTTTCCTTCTTTCTTTTTTTTTGAATGCATAAACATATGTTACATTGTTTAAGAGTAACAGTCCTTAGAATTTGTTGTGATATTTTTCTTCTTTTTGTGTCTCATATCATAGGATGTTATTATTATTATTTTTTATTTAGACTGTTACGAATTGGCCTCACACTGAATCTCAGAATGATTTGCAACGGTCATAAGTAGCATTTGAGCTAAGGCTTTTCTGCATGTCATCTATTAGGAAATGAGATCTGGGAAAGGGCCTTCAACTGGCCAGATGTGCCATTTCGGAACAGAATGAGAATTTGCCAAAACACCATTTGCTGCCAAGACCGGATATTGTGGGGTTCATCACCCTGTTACCATATTTTTGCACTTCTTAGCTTTGCATAACTAGGCAGCTGTTCTGCATTTGGAATATAAATTAGTCACCAGCTTGCTCTCCCTGGAGGACATACCTGCAAGAAAGAAGCAAGCTCGGTGTTAACTCTTCATCGCCTGCATGCCTGTAAGTCACACTCAGATCCACAGCCCAGTCACTTCTTATGTATATAAATCACACCTTTCTTGCCAGTTAGACAGGGGAACCAAAAATCTGCCCTTCTTAGTGCTAATGTGGAACACATTTCTGTCACACAGAAACAGTACATTAATCCGTTTCCAAGCATAGACTGAACAATTTGGGTGGAATGCTTTCTTACTGTTCCTTCAATAGGAAGCCAAGCTCTCTGATCTCTTAAAGGGGCATGACTTCATTAAGATGGAAAACCTTGTTAAAGAATGTGCAAGTGGCATGCCACGAAAACCCCTGGAAGTCTTGTCTCTCTGAGTCTAGTTTCAAGGAAGAGATTTGTATTTATTCAGAGAATGACTATTAACTAAAGATTGGGGCAATGAAGAAGCAAAATGCAGACCTGCTTCTCAGTACACTGAAGAGGCAAGGCAGTTGGCGTGAACTAATCCACATTCCCAACAGTCGATTCATACACCTGCAACCATAGGTTGCAACCCTTGGTTGATTCCAGACAGCGTATACATATATCTATAATTCTGTACCCACATGCATATGCATATATGAATGAATATGTGTATATGCATCTGTAATGCACAACAGACCAGTATAAATACATACACACATACATATATGGATTTGTCTTACCTATAGGTACCTTAAAATAAAATGTCAACTTGCATAGTGGTGCATGGCAGTAATTCCCATATGCCACCATCAGGAGAATCACACGTTTGAGGTCAGGTTGAGTGACATAGCAAGACTGTTCCAAAACACAATACAAATCAAAACAAGAACAAATTTCATAAAACATTAGCCATTTTTGGCATGTTGATGTGAAATGTTAAAGCAGAGAAGTGACAGCGGTCGGTAAAATTGTCGCTCTACCCCTCATTTGTTGAGTAGACCTAGCTTTCTGGTAGAACAAGTCACTTCTGCATGCTTTCCATGTCGCCAGCAGCAGGAAAGCCCAGGCTGATAGATAGGTGACATTTGGAAAGCTAGGCATGCCAGATTTAGGGAGGTGACAATGGAGGTCCGACCTACTGTTATTATTAATGAAAGGCAGGGCAAGTGACACAGGCCAAATCGCTATAAAGGATATCTCCGCTCTGAAGGTCATGCTGTCCAGATGTCACCCGGCAGGTGGAGAGGCAGGGAGAGTGGAAACATCACCCTGTAGGCGTGGGTGCCAGTGCATGGCAAGAGTAAACGATGAGGGTCTCCTATTGGGCAAGGGAGAGGCTTGGCAGCACGTCTGCGTTCTGGTCACAGAAAAGGATTGTTTTCTTTCAGAGTTCTCATCATACTTCTCTCATAGACAGACACACATCCATGCTCACCAGCGATGTATACTTTGCCTGCTTCAGGCTTTAGTTGACCTTGAACATTTATATTGTGTTTATGGGAGTGTAAGTATATGTGCTTTTATTTATAAAGAATAAAATGAAAAGAAATGTCCTATACATCGTTTTGTTATTACATTTCAAACTGTATCATAAATACTTATTTCATTGATCTTAGCTTTATCTCGTGTTTAAAATTGGATTTTAGAACCAAAATATATAAATCTGTATTCAGTCATTTCTGTATCAGTGAGCACTTAAGTTACACCTGTAAAATTTTACCATGTGCTGGCTAGGTTCCCAGGAAATAGCTATCCATTTGTTTCTAGAACAAGTCAGTAGGACTTAAATTTATCTAGGTCAGGCAAAACTAAAGTTATGTTTATTGAGTATTTTTCTTTTTATTATACTTACTTCAGTGTTACGGGATGACTTCCGGCAGAACCCTACAGATGTGGTTGTTGCAGCTGGAGAACCTGCCATCCTGGAGTGCCAGCCTCCCCGGGGACACCCAGAACCCACGATCTACTGGAAAAAAGACAAAGTTCGCATCGATGACAAGGAAGAAAGAATAAGTGTGAGTTACACTGAAGGCATAGATACACCAAATTTCACATTTAAAAATGGATGTATTTTATTTATTTTTTATTAATAAAATTATATTTTAATTCTTATAACATTTATGCTATACTGAAATGACTTAAAAGAAAACAAAAACTGGGACAGAGCTTCAAAAATAGATAAGCAAAGTATATATGATATATTAATAATTTTATTTATTACAATTATTGTTTTCTATTGGCCATTTATACTTTACACAGGAATGACAAAATGTCACGATAGTCATAAAATCTATTAACTACACTTCATCTTGTATCATTCTAAAATGTTATACAAGGAAATAATCTCATGTTGGTTCCAGGTTTCCAATGAAATAACTGACTAATTTATATATAAATTATTTGTAAAGCACATTTAAAAGATACAGATATAATATGAAGACAAATGACTGATTCTGTAATTTAGGCCATGTAGAAAAATACTCTGTTTGCAAGAAATATTGACAATAAAATCCATTATTCAAACAAGATTCAAAATTAAACATCCAAAAACTTATAAATACATAGAGTATGGGGTTATGTTAGGCTTTTAGAGGAAATATTTCATGCTTTCATATGAAGTTTACAAGTGACGACCTGTCCCCTGAGATAGAAATTATATTTGATAGACAATGTAAGAAATCACTATATGTGTGTGTGTGTGTGTGTGTGTGTGTGTAGAGAGAGAGAGAGAGAGAGAGAGAGAGAGAGAGAGAGAGAGAGAGAGAGAGAGATTCTTTCTTTTCTGGCTTTACTATGAACATGAATAGCTACACTGCCAAAGCGAATGTGGTCTTCGGTGGGCTGATATTGGGTACCAGTCTTTTGAGAATGTGCCTTTTGTCATTTCCTGTGCAATAAACCACCTCAGAATGTTATCTTAAAAGAGCTACTTTATTCAGATGGTGGGGACTTAGCAAGAATGCTAGTCTTTCCTGAGTGAGCTGGATTGGTTTGGTCTCTGTGAACTTCTTTAAAGGTATGTGAGTCACTGACCTATGACATCAGGGACAACCTGGTGGCTATAAAGTAGCTGACTCAGTGAGAAGCCTCACTTCTCTTCTCATCTTTCCTCATGTGCAGCCTGCCTGTGTGGACTGGCTCTAGGGTCTCAAGGATCCAACTGCAGCCAGGGAATACCAGCCATAATGGAACAATATTTTCTGTTGAAACATTTTATTTAGTGGCATTGGTCAAATCAAGCCATACTGCTAGACTCAGTTTTAAGGAAAGGAAAAAGTATTTAGAATGTTTTTAACATATCATTCTACTACATTACAAAGCGAAGAGAACGTGTTTGTGGTATTTTTTTATCACGTAAAAATGAAAAGTTGCATATCTCTTTTTAAAACATGACAATTTTTAGAGCTACTACTGTTTCTGATAACACATCTATAAGTTTTTCTCATCTAAGAAATGAAAAAAAAACTAATGGGGAAAGTCAGCATGTTCTTACATCGTATCTCTTTAAGAACACTCAATATTGTAAGATTATGATTGTTGAATTAGGTTAATACAAAGGAAGGGCCCAGAAACTGGAGTGAGTTATGACTGATGATATACTTACTGACAGTTAATTCTGACAATATTTTCTTTAGTAAATATATTTTAATACATTTTGCTCACTCATTAGAGTAGATCATTCTGTCATTAAAAAATAGGGACTGGGGAAATGTCTTAGCAGTGATGAGCACTTATCATAAAGTATGAAGGCCTAAGAAGTCCTGAAATAGCCCAAGTTCATTTCAGCATCCTGATAAGAAGCTAGATGTGGCAGCATCTATACTCATAACTACAGTTCTGTGGGGAGCCAAGACAGCAAATCACTGGGGCTCACACATTATATTAGTCTAGGTTCTCGAGAGAAACAGAACCAATAGAATGAATTGTATTAACCAGGTAATTTATTGGATTAACTCAAGGCAGTCCAATAATAGCAGTTTTCAGGCCCGAGAGTCAAGGAACCAAGTAGCTGCTCAGTCTGCATAGCTGGAGGCCTCAAGAGTCTCAATCCAGAAACCTAAAGGTTTCCTGGAGAGATGCTGGTTTTCAGTCACATGGACTGCATAAGGCTGCGGAAACTTGGTTCCAGTGCTGACAGAGGACAGCCAAACAGAAGAGATTCATGCACAGGTGAAGGCACTCACCAACAAGTAGCAATGAAAGCCAGTGAAGAAGAAGGGATCTTCTCTCAGAGCTGCTTTACATAATGCCCACCACCAGGAGGGCCGTCCACCCTGAGCAAAGGGGTCACTCTGGAAGAAGGACCCCTTCCATCTTGCCTGGAAGAAGCTTTAGAGACCCAACCAAGGAGAATGTTTGTGGATTATTCCTAACCAGATCAAGTTGACAACAGAACTTCACCATCACACATGCCTCTTAGTCTGACTGAAACTGGCAGCTTCAGGGTCCGTGAGAGACTCTTTCTCAAGGAAACAGTGTGGAAGCATAATGGTGGAGGACACCTGCCAGTGCCCTCTGTTCTGTAGTCACAGGTGGATCTCGTACTCTCTGAGTGTCCGTGTGGACTGTCCCTACCACACACCACAGGGATTTCTCACACACACATGTCAAAAAAGTAGTATTTAGAGAACCTATAAACATCACAGATTTACATCAATCCCGACTCTTTACTACATAAATTGTGTTATTACAACTTGGCTTCCTTTCTAATGATGATTTCTTAAATACAATTAAGATGTTGCCTTTAATCTCGGGCAGAGGTAGGACGATTGCCATGAGTTCGAGGCCACCCTGAGATTACATAATGAATTCCAGGTAAGCCTGGTCTAGAGTAAGACCCTACCTCGAAAAAACAAATGAAACAAAACAAAACAAAAAATGCCATTAAAAATGAGACGATGATTCACACTAGCAATTCAACTGTAAGGTATACAAGTGCATTTTCTCTAACTAACTTATTACCGTATCCTACCTCCGTCTCATGATATTACACAAACCACATAGCTAATGATATTTTCTAATGACAAATTGATGATATAAATTCATTTAACAGAATCTGAGTGCTCTAACTGTGATTTGACAGAGAGAACAGTAAGGTTCAAAAATTGGCCTGGCAAGAGGGAAAAAGATTTCCTTAGAGAATTCACAAACGTGAAAATAGAATGACTTATGTTGCTATTTAGCAAAGAAAGAGAATAAACACTAAAATAGTGGGAACATTTTACATCTTAGATATAGATATCTTAGAATTAAATGTTTTGCTTATTTATTCAAAATTATTAATTACTGGTCTTTCCTTTCCTATTTCCTTTTATTTTGTATTAATGTTTTTTTTTTTAATTTTCATAGATTCGTGGTGGAAAGCTGATGATATCTAACACCAGAAAGAGTGATGCGGGAATGTATACCTGTGTTGGCACCAATATGGTGGGGGAAAGAGACAGCGACCCAGCAGAACTGACTGTCTTTGGTAAGACTCTTTAAACTGACAAAATGCTATTGTAGCAGGGTTTAGAGACTAGATTCTAGATGAGCTTATAATTGGCCAAGCTTGTGACTCAGAATGATCTCTTCAAGACACTAAGCCTGTGGCTTTCAAGTTCTTGTCTACAACTAGCAAAGAATTTTAAAACATAGGCATGAGGAAGGTAAATTATAAAAAAAATTAAGAGAGAATAGAAGAAACGTAAGAAAGAAGAAAAGCAGAAATGCTCTCAAGCTGAGGACCCCTCTCCTACTTGGGATAGGTGCAAAAGGAAATTCCATGTGTCAACTTGGAAGAGGTCTTTTTATAAATTAGACATCCAATTAGGCTAAGCCTCCTTGCTAAGTTCAAATGTATATGAAGGAACTTGGCCCCAGAAGGACAGCAGAGCCTCAGCAAAGCCACACCAAGGGCAAGGAATAGTCTAGGAAAAGTTCAGAGAAAGAACTTTTCAGGAAGAACCAAAAGCTGCTCTTTATCACCACCTTGGATGTGGCGAAAGTTCTAGCCAGGATAGGATGACATCTATGACATCTGCTGCCTCACCTGTAAAAGAAAGTTGCCCAGCTCTTACTCCATATAACTGCTACCTTTAGAGGGCAAACACTAACTCCTATTAGGGAAATGGGTCAATGGCCATGTCAAATGATGGAAAGATTACCTCATTTCTTGTGATGTCTCATCACAATCTGTCTGCAGGTCCTGTCATTGGTCTATACATTTTGGGTAACCCTTATAAAAAAAAAAACCAGCAAGAACATTTGATGGCTATCAAAAGCGTAGGAGAGGCTCAATCCTATCCTGTTACAAGTAGGCATAATTATATATAAAAACAGTATTATGCATCCTAAGCATATAAACCTATAATCCTAACCCTTTGTTTATATTTGTTATATTATGTAATGATTATTATAATATTATTTCATTATACTCACTTGCTGGGTGTTTAAGACCAAAGTAGGGAGCCAAAATTTAAATGTATATGCATTTTTTAAAAGACTAGCTGTGGCTCTTTAGGATTTGTACCATCTGCTGGGATAAATTAGGGTCTTGCTGATCATGTGACTTCCCTTGGAAACCTTAAAGGCCTTTCCTCTGTTGTGATCTTCCTCTTACAAACTGTTTACTGGTAGGAGTCCATCCAAACTCTGGTTTTCTATGACCTTTTTCATCAAGAAGACAGGCAACTTACTAGCCCTGTATAACAAGTTACAGGTCCCAGTTGCTTATGGGGCCTGTTTTTTCTAAGATGAGGGACCAAAATATTGATTACCCTTTTAACCCTGGTTATACACATTGACTTTGGTCTCTATATATGGTTACTGAACACGCAGAAGGTCATTTACACCAGGTGAAGAAAAATCTGATCACCGCAGTGTTTAGTAAAACATGGAGAAAGAGAGAGAGAGAGAGAGAGAGAGAGAGAGAGAGAGAGAGAGAATGAACATACAAGGCACAGGTCTTTAGCTGTTGCAAATGAACTCCAGATGCATGTGCCAATTTCTTCATTTAGCTTAAAGTGGGTACTGGGGAATTGAACCCAAGTCCTTAGGCTTGGCAGGCAAGTGCCTTAAACTCTGAGCCATCTTTCCAGCCCCAGCCTGTTTTGTTTTGTCTTAATTAGTAGAAACTTTGAGTGTACAATTCATGTGTAGGTACCACCCTCCTCCGTGCCCCCATTCCACTGAGGGCCCTCAGTGGGATTGCTGGAATGCTCCAAGGAATGGAGGGCTAGGAGTTGTGCAAGAAGCAGTCAGTCAGTTTGAAGTCTGCTTTACTGTTGAGCTCTTATCAGCCTCTTGATTTCTGTTTTGGAACGTGTTGAGTGTCCATCTTCAGTGTCTGGCTTCATCATCCTGGCAGCAGGTTGTCAGGCTCCCTGTGGAAGCTGCACTCTTGCTCATCTCTCCACTTCTTCTATGGTTTCACCTGGGCTCTAGTTGATGTGTTAGGGGTGTTTCACTTCCTGCCAGGGAGTCAGCTATCAGTTCTGGTTTTGTTGGTAGAATTGGGTTATCCATGGTTTTGGCTGCTTTCTGAAAAATAAAAACAGATTTTCCAAAAAAATTAAATAAATAAATAAATAAATAAAATAAATAAAAAAAACAGGTTTTCCAATGAAGAACGATATCAGAATAGGTTAAATGAGACATTGTAATTTGTTGAGATTATAATGGATGTAGCCTCTCTTTAGGCCCATGGCCAGCATGGCCAGTGGGGGCTTCCCCTTGGAGTCCAGATTCCTGGCCTCCACTGGAATTTGGCTAAGTGTTAATTGCCACTGAGTGGATCTCTTGGCCAATCAGAGAGCCCTAGATTACCCACCTATGTTGAATACCCACTCTGCACTGGATTGCACATCTTCTCATGCTGGTTACTGTCATATAGCAGGGACCCTCTGCTTTCTCCCAACACTGTTGGCCTATTTTGGCTGGCAGATTAGGTAGAACTTTCTAGCACCATCTGGGCTAACTGTCTGATAACTGGCTTCCTTCCAGGTTCCAGCCAGGTCTTTCCATGTTTTTTGACAGCAGCCTGTAGTGTCTTCAGCAATAGGGTCTTATCTTTTACACAGGGCAAGTAATCAAGTGCTTTCACAAACCCGGATTGGTTTTTAAATAACTTTTTTTTTTTGTCTAAACTGGGTAAAATACAAACCTTGAAAGTTGTTTTGAAAGAGAAAAGCACAACTGGACAAGAAATATTCTTTCTTTAATCCAGAGAAATCTATAGTAACCAGTGTACATTAGGGGTACTTTCATTAACATAATTTCATGTTTCATTATTCTCATCATGCATGACCATTAAAATAGATAAAACACAAAAAGAGATAAAAACAGTGTGTATCTAAATGGAATCAGCATTGTTGGATTGCATAATAGTATATGCAATCATTAAATGACATAGATTTTAGTATTAATCTTCCTTTGTACTTAATATTTCTATTAAGCATAAAAAAGCAGACTGCCTATAAATAATTCCTCTCTCATTGTGGTAACCAATAGCAGTTAGAGTTATCTCTTTGGCTTTCTGATGAAATCATTGATTAAACAAATTTAAACTTTAATTTATCACTGTATTCATATATTTATATGGGATTATTGGCTTTCATCAAAACATTAATAATGCTGGGTCCCTGTCATTTTAGAATAACAAATCTGGGGCTGGAGAGGTAGCTCAGCAGTTAAAGGCGCTTGCTTAAAAAGTCTGTTGGTTCAGGGTTTGATTCCCTCTGGAGCTGACCTAAATCCAGATACACAAAGGGATCATGCATCTGGGAGTTTATTTGCAGTGGCAGGAGGCCCTGGCATTCACACACTCACTCTGCTTGTTTCTCTCTCTCTCTCTCTCTCTCTCTCTCTCTCTCTCTCTCTCTCTCTCTCTCTCTCTCTCTCTATTAGATAAGTAAATAAATACATTACACTTAAAATATATTTACTCTCATTTCATTTATTAGTTCATAAGTACATGTATTCCTAATGTGCAAATATATTCAAACAACTCATATATAGTACGTGTTTATGTGCATACATATTTATATGCGTGCAACAATAATAGTTAAAGATTTTTACCTCTGCAATCATTGTTTTTTAATGTGTAAAAGATTACTATGGATTTTAATTCACTTTCTTTTTCCAGAAAGATAATCCCCTGATTCCAAGCATGATATAATAGGCTCTTAAACCTGGCCATGCCCAAACATATCATCAAACCCCTGCCTAGACCCCTCCAGAAGGTTCTTTGGCTCTTTGGAAAATGTGGTGTTGTGGTGTGTTGCCAGTCCCATGATGGAAAGAGACTTTGTGATTCTCTTTACATTTCAAGAGTTTAGCTAGTGTTTATGAGTATGTACCGGAGAGCACAGCTCTTTTTCTGCCACTCTGAGTACTGACTATTCTCTGGTAAAACTCCCTATAGATACTGAACAACTCAAAGTCCCTAATGTCAAAGCCAGAAAGGAGCCCATCATTTGTTATGGGAAATGAATAGGAAAAAACTCTGTTCAAAGTGTGAATGTAAATTTCTGTCCTGCAGAGTCCAGACAGCCATCAGTTTTCCTTTAAACTCTAGGCAGTCGTCTCTGAGAGTCTCAAAATGTCCTCCACTCTGTAATGAATAAAATACAGTGTTGCCTTTTAAAATATGAAATTAGTGGTCATGGCACTGAAAACCCACAGGCATGGCTCTTCTGTTCAAAAAACACTCATTTCTCGTTGCTTTTTTTAAAAAAAATAACTGCCACGATCTTTGCAGTAGAAAAATCACTGAGAATCACAGTATTACAACAGTGCAGACTGGCTTCAAAGGGCAAATGAAAGGGATTATTGTCATTGCCAAAGCAATTAGATCCACCAATAATGTGTCTGTATTATGAAATATTTATTCTGCTTTCCCTGAAGACGTGAGGAGAACTGCGGGAGAGCCCTAACATGTCAAGAGTTATGGACAAATTCTAAATTATTTTGATAAGAGCCATCAACCAAAGAGATTGTGTTTGTCCAGAGGCAGTTCCTCTGGTAGAATTAAGAACCAAGAAACTATCTGATACTGTGAACAGCTGAGAGCTCTCCTGAGGGATTTTATATATAATACTATCTTGAGTGGAAACTAAATTTCCATTAATGGTAACAAAACAGCACCTAAACTTCGAAAAAAAAAATAGAATATAAAAGTGGTGTCCCAAATGAAGGCTATGACAAATGTGATTTAATGGATTCTGACTGTCTTCATGGAGAACAGAAGCTAAACAGGGTGGGCATGACCTCCTTTATTTCATCTTCTGGTGCTAACTTGGACATGTTTACAGATTTCAAAAATCAACTTTGTTTTAATTTCACCATCTTTAAATACTATTATTTCTGACCAAAGGTTTATAAGCCTGATAACCTTTCATACCGTCACATTCCACCTCCTGAATTTTATATTCAACTTCACCTTAAACTATCTGGCTACTGTCATCATTCTACCTACAGGAAGTTTATAAACAACCTGTACAATTCAAGTGTTTGTTTCAATTATACAGTAAAAAGGGTGATATTTCAACTTTCAAAAAAATATCAAGAACAACAAAGAAAAAAACTAAAGGTTATTTTCTCCATGTAACAGCCATCCACTTGTTGGAACTACTGCTAAAAATAAACTATATAGTCTTTAATTATATTCTTTCAGCAGCAAGAAATCTGTGAATCTAGTATTTATAAAATAGATGTGAAACGCCCAGGCTCCAGCAATAGAAATGGATCACATGCATTTTGAAATTTTAACTTAGATGTGTGTTTTTGACAGACATGATGAGTAAAACCTAAGTAGAACCTTCATTGATTCATGTGTCTGCAGCATTTTCTGTTCATGAACAAATACTTGGCTTAGCAGGGCACTTGATAGTCTAGAAATCAGAATTTAGTGTCATGCTCTATAATGACACTGAAATCTATGGCACTTTCTCTAACTTTCATAGAGAACATCCGCCACTCCTCCCTCCAAAGCCACTACCCTACAGTTTAGATATGTCAAGTCCATGAATGCCTAAATATTGTTAGGAGTCCAGAATACAAGAATGTCATTACATTTCAAAGTTAAATTTTTGTAAATTTTTTAAATTGGCCAAATATAACATATGGAATTTTACAAATGAAATGTGAATGTGTGTCAAAGTAATACATGAAAATGAATTTTATGCATAAACATTCTAATATGGATCAAAAGTCTGACAAATTGTAATTAATATGGAAATATCTTGCATCATAACTTCTTCAACCCCCCCAACACACACATACAGACACACATGAAAACACTCCTTATTTTTGAACTGCTAAAAGTTACTTTATAATTTAATTTAGATGTGTATTTCAATATTTCTAGGTATGTGCTTATTATAGTATATATATACATATATATATAATTTCACAATTACATGCATTATTTCAAATGATGCTAATTTAGTCTATGAATATCCTTGTTCCCACCTTCTTAGACCTCCTTCTTCCCAGGGCACAGGCATTAGAGGCATTGGTTTTATTAAGATTAAAGCTTTGACTTATTGTACCCAGGTAAATATTACCAGCCTTGAGTGGGACATTTTGCTATTATGATTTTAATAAACTCACTTGTTCCCAATTACTTATGATTTTTCTATAACAACTGTCATAATGTGTTTTAATAATACTTTTATTGCTTTGAGAGTGGAGGCAATGGAGAGTGAGCTTGCGTATGAATGGTCTCCTGACACCACCCACATCTGCATCTGGCTTTACATAGGTACTGGGGGATCAAAGCCCGGCCAGCAGGTTTTGCAAGCAAGAACTTATAACCACTGAGCCATCTTTCCAGCGCTTGTCATAAATTCTTGTTATCACAACAGAAATTTTAAAAGCTGTATTCTAAATTCCAGACTCAGCAACTAAATGTTCCCTCATCCTGGCCTTGCAGGAAATCACAAACTTCACATATTGCCTAATCTGACTAGGCTCAACATTGCTTCCCTCAGTTCTAGAAACGTCTTTCTGATTTCATCTTTGCTTTGAGGCTAATCGTGGATAGACTCTCTCTCTGCAGAGGGCTTTCTCCATGACTCTGCTTGACTGGAGCCAGGAACACATTCCAAATCCAAACTCTTCCTCCATCTAGAAGTTAAATGGTAAAGTTAAACTTTGTATTTAGAATGTTAAGTCATCTTTTCAATAACATTTAGCTTCCATCTTTTTTGATACAGTGTCTGGCAATGGGTGGGGAGCTCACCACACAGGCTATATTGGCTGGCCAGTGTGCCCCATGGATCCTCCTGTCTCTCTGCAAAGTGGGATTCCAAATTCCCATCACAAAGCCTGGATGTTTTTATCATGGGCCCTTTGGAAGGGACTCAGCTCCTCATACTTGCCTGGTATCCACGTCACTGATAGCTATGTCCCCAGACACTGGCACTTGTATGACTTGCTTGGCATTGTGTTGTTGGGGTATCATTTTCTTTCCCTATTATCCATTTGGTAAGTAATCTCAGTCGATATGAAAACTCACAACTGAAACAATTCAATGAATTTTTCTACTGTTTCTAGTTCCTGTCTGTGTGAATCGAGTATTTATGAAATAGATGTGAAACCCCAGGGTCTTTTGTGTTTCTCTTTCTTCCAATCAGTAGTGTTTTGCTTCTGCTTCATGTCCTCTATAGAGGACACAAATTCTCCCTCACACAAATTCTGCTTCCCTGTTTTCCTCTGACAAGCTCTTGTTCTAAATAATACTCCTGCCTCTGCCTCCTGAGTTTGGAGTTACTGACATGAGCCATCATGCTGGCTTTGTGTCCCATTACACTCTTATTATTTTTTAAAATATTTATTCATTTTCAAGCAGACATACAGAGAGACAGAGTGGAGAGGAGGGACCAGGGCCACCACCTTGTGGGTCTGGCTTATGTGGGTACTAGGGAATTGAACCCAGGGCCTTAGGCACTGGAGGCTAATGCCTTAACCACTTAGCCATCTCTCCAGCCCCAACACTCTTATTATTTTATAGGAATTTGTTTTGTGATGCTATCCTGCTTATATAATTATCTCTGTGTACCCCTCCTCTTTCCTGTGCTCTCTATTTTTAAGGAACAGCTTTCTTCATACAGTACATGATCTGCTAATGTGTATTCACACTCAATTCGTAGTCACTGAAGAGATTATCATAAACTTTATGTCAGGTAATGGCTTTCACTTGGAAAATCCAAATTAGGAACATCTTTAGGGATGAGGGCAAAGTTCCTAGCTGGTGATGTTGATTTTTAGTAATCAGATGAGGAAACAGTCCAAAATCTGAGATTAGCTGTGATATATAGAGATAAAACTGGGATGAAGTTTCATACTTAAGCTTAAGAAATACCAATATTTTATTTATATGCCATAGATTTCATTTAGGGATTTAAATTTTAAGCCTCACTGAAATCAGTAAATTTTGTAGGAGCGATGTAGTTAACCTTTGTGATATTTCTCTAACTATATGCTAAACCCTATTTAAATGCTGAAACCCAGGTTTCAGTTACAGGGATCATGTTGCCAGATGAACCCTCATGTTATCAGGAATAACATGAAAATTTGCTTCTAAAATATTCCTAGAGAGTATGTTTTCCCTCCAAGATGTTGGCTTTTGCTCCCAAGTGATTTTCCTCAACAAATTCTTGACACAAAGAAACTGATATCAGGATTTCTTTAATAATTTTCAGGTGGCCTAAGCATTGCCACCTAGTTGTTCTGTGAAAGGGCACAGCAGTAACCTTTAATGTCCACCACCCCTTCCCCCAAGCAGAGGAGATCTTGAGGTCAGCCCCTGGAGCTCCTCCTTTAAGTCACTGTGCTGCAGCAGGCCTTGATCTTCAGCTGAAGTCAAGACAAGGTTTACAAGCAGTGGTTAGCTGTAATATCCTTTTATTACATAGTTTTTTTCTTATAGGACTGAAAGGACCCAACCTGTGCATTTATTGCTAAAACACTACTTTTACAACGTCTAGTGAAGTTTATTTTAAAAATTGCTAAAGCTGTCACAGTAAACCCATTGGCAACCTCACGACCAGTCTCAATGACTGCATCCAGCTTCAGGAGAAAAAAGTGTTAACTAGGTACTTAATTTCCTTTGTAGTTGCATATAAATAGAAAACTTAAGTTATATTTTACAATTGCATTTTGAGTGTGTGGTATATTGTGTTGAGTTGAATTTTTTTTTTCTTTCCGAATAATGTTGGCATGAATACAAGGAGACTGAGAATTGGATTTTAGTATAGCTGCATGTAAAGCTAGATTTTTTCCAGAATGTCAATTTGGAACTAAATTGACAGAACTACTTGAGAGCTGTACTTGACAGAGTAACATACTGAGAAACAGCACTATTGTCTCAAGAGAGATTAGCCTTGTAAGCAAGTAATGCAGGTGATTCAGATCCAGTTAATCTCACAGAAAAAAAAATGTTAATTGCATTGGCAGAGACTGCCTCTGATCACCCCACAGTTACATAATTAGGGAGAAGTCTATGCAGGAGGACTCTAATCTAATTGATAAGCAAAAAGCCCTCCAGATTTCTCCTCCTGATTTTTCAGTATGTGGTCAGACCTAAGGTGAGACCATGGGAAGAAAAAAAGTGACCTTCTTTTGACATGCCTTAAAATTAAGTTTGCTTGTTCAATAGATCAGGATTTCATGCATATTTAATTGTGAGAGCTGCATGGGTAGAGTCTCAATGGACATTAGCAGTGTTGAATGTGAATGCTTATCAAATTACTAGATTTGTCTATTATCAGCTTACTTTCCCACACTTCTAATTCATCGTTTCTTTGCCAATGACTTTAGCACAGAGGGGGCAACCTGAACCACTTCCCCCGTAGGCTTTGTAGTTTGTAACTGAAGGAGGGTCCATTCACCTGCATCATAGTAGTCACAATAACTGAAAAGCTTTGAAATTTATTGTTTCCAGGCCTGGGGAGATGGATCATTGGGGAACATACCTGCCACCTGAGTGTGAGTGAGGAGCTGAGCTGGATCCTCAGCCCCATGAAAAATGCCAGCACGGTGGAGGAAGTCAGTGAATCCTTGGAAATAACTCACTGACTAGAGGAGCAGAATCATTGAGCTCCAAGTTCAGGTTCAGCAAGAAACCCTGTGTCAAAGAACAATGTGGAGAGTGACTGGGAAGACCCTCTTATGTGCATCTCTGGCCTCCACATGTACACACACACACACACACACACACACAAATATACAAATGTGCATACATACATGCATACCATACACATTCAAATGTACATACATATATATGTATTTTCCACTTGAATGTTTTTAGTCCTAAGTTTCATTTTTCTGATTCTCACATTTTCTAGAAATAGAATTTAGTTTAAAATAGAAAACAACCTGCCCTCCAAAACTACTTAAATTTAAAATGTATAAATCACATCTACAGTTTTAAACATATTATATATGTATGTATATCTATCTGTTTATCTCTCTGTGTATATATAAAATTTTATAGTACAAAGTAAGTTTAGTATAATTAAGACAATTGGAATAATGAATACTATAATTTAGGAGTATTAGAATGTGTGGTATGGAACTTCTCAGAATAATATTTTCAGTGTGCTATCAAACTCTATGATATCAGTGCATTTTCACATTACTTTGCTGGAAAGCATATACTACGATGATGTGATATAAAACCCTTCTCTGTGTTTCATTTTTATCTCAGTTATGCTGGCCTATGTTGTCCCTATAAGTTGAATTACATTTTGTACCAGGGCCCAGTATTAGGCTTTCATAACTTGTATATAGCATCCCTTCTTATGGTTATTCAGTTGCTAGGCAACTGGCCTCTGCTTGAAGGCAGAGGGGAAAGGATGGATCATTGTACAGTTCTCTACTCCTGCAGAGTTCATCAGAAGAACAGCAGGGGATCCTAGACCAGGCTTGTTCTTGAAATTATAAACCAGGTGCTTTCATGTGTCTCTACCCAAAACGATGGTGTTTAGCACATGGCCAACAAGGAAGGTACTTAAGAAACTTACTTCTCTCTTTGTTTTGTGACATGTCTAATGCAAAAGTCTACTGTTTAGCTTAATAGTGCACTGAAGGATTATGGGAACACTGTAAAGGGAACCACAATGAGTTTGCTAGAAAAAGATAATAACTCATGCATTCCTTTGACTTTTATTTTGTATTGTGCATAATGCCAAGGATATGTGTCATATGAGACCGCTTTACAATGCTCTCTTAAAAATGATCATTTATTCCAATGACTTGATTGATTTTTAGTGTATAAATTTGCCATAATCAATACAAAAACCTAAATACCGCTACCATTGCTGCCATCCTATGTATGTCTTATTGTTGCAAGTATCAGTTATCGTTCTGTGGTTCCATGAAGTGCAGAATGTGCTTGATCTGATGGGTCCTTATCAATGCTTCAATTGTCTCATGTTTACTGATTATTAATGTTAGCATGAGCTTCCCTAATGTGCCTGTCTCCAACAAGGATGCAGTTAGCAGCAGGCTCCTCACAATAACTTGGGCTTAGTTTTCATCTCTAGCCTGCTTAGGAAACTTCTTTTGATTGCTTGGTTAGATGGAGCACTATAGCTAGAGATATTGCCATTTTTTTGTCTTTCCCTTTCTCTTATGTAAATAGACCTCTTCACCTTGCTCATTCACTACCAACTTTAATTATAGTCTCACAGTCCTGATTTACAATGGCTTCAGCACACAGGTTCATTTTTCTCCTAACTGCCATACAAGTAAACACACACACACACACACACACACACACACACACACACACTCACACACACACCACTCAAATTTCATGCGTCAATATGTTCAAGTGTGTTGAAAGTACAGTTGGGAATCTTTCTCCTCTTTCTCGTTGCACACTGTCCATCTGAGTGAGCATCCCACCTTGAACCCCTTATGCCCACCCATTTTCCAAGACCTCCGAATCCTCCACATTTGAAGCTGAAATGGTATTTTTCCAGCATTCCTCTGGTTTAGGTCAGCACTTGGTTTCTCTGTTTTATAATTTTCATCTGCCAAGTTAATCTTCCTCAGAAGTATTTAGGACGGTTGCTCTTGGGCTGGGGAGATGACTCCATCAACCCTGGTCCCCATGAAAAAGTGCACACCTTCAATCCAGGCCCTCACTAGGCAGAGAGGTAGCAGACCCTCATGAGTTCTAGACCAGCCTGGGACTATGTAGTAAGTTTCAGGTCAGACTGGGCTAGAGTGAGACCCTACCTTGAAAAAACAAAGCAAAACAAAAAAATCTGGTTGCAGGGCATGTGTATGTGAGTCCAATATTGGGGAGGCAGAGATGGGGGGCACCTGGGGCTCGCTGACTACCTAGTCTGAGTGAATCTGTGACTTCCAGGTTCAGGTTGATACCCTTTCTCCACAATATGATATCTCATGTCTATATCTGGCCTGCACACCCATGTGGCCACAGCACAACAACTTACATGTTTGTGAACATGGGTATACACACACACACACACACACTCACACACACACACCACAGTCACACAATCATGCAGAACAACAATAAAAATAGGTCCCTCGGATCCCTGATATCCTTCCTCAGGTCCTCTCGCCCTTTCACTCACTCACTCTCCATGGTCCTGCCCCAGCCTTTACCTAGCTTCATTGCTCACCACTTTCCTGATGGAACTAAGCGCTGATGTTCACCAGCCACAGACATAGCAGCTCAGCATAGGAGATGCTGCCTGCACCTGTGTGCCAGACAAATGAATTACAGCAAAGAAAACGGACACGGCTGTCCCTGCTTCTGCTCACTCACATGATGCTACAGTACTCCAGTTACCATCAGAGCTTTCTCCTGAAAATCACTTTTTAAATCTCAATCAGTATCACTAGTGGCTGGCTTTCCTTTGACAGTAGCTTAACAGAGGCTCTAGAAAAATGAATCAAAGAGCCTCAAAGAAAGTCTTGGCCCCACTTTTATACTAATGACTCATTTGCACTATTGCATTTGCAGCAGCCATCAAGATACCCCAATCCGGGCTGGAGAGATGGCTCAGCGGTTAAGGCACTTGCCTCCAGTGCCTAAGGCCCTGGGTTCAATTCCCCAGGTCCCACATAAGCCAGACCCACAAGGTGGTGGCTGTGGTGCGCTCTCTCTCTCTCTCTCTCTCTCTCTCTCTCTCTCTCTCTCTCTCTCTTTCTCTCTCTCTCCCCTTGAAAATAAATAAATAAAATATTTTTTTAAAAAGATACCCCAATCCTATTTCCTACTTTCTGCCAGAAACAAGAGCTTGCTATCACTCTGCTTAAGATAGCTATTTGGGTAACAGACTGCCCATGGTTAAAAGGAAAATACTAAAGGAATCCATCTAACATTTGTTCTGTAGTCTCAGGGGCGTGTTTTATTCTTAACTAATTCTGCTTATCTAAAATCTTCCGAAGCAATCGTGTCTTTTCCTAATAGGGATTGATTGTAAATTCTTCACCAATATTTTTTTTCTATGATAACATCTTTACCTTGTTTGCTCGGGATTTTCGAGTCTCTACAGACAGATACTGAAACATGCAGTTCTGTGTTTTAAAGTAAACTTTGATGGGTTCTGTGTAATTCTCTGTGGAGAGGTAACATTGTCATCCTCGGAATTCCCAGTGATAGGCGACTTCCTTGCAACACATTTTTTCCCCTGCAATCTTGTACATTTGTTTTATTAAAATGCAGGTATGGATCTTGCCTTAGTCCACAAAAGCCTATATTCCTATTCTGTACTCTCAACATGCCAGTTTAATTGATTTACTTTCTTCAAAGGTTTCTAGCTAAATATGTTTCCATTTTGTGTCACTATATTAAAAATTATGAATTATAAAATTTAAAGCTAAAGTCTTAAGCCACTAAATGTAGCCAGCTGGCCACATAAATTGTGTGAGCTTCCTATGGACCTCATTTTTTTCCCTTTACTTGGTTCTGTTTCTACTTCATTAAGTAGTGATATTAGACTTGAACATGAAATGGAGACAAGAGCCAATAAAAGTTAAGTAAAACATTTTCCATTGTCAGATCATTATGAACCAAGGCAAAACTTAGACAAGGAAGGGACCTGTTGAAATTGGCATAACACCACCTTTTTTTTTGTTTTATATTTCTCATTGATGGTAAGGTTCATGGGACCATGAGTATGTTTTTCACTTGCTTTATGTAAAAAAAAAGTGCTATATTAGAATTTGGTATCGACTAACAAAATATATTTCATCAGTTTCATCTTTTATTTTCCTCACTCTGTGCCAAGATAATCGATTAAATTATCTATTTTAAACTCTCTTCCTATAGAATGCTGTGCTCTGTTTTTTTTTTAATGGCAGAATTCACCTGATTTGACTTGGGAATTCACTCAAAATCAACTTTGATTTTTCTATAAGGTTGTATGGTATTTAGAGTCTATAGTTATTCCTATCTTCAAAAAATATTTCAGTTAATTCACTTGTATTAGATTTATAAGACCCTGTCAGACATAGTTAAGTTATAGATTTAGGTACATATATTAAAAAAAAATAAACTACTTGCACTATTTACAACACCAATTTTCAGGCATAAAATGCCCTTGATGTTCATGACTTTGCAGTGCCTGATAATCCCTACACATAATGGGAGGAAAAGATGATGACATCAATACAAAACAGAGACTACTTGAGAGGGGGAAGAGATACGGGGGAGGGTGGGGAGGGAATCATAATGGTTTATGGGCTATAATTATGGAAGCTATCAATAAAAAGTTTAATAAAATGAGCTACATGTTTGTTTTTTAATTTTTGCCATAATTTATTTAAATCATGCACATTTTGCTCATGTTGCTACCTTTTCCCCCTCCTTTTTTTTCTCCTCAAGAACGACCCACATTTCTCAGGAGGCCAATCAACCAGGTAGTGCTGGAGGAAGAAGCCGTAGAATTCCGTTGTCAAGTCCAGGGAGACCCTCAGCCAACTGTGAGGTGGAGAAAGGATGACACAGACTTGCCCAGAGGAAGGTAAGTCAGTGCGGCAAAATTGTTAGATGATTAGTGCATAATTAGAAAAGAAAAAAAAGACATTCATAATTTCAACAAACACTCATATCTTGGCTTGTTTTCAGACCTGCGATTAATATTGTTTTCCCCATACTTGCTATGAGCCTATCGCAGTCCCCCATATGTGTGATGTCATCCTTTCAATGAATAATCATACTAATACCCGGTCCTTCACTCATTATCCCCCAATACTAAGGACTCCTGAGATGATGTTCTTCCCATGGCTCTTTGTGGACTTTCTGTTAACTTCCTGTGGGATTCCTGACCACCCATGCCCTGTCTTCTATTAGGGTTCCTCCTCATGTGATTACAGCCATCTTCCTTGCTGCCCAGAGTGCTTCTAACAGGAGGCTGATGTGCATAGCTGTCATGAAGGACCGGGGAAAAGGAAAGACCAGCACACTGAGCAGGCAATGAGTTGATGACCTCATCTTCCCCTTTTACCACTTTTCTCTGGATATAGTCTTTCCACTTTTATTTTTCTTTTCTTTCACCAAGCTCTACACCTCAATCTCTCAGCTAGCTGCAGCATCCAAAGTACTCATCATTTTTGATAATAAGTTGAATGCTTGTGTTTTTTAAATTTTTTCTGTTGAAAATCATTCGGTGCTGGGCATGGTGGCTCACTCCTTTAATCCCAGCACTAGGGAGGCAGAGATAGGAGGATCAATGTGTGTTCGAGACCCTGGGCGGGGACTACAGAGTAAGTGCCAGGTCATCCTGGGCTACAGTGGTTAGATTTATATTGGTGAGTTTATAGAGTTTTTCCACTTTAAAAATTAATATTTAATTTGAGTAATTTTAGATTTATAAGGACACAGCAAACTTTGTAGAGATCCTATACACTGAAAAGAGACTCCTCATATTTGAACCATGTATAAGCATCTATAGAATACTGTTGCAATTAATAAATGAACACATACATATATATATATATATATATATATATATATATATATATATATATATATATATATATATATATATATATATCCATCTTAACCTTGCCAGTTTTTTAACATCTTTATTGTCAATAACTAGATATACTGTATGAGCAAATCTTGTGGTGGTACCCCCATTTCCCTCCTCCCTGTCCCCAACCCACAGAGGGTCCTCCTCCTTGCGGTAGGGGATTATGAATTGCACAAGAGGTAGCCAGATTATTTTTTCTCCTTTATGTGTTGTTACTAAGGGTGTCAATGAGTCTGGACATTCTCCCCCACCATGGCTCTTACAATCTTTCTGTCCCCTCTTCTGCTCAGTTCCCTGAGTCATGGTGGGTGAGTTTTGAGTCTGCTTTATTGTTGAGATCTTGTTTCTGGACTTCTTCTTTAGGTTTTGTTGGGTATCATTGGTGTCTGTCTCCATTGTCCTTTCATGGGTTATCTGACTTGCTGTGGTGATAGGTCTCTTGTTTATCTCACCACTTTCACATAGGTTTCATTTGGGCCCTAGATGATAGGCCAGGGGTGGATCGTCTCCTGCCTTTAAATGCAAAACAAGATCAAGTTGAGCAGCTATACAAAACTAGAAAGTTGCAATATTACATTGCATTCCAGTATATCTATATTTCTGAATGAAGCTAAAATGAAATCTAATTAAATATACTTTTATTTTCTCCTAAATCTAACAAGTTGAGCTGTTTAACAATTCACCAGGTCTTGTCAAATTCATTGGCTTCAAAGTTGAGGTAATATGTATAAGTCAAACAATAGCATAGAAAATAAATTTTTTAAATGCACAGTTTACATTTTGAAAGCTCTTTAGTTCACTAGCTCTCTGCAGGACATTTTCGTAGTGCTAGCCTCTTTGTTCCTATTACTGGGATTATATGCCTCAAGTACTTGCCTGACCAGCCAAATATTTTAATGTATGAGAGAAATGGAACTATAAACCTTAAATTATAATTTTAGCAAGGTTTAAGGGAAAACCAGTAGACGGTAGACACTCAGATCAATATTTTACTCTGATGGAAGTCATGCCTATTTTCTTCAATTCTCCACCTTTAAATGGTATTTTAAACAAGCTGATTCATTCTTAGATTTGTGTGCATGGGTTACTTACGCATAATTCAGGGTGAAGAGTACTCATTATTTTGGGAGGAAGACCAGCTCTGAGTTTTAGCAGCCGCAGACTGAGTCAACAACATTGAATCTGTTACATTATTTAGGTCTCAGGCGAGGGAGATGGCCATTGTTCTGTACAAGCAGTTGGTGCAGAGGATGACATTTCTTTGGCTTCGTGTTTAATGAAATTTGAATACGGTTTGTGTAGCGGTTCATGTTTAACACATTTAGAGTAAAGCTTTGGCGGACAGCTGCGTAGACTGTAATTACTATGTAAGTAATATGTGACGATTTCTCTTTTGGAGACAAGGAGAGCTCAATTTAAGCTTCAATTTATGAAATGCTGTGATCGCTATTTAAACCTTCAACACAGAAGTTATCTGTGCCAACCGTGTAGTAACCGGAGATGAATTCAGGGCTTTTATTTTCTCTTCATTTTTGCTTCCTTCACCACAGTTCAAACATTTTTAAAGTAGTCTCCATAGGACGATTACTTTTATTTACACTTCAACACTTTCAGTGACTCACTTTAGTGTAGTAACCAACATGTAATGGGAGAAGATGTTAATTTTTCCAATTGAATATTTTCATAAAGTAGGAGATATTGAAAGTTGAATAATAAATCTTTTATCCAAACTGAAAAAAGTTTTTTTTTTTAATGTGGACCTTTACCATGGGACATAGAGATGATTTAGAAAGGAATCTCCATTATGTACATATGTCATCATAAAGTGTTAATTCCTTGCATAAATGTCTGAAGATACTATAATTTACAACTACATACATCAGGAAGAAAAAAATTCACTGATTTGTTTTATTGCTATACAAAGTAGCAATGAATGCTTTTTCAAGATGGTCTTAATAAATTTGAGTTGACAGAAAGCAGTACTCTGCTACTTAGTTTATTATTTTTAATTTATTTATTTTGTTTTTTGAGGTAGGGTCTCACTGTAGCCCAGGCTGACCTGGAATTCACTATGTAGTCTCAGGCTGTGCTCAAACTCATGGTGATCTTCATAACCCTGCCTCCCAAGTGCTGAGATTAAAGGCGTGTACCACCACATCTGGCTTCATTTTTTCTTTTTTTAAAGTCAGGGTTTCAGGGTTATCCTCAAACTCACTAGTAGCCTAGGCTAGCCTTGAACTCTTGATGGTCTTGTCTCTACCTTTCCCAGAGCTGGGATTCAGACAGGTGACCCAATGTCTGGCTACTATCTCACTTATTAAAGACAAGGATTTTCTATAGAAATATTAAAACTAGGTGAGGAGTCCCAAAGGCAAAACTCTTTATAGTTTTTTCACTTTAGAGTTTATTTCAGTAGCATGTTTCAATGCATTATTTAAATAGTGACACTTCTAGGTTTTTGTGCATTTACTAGTTCATTTATTGAAATAAACCCCTAGTTTGCAAAACTCAGTCCTTAAGTAAAAAAAAAAAGGTAGTGTTTTTTGATTCTGTCTATTTTGAGGTTAACTTCACTAGACAGTGTGGGAAACCATGTGCATATTGCATACATCAAAATAAATCAACGGAGGTAGATCTCATTGCTTCCTTTGAGTGCTATCCCTCCTTATTTCTCTGAGAACCCTAGAGAATTCTGCCTACTAGTACCTTCTCAGTGATCAAGTGACTTCAGCGTACTTCTGACGAGTGTTTTATAAGATAGAATTGGCTCAAATTTGCAGTGAATGAGACATTTTTCCATGTTGTGCTCTCTTACTTAATAAAGACATTGTATAATTTTGTTCATCAGAAATACATGTTTCATGAGACAATATCATATACACACAGAAACAACTAGAAAACCATGATATATTGCGTTTAAAATATAATAAACATAGTATGCAATGTAAAAACACAATATACAAAAAATAAGAGAAAAATTACTTTTTTGGTGAATAGATGAGTTTATTTGGGTTACTTATAAGATACGGGTGTCCCATGAGTGGTTGAAGAACAAAAGTCCGTTGTTTATTTTTCTGTTTAGTGTTTTAAAGATAATAATCACTTGGGCAGGAAGATGTTGTGACTAGAATCTTAGGGGAGAGTCTTGTGAGTGTCTTATCACCCTTTCTTCCCAAGAGGAAATATTAATAGTCAAATTCATTTAATTCTATTTTCATGAATGTATAAAATGTTAGGATTTATCCTGGCATTTTCAACCATGATTTGTCCTTGTCCCTTATTGTACCCCTACACCTAAGTTTCCTTTCTTCTCTATACTTTTATACACTTCCTACATATTTATACTCATTTATACACACACACACATATATATATATATATATATATATATATATATATATATGTATATATATATAAAGCTAGATGCTGCATATGATAAGAGAGAACATGGGATTTTTGTCTTTCTGCATCTGGGTCACCTCGCTTCATACATTTTCCAGATCCTTTCATTTGCCTGCAAACAATTTTTTTTTCTTTACAACTGAGTAAAATTCTATTGTGTAAGTGTATCACATTTTCAATATTCTTTCTTCTAAAGGTGTCCATTTAGGCTGTTTCCACTTGCTAGCTATTGTGAATAATGCATCCATAAACTGTCATACGCAATGTACCTCTCTGGTACAGGGCTCATAATGTGAGCTTGTGAGTCCTATAGCTGGGTTATATATGTGGTAGGCATATTGTCAATTGTTTGAGAAACCTTCATACTGATTACCAAGATGACTATACTAGTCTACCAGCAGCAAAATAAGTGTGAAAGCCCTCTAGTCTCATAAAATTGAAGCTTAATAAAATTGCAATATTATTTTTGATCTGAAAATGGAGAGGAGAATTTAAATATTTCCCTCTCGAATCTTGGGCATGGTAGTGTGATAAAGCTACCAGTGAGCTCTCATTGTAGTATGACCAATACGTTATTTCATTATGAATAATTTTAAAGAAATTCCCGATTACTGCAACAAATTTTGGCTCATTTTTATGTATTTTCTAAAGTTCTTGAAAGTGACACGAACCATTCCAAAATCTATAGTAGAAAGGAATTTCCATACTAGCTTAACAGAAAAAAATGAAATAAACTATGCCATTCACATTCTTATATATGCCTGAGACTTCTAAATGCAGTTGATGGCTTCCACGTAGAGAATAAAATTCATGAATATTTCATAAAACAGAAAAGGACCTAGAGAATAAGCATTTCAAGATATGTAGTAAAAAAAAAGTCTACCAATTTTTCTTAGCCCACTGTCAAATTCCGTTTTCTAAAAATTGTATTCTAAGAGAGACTCTTTAGATTTCTTATTTCTATAAAATGTGAGATTCACAGAAATACACTTCTTTCATAAAAGAAACTGGATAGTACCACTTATCATTCTTCGTGGCGCTTTTATACAAAGTGATTCTTTGCAGTGAGCCCTGGAATATGTCCCTGTCTTAATTGTCTGGAAGCGTCATTGTTTAGAGCGGGAGCTGCCGGGATGCAGGGATGCAGGAGCCCCTCACAGGTGCTTGGCTCCCCTGCTGATGGCCTTCTTCACACGGAGTGAGGACTTCGAGGACATGCTGCAATTTAGACTCCTGAGAAATAATTGTTCTGATTAAGTCAGCTAGTAAAGAGGGGGCAATTAAAATGATTTTCTAAAAAGAAAGGGAAAAGTAAGAAATGGCAAAAAGCAATGTATAGGAGACATTTTAAGAGATATTTTCAAAAAAGACCCTCCCCCACCAGAAAGCTAAGTACATAAAGTGTACATCAAAACCGTGTGTCTTTTGTGCTGGATAGACACCTTAGCCATTTCTTTCTGGAAAAAAATATGGGAGCTGCATAGGAGATATTTTTATATAAATGTCAGGATGGTGGCCTGGCACTACTTGATCCTGTTTCTCCTGAGTTTTACTTCCACCTTTCTGAATGTGGTCTCCACTTCTCATGAGGAGGGTGGCCTTGGAGAAGCTAATGAAACTCTAAATTTGACTCCTGGAGCCAAGAATGGCATCATGGTGTGATTAACCATTACCTGGTTCATAGTCACAGGCTCGAACAAAGTGCCATCATAATGACAGAACTCTGGTAAAGCACTGCAAACATTGTAAACAGGATGCCAATACAAGGTTCCTGAGTTTTAAAAATCCCACTTATTGGTAGAATTTACTAGCTCTACAGGGTAGAGGGGATGGTGAAAACTGAAAATAGAAAGTGTTGACCTATGTATTGACCATCTTTTATTCTGCTAAAAGATTTCTATGCAACTATAAAGCGTGGCTCATCTAATAGATATCACTTTTGCTTTTACATTACATAAAGTCATTTGTAAATCTTGCCATAAGCTTGACTATTTGAAAGGTCACCATCTGGTTTTCTGTCTCTCGCTATCTGTACTTGTTCTAGATCCAGTGCCCCAACCACAGTGTCCTCGTTCTTACTTGGGGTCATCAGAGTCCAGTTCTGTTTCTTTTGCTAGTAATGAGATGTTTCCACCACTTTAGAAGAAAGCATCACTAGAAAAGCAAGTGATTTCAGACAATGTGTTATATGTGTCATGTTACTACATGCTTCTGGCTTACATTAATTCCATTATGGTAAAGATATCAGCATACAGTATGCTCATTGGAAATAAAGAAACAGGTCCATAATAGAATTAAGGTTACAAATTTATGCATTTCTGTTTGGGCCAGAACTTATTTTAGAAACTTCCCAACATGAAATCAATATTTATTATAAACATCTCAGTTCTCCAATTTTGTGAAAAAATAATTGTTTATGGACTTGAGCCATGTACAAATTTTACATTTTACAGAAAAGTCTGATTTGTTACAAACATTATATTAAAAGTAACTACATAGAAATATTATGTGACTAAAGCTTTTTACAGCAATTTCTTAATCTACACATAAAATGTCTTGGTGTTTTAAGAATTTAAATTTGGAACATTACAAAGAGCCATCTTGGAAATTGAAAGGATAGATATTGTTTGCATCAAGCATTAGCTGGAAACTTCCAGTGCTGCCAGCAGGCTACTTTTCTGTGTTTTCATCAGCTAGGTGCTAATGGTTGCTGTCAACACAAAACTAATTGCCACCAAGGGTGGGGAGTGTCTGGTGCCTGGTCTTGTGACCACATTGGCCCATCTGTTAAGAATCACAGTTTGGGAACAATGCTGGACCTGGCATCCAGTCTGGGCTTTGGCTAGTGGTCAACTCACAAGCTGGAACACACTTGAAATATGAAGAGCGTGGAAGTCAGAAAAGCTCCACTGCCCATTAACCAGCAGCTCTTGGGCTGTGACTGGGCAGAGCCAAGACAAGGTGCCAGTTCTCAGAGCAAAAGGATCTGCCTGACTGCCACCTGTCATGGACATGTGGGTTTTGTCTAACACAGGAGCCTCAGTAGGTATACTTCTTCAAAAGATGACACAATTGGGCATTCTGATATTTTGATGTGGGAACCTTAGCCAAGTATGTAGGAAGAGCCTGGGGCTCATTAGGAAATAGTTACCATGTCACACTACTGAATGGAAAATTTCCAGATTGATTCTTTAGTGTGTTCTAAGGTTCTTAACTGTAAACAAAATTTAAAGAGGAAGCAATGGTCAATTAAATATATTGACACTAATCCTCATATTCCTAAGACGATTTGTGGTTGGAATCATTCAAATGATTTTTTAATTCTCAAGACATATTTCTGATGGATTTTTATTATTCATAAAAACTGAATTATAACATGAATGTATACAGATATTAGGAAATCAAACTGTGTAATAAATTTTACTCCATTTGTATAACATGTATGCATACTAATGAACAAATCTCCAAATACCTAAATTGGATGGTATGGTTTCTTTGATGTCCTCAAACTTACAAATGGTATAATTCCATGGCAAGAGTTCAAACTAATTCTGAAAATGATGGTTGAGACTTCTTTTGTTTGCTCAGTGAGAAAACAAACCAAAGTAAAAGCCCAGAAAATTGATATTAATGGACTTCTGAGGAAAACTTTATTTACTCTAGAATGACTATTATTATTTATACCATGTTCACATCTTGCCTCATGTGTGTATTTATACAAGTGTTTTTGTTTGCTTTTATGGGTGTGTGTTTGTGTGTGTGTGATGCTGGCTCTGGTGGAGTGGGGATCTATGTATGCCTTTGCAGTGTCCCGTTCTCTAGTTGGGGTGGCAAGAGCCAAATATCGGATTTCCCTCTCCACAGCATTCTGTGTTCATATTTGAGAAGGGCTCTCTTTCTGAGAATCAAAACTTGCTGATTTTTGTTTCACAAGTCCAGGTTAGTCCCTGATCTGTTTGGAGGGCTTGCATGACAGGCATACATGGCCAAACCCAGCTGGTTACTATGGGATCTGCAGATTCCAACTTGTATTTCAGGCCCCTTGGGCCCTCGTGCTTCTGCAGGAAGAACACAATCACTAAGCCATCTCTCTGCTTCTATTTAGACCATGTTAAATTCAGAAATTTTCTAGATATTGAATACACATCTAACCTTTTTATAGAAAAAGCCCAATATTGATTAACATTGCTATTATTGTGATTTCCCTATCCATAAAGATATCAATCAATTACAATTCTATACTGTTCACTCTATAATAGATTAAGCATTTTATATTATTATTGTTATCTTTAGCAAATCATGTGGTGTAGCAATTATTATTATGTAAATAAATATAATATTCAATGAGCATAAGTATCAAGTTATTTCCCTAACATGGTCTCTCTGATGACTAAGTAAACACATTTGACCACTGCCTTGATGTGGTGGACAGTTATAATTTTTTTTTCTATTTTTGATTTGGGATTTGTATTAGTCAGGGTTCTATAGAGGAAACAGAGTTGGTAGAATGGATTGTAGTAAAAGGGAATTTTTTGGGGTAGCTTATAACAGACTAACAATAGCAGTCTGCAGGCCCACGGGTGAAGGAACCAGTAGCTGTTCATAATTGAAATGTAGAATTTCAAACACACATGTAATATATATATATATATATATATATATATATATATATATATATATATATATATATATATATTAGTTTGTGGTGAAGATAAAGTTAAAAGATGAGGATAAATACTTTCAAGCATATGTTCTACTTTGTAGGAAAATATATTATTAGTAAAAATATCTGTTTTAATTGTTACACAGTATTATCTCATAAGACTTTCTTTCAAAAGTTCCTATTAGGAGGTAGAAGGCAGCAGAACCAGGGAATTCTTGCCCCCTCCAAAAAAGATTAAGATGTTAGTAAAAGTTTTTAGGCTGGAGAGATGGCTCAGCAGTTAAGGCACCTACCTGCAAAGACTTATGACCACAGTTTGATTCCCTAGTCCTCATGTAAAGCCAGATGTACAAAGTGGGGCATACATCTGGAATTAATTTATCATGGCTAGAAGCCCTGGAGTGCTCTCTCTCTCTCTCTCTCTCTCTCTCTCTCTCACTCTCTCTCTCTCTCTCTCTCTCATCTCTCTCTCTCCTCTATCTCTTTTTTCCTTTATTATCCAAAATTAGATACATTGAATGAGCAAATATGTCCCAATCACCGGCTCCTTCCCTCACTGAGCTGTTGACCAAAGTGACCCATGAGGTCCTCCATCTCCTTTCTCCCTGTCCTTCTCTGCTTGTAAATAAATAAATAAATAAATAGTTAAATAAAAGAAATAAAAGTTTCCAAGGAAAGCTCATATATTATGCTTCCAAACTTAGTTTGAAAATTAGTGAACATTTCATCAAACATTTCTGTGTTGCTATTTCAACCAATAAAATAATATGGGTCCAGGAAGAAGAGTACTTGCTCTGCAAGAGTGAGTGCTTCAGAGGGCCTGGTTTGCCCTGATTTTTTATCCACCAGCACCACATAAAAAGCCAGATGTGGCCACACAGAACTATAACCCCAAACATGTGCGAGCAGAAACCTATGAATTGCTGAGGCTCACTGGTCAGCAAGCCTGTCAAAAACCATGGTGCCAGATTTAAAGACCAACTCTTTCTAAAGGAAAACACAGGGGGAAGTGATAGAAGGAGGGCACACCCATTTTCCTCTGACCTTCACATGAGTGCACATGGGCCTATACATGTACATACAGTACACACAACACACACCACCACCACCACCCCACACACACACACCAATAAAAATCAAAACAAAAGAAGAATGGGTAGGGCTGGAGAAATGGCTCAGCAGTTAAGGCACTTGCCTCCAGTGCCTAAGGCCCTGGGTTCAATTCCCCAGGACCCACATAAACCAGACCCCACAAGGTGGTGGCCCTGGTTCTCTCCCTCTCCCTCCCTCTCTCTCTCTCTCTCTCTCTCTCTCTCTCTCTCTCTCTCTCTCTCTCTCTCTCTTTCTGCTTGAAAATGAATAAATAAAATATTAACAAAAAGAATGGATAAATATAAGTCTGTTCTGAAGAATCGTAGTAAAACCTGCAAGATGTTCTAGAAGTTTTGAAAGAAGGCATGTATATAAAGCTGCGATTTAAAGGACTGTTTGGACTTTGAGAAAACACAAGGTTCAAAAGAAAGAAAAAAAGAAACCTGGATTAAAAGCAGGGGAATCTGTGGGGCTGCAGAAACTCTCCAGAGAAGGAAGTGGGCCAAGAAAGCTTGGGAAAGCCTAGACCCATGACTTATGGTAGATTGTGTGGCGCTTAAAGCAGTGGCACTTAAGGGAAATGGCTGGATAAAGCCTTGAGTCCTGGTGATGTGCTTATGTGGAATAGAGGGCGTGGGCATCCCTGCTGCTCACTCACTAGAACTGTGCTTTTATCTCCAGTTAGAAAAGTGTTTCTTTCACTATCTGCAGGAAGCAGAGCAGGTTTGTAGCTGAGCCCAGCTGGTAAGAGCTTGTTTGAAAGGGAGCTCAGGCATAGGAGTGATTTCTGTGGATATACAAACACTGATATCAACACTAGTGGTAATACAAAGGATTTCCTTTAGAAAAAAGGATCTTGGTTGTATGTTAGGGCTTATAGGTAAAAGAAGGCAAAAGTAATACTGAGGTTTATAGTTTGGCTTGTTGAGTAAAACCAACTGTGTTTAAAAAATGGAGGAGCCAAATGATTGATTGGTTTGTGAAGCCATTTTTAACCAATGTGATGGTAACTTATGTGACTTAACTCAAGGTAGAATTATTTTTGAGATTCAAAAGTTCTTTTCTTTTTCGTAAGAGGGAAAAATTACTGAATCAGTTATAGCATGTCGATTTTACAAGATGACTTCTAAACTTTTGAGATGCTTAAATACAAAAATATGCATCTTGCAGTACGACACACCAGAGTGGCTCACGTGATCTTCACAGCTGCCTCCCAAGGCAACCAGTGTGTCACCACCAGTGTGCCACTGATCTCTGAGGGCCAAATTTAAGTGGTAGTGAGGCATCTGCATGCCACTTTCTTCAGCTCCAAAGCCCACTCTCTTAATTGTACACTGTAATTCTCATTCAATAGAAACTGTTTGAAAAATATGAACAATTATAGCTTTGAGGATCCACTGGTTGTGCACTAGTTACATAGAATACCCCTAATGCACCATGTCCTTGAAGTGTTTCTGCTCTACGAGAAGACCACACTGAAGCTTGGACAGAAGGAATCCCATGTGTGAGATTGTCACACACTGTTTAAGACCCTAGATCTCCCTGAGGATAAAAGCTTGTGCCATTTCCCATTTGGAATACAGAGCATCATTCAGTCCATGTTTTACTCAACACATGTTGGCCTCTTTTATTTAACTGTCTATCTGCCCATCTCTTTTTGCAATCTTCAATCCTAAATGTCTTATGAATGACAGGTCATATCCATTTAGAAGGGGTGGTTTCTCAACTGGACACAGTTTATTTCTCCCATTCCTCAAAGGATAGTTTTCGATGTTTATAGCACACTTTGATTGGAATCTACTGTCATTTTGTAAATAGAAGCCAAGAATGCTGCCAAACATCCAACACTACATAGGAACTATTCCACAGCCTAGAATCATTTAGCCCAACATGTAAATAGTGCTAAAATGGAGAAATCTGAATATAGTAGAAAAAAATGTGATTTTGCATGGCTAATTAAGTAATTTTTACATACCATTTTTGGGGGGTCAAGATCTCATGTAGGAAGCTGGTTTAAAGCTCAGCATGTAACTGAGGTGCTCTTGAGTTCCTGATCCCCCTACTTTCATGATAGGTAGGTGCCACAATGACCAGGTGGTTTTATTTTTCTTAGGGCAAAATCCATCAAATGTATTTTCTTTGAATATGTAGAAATATATATTCAAAAAGCCTTATCTTTTCCCATTGACTTAAGCATGAAGGTTATACTGTGTGAGAGGGCTCAATAATCTGGCTTGGATTTCACAAAGACAAATCATTATTTCACACAAGGTGAAGAGCCTTTTGTTCATTAATGACTTAAATATACTTTCTGAATATTTTTCAGACCATATGAGGTCACCAATTTTCTTTCTGTTCTTCAATGGCTGAACATTTGTTGTAATTGGTGAAACTAGTGGAACCTTAATTAGATAAGTATCTAAACTTTTAATTTCAAGTAGACCTCTCATCACACAAGGTCCTGAAACATTTAATGATCAGAATTACCTCCTTTGATCCAGTGTTAAATTTCTTAATTATTTCATAATCATATTTCATAAAAAGTGTTTTTTTTTCTGTTGGCCAAAGACAAGAGCATTTTTTGGTCTTCTAGAGCATAGCACAGACTAAACATCCCAGGGATAAGGACACTTCCTCAGAAGCTGCTGTTCAGTTCTTACACTGATGCTTGACATGCCTACGTGTTCCCTCTCAGCTCAGAGACCCAAGCTTTGGGTCTGCCAATAGAACTCATGATCTGTAGAATCAATCCCAAATGTTCTTTTGAAAGGTTTTACAGCTTTTTTTAAGCCAAATATCTGACTATGAAATCCTCTATGTCTCCCCATCTTATATTATAAATCCTAATAAGTATAAAACCAAATTATCTTGAAAGAACTTAAGCCAATGAGTTAATTATTTCTAAATGGAAAGATAATTGAACCTGGTTCCACAACTTTATTTGCTCCAAAATGCTCTTCTAATAGTTAAATATTTGCCTTCCTTATCATAAAATATTTTAATATCCTTGTGGTATAGACATTATTAATTATCCTATTGTTTGAAGGAGGAAGAGATTCCTAGAGTCCTTTAGAAATTTGGATAACCTGAGCTTTCATTGTTTGAGATTATCTCTGTCTTAACTTTGTATTTTTTAATTAATATTCATGATAGAGAATAAGTATTTCAGTAATATATTTGTTGAGTATGTGTCAGCCACTGAGATTGTCAGGAATAAAATACTTTTTACTTCTAGACTCCATCTTTACGCTGGAAAACCAGCCCTCAAGAATGATATAGAGGGCTGGGAAGATGGCTCAGCGGTTAAGGCACTTGTCTCCAGTGCCTAAGGCCCCCGGTTCAATTCCCCAGGACCCTCATAGGCCAGACCCACAAGATGGTGGCCTTGGTGCTCTCTCTCTCTCTCTCTCTCTCTCTCTCTCTCTCTCTCTCTCTCTCTCTCTGTCTCTCTCTCTCTTCTGTATCTCTCTGCTTGAAAATGAATAAATAAAAAATATTTTTTAAAAAAAAATGATCTAGATTTTCTTTAGAGCACTGAGGATAAATATCTGAGGACTTCAGACAAGAAGTACCACAAACTAAGCAAAAGTTTGTATAGAAATCTCAGTGGGAATTTTGGAGTATGAACATTTTTCAAGAGGAAATATCAGCACTTCAGAAAAGGTGAACACATAACAGTAAGATTTCAGGAAAAAATGGAGAGTGGGGGGCTGTTACTAAGGACCATAGGCTGCAAACTTAACAGTTGTCCACAGATTTTCCATGTGAATTGGTCCCTGGAGGAGGCCCCTGTATCTGCCATGGGAGCAGAAGATGGGAGAGGCAGATGTTTAGGGAGCTTCTGTTTAGATGACAACATGCTTTGGCTCTGGGAAAGGACCCATCTGTGATAGGTTTGAACTTCAGCCCTCCAGAGAGGCTGTGGCCAGAACCAAGGATCTTTGACCGTAATGCAAAGCCTGATATTTCTGACCTTGGTATCCTGTGAGCTGAAATCTGTTTGTTCAGAGAGTCAGTGATTGTCATCCTTATATGGATGTTTTTAAGCCACACTTCTTACATGTTTTCACATAGCTTTGTGATTTGAAAATGCTTTAATGCCCTCAGCTCTACTACAGAGTCCTTTCTTTAATGCTAGGGATTCAATGCAAGATGCCCAGGGGTAACTGAAACCATCATAGCCCCAAAGCCCCTCCCTACAATCTGTACTGATTTTGCTATGCGTGCATAACTATCACAATGTCCAATTTGTAAATAGACACACTAAGAGACAAACAAGGCCTAATAATCAAAAGAACTTCAGTAATAATATATGCTATAAAATAATATGATCACTCTTCTCTCTTTGATCCTCCTTCCTGGCCTCTCTCTCCTTCCCCTTCTTTTCATCTCCTTCTCCTCCTTCTTCTTCATCTTCTTCTTTGACCTTGCCTTCCCCTTCCTTCTCCTCCTCCTTATTTTCTTCTTCTTTTTTATGTCTCTCCTTCAAAGTAAACATAAATATTTCCAGGCTGAGACAGGACTTCTGCATTCAGCAGGCTAGTATTAAGAAGCTTCTATTCTGCCTCTTCTCTTCTCCTTCCCTGTGCATGCTGAGATTAAAAATGCCTAAGAGACAGAACGTGGCTTTACATTGGTTCTGTGGAATCCAGACTCAGGTGCTCATGCTTATTTGGAGCTTATTTTCCACTGAGTTTCCTCCCCATCCTGATGGGTGTGTCTTAACAGTCAGCAAATGGATCCATAAGACTAAAGAGGGACATTTATCTCCAAGGTCTTTGTTGTAGTCAAACCAGGCACAGTTTATGTGAGGAAACAATTCATTGACGTTATAGATACAGGGGAAGTTCCATAACAGCGAAAGAGGCTGACCCCATTTCACAGGTCTAAGCAGAGAGACAAACCCATCACCAACACCACACATACAGCAGCAAACAGGCAAGAGAATTCCTTCCCTTTTTTATAGCCTTAGAGTGGGGTCTCGCAACCCTTTCTCAGACTTGTTGGCTTCCTGGTCTCTTGAATTTCCTTCCTGCACTGCCCACACAGGAAAGGAGGCTTACTTCTAACATCTTTGACCTTCTTTACATCTTGCCCCTTGCTGAGAGGCTGCCTTCCTGTAAACATCCTCAGAGACTCACCCAAGATAATTAAAAAGATTAAGTTGACAACAAAACCTAACCAACACATTCATTGTGTTAAAAGCAGAACAATAGAATATTTGACACTTTTAAAAATCTCAATCTAAATCATGAGATTTCTCAGAATTTTTGGAGGCTATTTTTGTAGGATTTTTTATTCGGAACAGTACAAAATATAGGATTAATTTTTTTAAATTATCTTCTTCAGTTTGGACAATGATGTTTTATTTTGTATTTTTTATTGTCCATAATGAGTTACAATACTTAATGGGTAAACAATGATTTGTTGTCCCCAATTCCCCGCTGCCCTCCACTCCCCAATCCGCTGGATAACCTCCTCCATGGGTTGTCTGGATCAGTCCTTGGAGATTATCCAGAGGATTAATTTTGATAATTAAAAACAAACATTCAGGGCTCCTGCAAAAAATTATATATGTATATATAATATATTAATATATAATAATATATGTCATAGTGTTTCATATCAGAAGAAACAATGTATCTCAACAGTAGAGACTACTGACAGGGCATAAATTGAACCAGGAACCATGAATATATATATATATATATAATATATATATATATATATTATATATATGTATATATATATATATATTATATATATTATATATATGTATATATATTATATATATATATATATATATATATATATATATATATATATATATATATATATATATATAATATATATATATATATATTATATATATATATATATATATATATATTATATATATTATATATATATATATATATTATATATATATATATATATATATATATATATATATATATATATATATATATTCAATGGGTCATCTTAATGTTTAATAAGGCAGAAGCCAAATAAAAGTTTATGTGCTAACTAACATAAAACACTTGTGCTAGACCTGAAGCCAGAAATCTTGTACCAAGTAATAAGTGAGTTCAAAAACTAACAATGTTATGGAAACAAATTTCCTTCCATGAAAAACAAAGGTGCTTTTGAGATGAACATTACCATTCAGGAAGGTTTTAGCCAGCACATCAAGCAAGGTGAGAAAGTACACAGGCTTTGAGTAAGGTACAATTCCAGGTTCTAATAGAAAACTTAGCCTAGTCACCTGTTTTTGTTTTTGTTTTTTTTTTTTTTTGAACTCCAGCACTCTGTAACCTTTGTAGAAGGCTTAGATTCTCTATCTGAATTTATATTAAGAACTAGAAAGTCATGGGATCTTTCTACTCTAGAAGTTCAATATGAATTGAGAGTCACACCATAGGAGGAGTGAAGAGTGTTTTGTTCTAAAAATTTCAATATTGCCCAATAATTTTTCCTTGTAGGCTTGGATTTAAATAAATTATTCCTACCATTTATGAAAGCAAGTTTCTTATCCTAGATGAAATAAAATAGATTCTTTTATTTTAACTTGGAAATGATTTTAGAATTTATCACTTTGTTTAAAAATAATAAAATTGTGAAGAATAGCATTCTCTTTTGAAGCACTTTAAGAAGCATTCATGAACTAACAAAACACACACAAAAAGAACATTGCAAAAAAACTGTTTTTTTTAAGTATGAAAGTAAATTTACATTGTTTTGTCTGTTATTTAGCTGAACAGATGGTTATAGTTTTGACAGGATTCAATTTCCTTTTTCTTTTTTTCCCATTCTGAATAATTATAATAATAAAAACCACAATAAACAGAGCCTCTTTCCCCAATTCTTTAAAGCTGGCCACCAATCTCTCTCAATCCAAGGTATAGTGACGATAGCACGTGTTGTCCAGGCGACAAATTTGATTGGGTTGCTTTTTTCAGCAGGGTTTCATATCAGAAGAAATAAGGTATCTCAACAGTAGAGACTGACAAGACATGATTGTACAACTGTCATTAATCAAACCTGACAACAATGGCTGCATTTATGGAAGCCCAAGTGTGGGAGCTCTCACAATGAAAATCATCCCACTCTGGCAGAATTGCCTCAGAAGAAATGTTTTTCATCTGTTTTCATTTTATGTCTTTAATTAAAGTCGGCAATACCTCCGACATGCTGATTCTGTATAAAATTTTACTAGGTTATTAAGTAGCTGTTTTGTACAAAGCATGCCTTCTTCATTCGTTCCTTATCCTGGATGGGTGATGGATGATTAAAGCAGTGGAAAAAAAATTGAGTATCTCTGATTAATAAAAGAATCATAATACAATATGTAAATTTTAGTAAATACATTTATGAAGCTCCTGGAGGTATAGTTGATTTGAGAATTACTTTGAGTAAATAATGATAAAGTTAGACCTTGGATATCCTGAAACCCTAAACACAAACTCACCAATATATGAATTCATACCTCCCAGAAGCACATACAATACACAACATGTACATCAAAGGGAAGGGTGTGTTCCTTTCTGTTAGAAAAAGAAGTTTATTTATAGCAGCTTCTTGTCCCTTTATAGCCTCAGACAGCAGTATAATTTCCCTTAAAATTGCACTGGGAAATAGATGTTGATCTGTGTTCTTTAGTATCATGTTGAAACATATGTTAAAATTTGCCATAAAGATCTTATTAAGTGTAAGAAAATATGTATTGCTTTCTAGATTACTGTTCATATTTTCTAAGAGACAAAAAAATCTTTCTTCCTAGCCATTACATTGGTGTAAAGCCTCATGGGATTACTTTTAGGCATATACTATCCTATCCAGAAAGGAATATAAGAAATCAAGTCACATTTATTGGAACGATGGAGGTATTTGACACCTAATTGTTCATCAACTACATGATTTCAGGAAGCAGATTATTGTTTTAGGGAAAACATGAGTCATTATAGAAGGCAGTGACTGGTAGTACATATCCATAGTGGATATTTTTTCCTTAACTAAAACTACCTCCGTGTGAGATTTTGAGAGACTTTGTCATAATTCGCCTTAGATTGGCTAAATAGGAAATTCATGATGACCCAAATACTAAGTCTAGCGGTTGACAAGACATAAATGCTTTAAATAATTTTGATATTCTTGAGATTTTATAGATAAGAGCTAGTCTGATCCAGTTATGAATCTGTCATCTCTCTGTGCTGAGACAATAAATGTCCATAAGGAAACTACGATGTGCTTTAGTTTCCTATGTTTATTGTGACTTCAGTCAAGGGCCTGACAGGAGATGGCAGTTCTATTTGATTCAAAGAACACTTTTAAAGAGGACATAACTTGATAGTTTATAGTTTTTGATAAAATTCAACTAGAGAACAAAGAATATATCTGTTTCTTGGGGAAATTGGAATGCCTGTGAAATACATGGTTCCATTTAATGTTTGCATCTTGGAGCTAAGCAGCACAGGCTAGCTGCACAGATTATTCTTTAAAATCTTTATAGAGCATTTTTTACTGAAGCTATTCTCAAATCATTCTCACATGCTTTTTGACATTCTCTGTACTGTGACTTTCTTATCATCTTAAATTAGTGTTTATCACACTTCTAAATATGGTCCAGAAGCAAGACTCAATAGGTGAACATGTACAAGTACAGGCTTGAAGTCAGTCAGTCTGAGGTAGTGTTCATATTACCAGGAAACAGGGCATTCATCATGTATTCAACTGGTCTTTGGAGCTCCTTATAGGTGCAACAGAGCAACATGACCTGTGCTTTAAGCTTGCCATGCTAGTTTCTACTTCGCATCTAACACCTCAGTTGAAGTCCCCACTCATGCCATTGAGAGAGACATTCTTATCAGCACAATTTTGTTAACGAAGTCACAGAAACCCAGAGACCTGAGACACATTGCCCACCATTCCTAGCCTAAAAAGAGCTTAACTGTGTGGTGAAAATCCAGCCAGTGTGCTCATGAGTCTTTGCTATAAATGAGTCAGTTACGCTACAAAGATTGGGAGTGTGAAGGGAACACTGAGTGGAAGGGACTGTATCTGCCTTGATCAAAGAAGACACGCTGCCAACATGAGCAAGAGCAGAATGGCCACCAGTGGAGTTCAAGGAGCCGTGATCACATTTCTTTCTGGAATAGTAAAGGACAGCCTTAAATCAGGTTAGCACATGTGGCTTTCGTAAGGACTTAACACAGTGAAGAAGGAGAGAATTAAGAAACTATACACACAGAAAGTAAGCAGCATCATTGAAGTATAAAGCAACCTGAAGGTGTTTTCTGACCTCTGCATATGTACATAGGGCATGTGATCACCCACTTGTTCACTCTTCCACCTCCCCACAAATCATATACATACATATACCTGAAGATTAAAAAATCCTTTAATATATTTTACCTTTCTTATATTCCAAAACACATCCTTGAACCCAGTATGACTTACAAAATCATAAAGCACAACTCATCAAGAAATGGAAATATAGACTCTATTTTTATTAGTGAAGAGTTACCTATAGGTAACAAATCAAAGTCCAGATCCTGTCTTTGATACTATAAGGTAGGAAAGTAGAAGGAGTTGTGTAACTGATAAGCAGATTTCAGGTGTAAAATTACCTTTCTTATTAGTAGTAAGTATAATCTGAGTGTCGGTATTCTACTGTATGTTTTGCTTTAGATAATATACAGTATAAAAAGGAAAAATGAACATGAATACTTCGTGTTATCTACACAACCAATGCTATGTAATCAAGACAGTTCCTATTCCACACAGGTATGACATCAAAGATGACTACACGCTGAGAATTAAAAAGGCCATTAGTACTGATGAAGGTACATATATGTGTGTGGCTGAGAATCGGGTAGGAAAAGTGGAAGCCTCTGCTACCCTCACTGTCCGAGGTAAGAGACTGGAGACTTCAAATATTATTAAACCTGGGTACGAATATTTTTGTTAAGCTGGTACGTTAACTCACAATCAGTATAATAGAAGCTGGGTGTTGTGGTACATAAAAGTGATAATCCTAAAAAAATCAAAGAAAAAAAAAGAAATGATCACAGTGCTGTGATATAAGGCTAGACTCTTTTAAAAAGATTTTGATTTTACTGTTTATTATTCTAATAATTGCCTAGATTTTATGCTATCTCTTGTCATTAATAGAAAAAAAAATGATTGTTTCTTACATACCATCATAGTGACCTTTGTGTTGCCAGGACAATATACATGACCAAAAGTAGCTGATAGGAAAAAAGATGGATTTTGCTTACATACTCAAGGGGAGGTTTCAGCATAGCAGAGAAAAGATGGGAAGGCAAAAGCTAGACATCACATCTTGCCATAGCAGCTGGCAGAAATCAACAAGCATGAGTTCTCTGGAAATGGAGAGCTGATTACCACACCCCTAAATCAGCTATAGAACACACTTCCTCCAGCAAGGCTCTGTGTTTCAAATATCCACCCCCTGGGGAGGAAGCATTCAAGACACATGAGCCTATAGTAGACATCTGATTGAAACCACCACGCATACTAAACAACAACTTATTTGGATTACAGTAAATAGTTCATAAGGCTCAAGAGTGAATTTCAAGAATGTACCACTTGCTTCCTTTCACTATCTGCTGCTTATTGTCGCCTTGTCAATGTCCCTAAAGTTTGCTGTTCACCAGTTTGTCACTTTGGATGAGTGCAGTGTTCTTTGAAATGATTTTTCCTTGTCAGTATTCACACAAGCCATCTAGAAAAAAAAAATAAGCATGCTTCTAAAGTTCAAAGAGGTAGATGACAGAGCAGCATTCTGATAATCTGAATTAGAGAAGCAGGTTGACATTCATTGGTAGAAAGTGATGGTCTGATAATGACTTTCAATCATCGGGTGTTTTGCTTTTTCACATTCATGGAGTCTTGTTCATTTATCCGCTCACTATGATTGCTCATAAGTGACAGAAAATATACCTGAACCCAACAGTGCCCTACAATGAATTAGCCATGTTCTTGGAAGAACATGGTTACCACAGGTGTTAAAGTATGGAGTGCAATAGACAAGCAGTGGTTTCTAAGACAGAGACCAAGTTACTGTACCATTGTTGACTCTCCCCACATTGTAAGCTGTACACAAAGGCTGAGAAGTATATCCCCTATTTAACCTTGTGCCCACCATGGTACCTCCATCTCTTGTTGTCCAGATAATGGTTGGCTGCAAGGGTTCATCCATTGCAGCTGCATTCACCCTACTTTTTGTATGCTTGCATTGCTTTGCTAGAAGTTTCTTCAATGATAACGTTTGGGAGGCGTTTGGAGCTGAAATATGTCAGGGATACTCCGTTTGCCCTCCATCTAGTAAAAAAAGAATTTATTCTTTCTGGGACTACAATTTCAGCTTGGAATCATATAAAACTTATTTGACTCCAGGTAATTAGCAAGAAATGGGCACCTGGATACCCGGATGATAATGGGCCATCTACACTTCCCATTGCTCATTCTTAGTTCCACTCCATCCGTGCTTTGCTCCTCTACTTTAGTGTGAAAAAATCACAGCTTCAGACAAAATTGACCTAGGTTTTATCAACATTTCATGACTTGTTACTTAGGTCATAACAGACTCAGGATTATATATGAACCATATATACACGCATGTATAGACACACACGCACACACGTATATGTGTTTATATGTATATATATTTTTCCCATTACATTTTATTGAGCTATGAGATATATTAACTCATGTAAATCAGTCAACACTTCAACCTTCAATCTAACCTGCATATTTTGTAGATAGGTTTGTTTGTAAGTAGATAACCCTTTATGAAAGCAATGCATGTGACCAAGTCCTATCTAAAATGTGTGTGTGTGTGTGTGTGTGTGTGTGTGTGTGTGTGTGTGTGTTTGAATTGAATGAAAGCAAAAAGGAAATGACTAACTGAAAATACTTGCCTACTAAGCAATTGGTAAGAATGTGTGAGGAGTTGTTTGCAAAGGCAGCAGGGTTCCTTTCGTACTTTAGTGCTTGAAGGAAGGAGACTTGAAGTGATCTGGTTGCTTTATGATCACAGCCCACTAATTGTTACCAAGATGTGTTGAAAGTTTCAGGTTTACCATTTCATTTATCAAACCCTGCTCCTCATGCATGGCTCTGAAGTGAGTTTGCCAAACCAAAGAATTGTCTGATATGCAGTATTTGTTTGTTTGTTTGTTTTTAATCAGCAAACCTTTATTTGTTTCTCCTCTAATCTGTAATGTGTAGATAGATTTGTGTCTGTTCTGTGTGGTATGAATTTATCTAGTGTCTAAAGAGATACCACAAAATTAGGTTTACAAGGGGAAATAAACTCCATTTCATAATGTAATGTGCAATCAAATAATATTTAAAACTTTTTTACCATTAGGAAAAACAGGTGGGATTTCTCATGCTAAGGGCTTAACAGGAAGAAATATGATTTTAATTTTCTGTGTTCACTTTTCGATGCACATAAATGAAATGGTCAGCCTTTCTCTTGATTGTTTTATTTCAATGGGGTAAATTAAACTAGGCCTTGTTTGTGTTCATCCATTTAGTGCCTGGGCAGTTAGTTTAATTTGCTGATTTTGAAATCCCTTATCTGCTAGATAGTTTTCACAGTGAAATGTTGCTGTATAACAAAAATATGAGGTTTTATTGCTACTAAGAAGGGGACATGATATACATGTTAGCCAGTCAGGGGAATTTCCAGGTAGTTTAAAAACAGGGCTCTCTTCAGTTGTATTAAATTTCAATAATATAATAAAAATAACTATAAGCAAAGCTTACAATCAAGTAACTCCATTGGCTGATTTGACAAATATAAAACCAGAAAGAAACAAAATTATTTTTGAAAAACACCCTCTTGGTCTTAATAGTCAAATCAAATAGCTCATTGGTCAATAGAATTTTAAAAATAGCTTTGGAAAGTGACTCACACATGTAAATTGCATATATGGGAACATGCTTTGCCCAATTATTTAACCTCCTCTCTTGCTTTTCATACATATACATTTGGTTGGAAGTACCATGCTCCAAGGAAATAAAACATTTGCCAGGCATGGTGGTGTATGCCTTTAATCCCATCACTGGGGAGGCTGAAGTAGGAGGATCATTGTGACTTTGAGGCCAGCCTGAGACTATATAGAGAATTCCATGTCAGCCTGGGCTAGACCAAGATCCTACCTTGAAAAACCAAAATACCAAATAATAATAATAATAGTAATAATGATGATGATGATGATGATGATGATGATGATAATTTGACTGTAAAGTGGAGAAGAAATAAATTTTATTCATTTCAACTGTTTTTTAATCTGGTTTTTTCTTTCCTCTTTTTAAATTCATAGGTTTAATCTTCAGCTTAAGCAGCCAAACATCAGAAATTCAAAAGTGAAAATATTTTTGTTGACTATTGACAAAATTTGGATAAATTTCATTAGTTACAGCAAAGCATGATTTGTGATGTTAATTTTATGCTTCACACTTGATTATTTATTATTACTAATTATTATTGCAATTATTATTACTGGATCCTTCTATCCACCTTCTGCCAAAAGAAATAGAAATTATGGTAATTTGGCAACCTTTCTCTCTCTGAATCTCTTTCTCTCTCTCTCTCTCTCTCTCTCTCTCTCTGTCTCTCTCTCTCATTCTCTTTCTCTCTCTCCTATTGCCAGTTCACCATATAATAAACTCAACAGGTTGCCATTCACCCAGAATTCATCATACTGCTCTTGCTAGTACAGTGATTATTTCATCATTTTAATTATGGATAATACTATGGTAAAATAGAATGACCTCTCACATACAGGAAATTAGACCATTATTTTTAGAAATCACACAAAAATTGCATCATGATATTGCTATTAAATGGATGAATAAATAAGTGAATTAATATAAACATGTTTTGAAGCTCAAAGAGCCAACATGAACAAAATCTATCTATGCATATTCATGCCTTATTCTAGACTCAGAGTTAGGTACTCAGACTACATCCACTGAGATGTGGGTAAAAGATTTATTGGTTGAATAAGTTTGTATTTCAAATGTAAGAGTTCATAAAATTCTGTTTCTAAATATATTTCCTCATTCAGATAAGGAGATCATATGTTTTATAATGTTTATTGATTTAATATGAAATGGTTTACTATCTAAACTTGAGTTACCGTTATCTTCCTAGAAAAATAATGCTATGCCATGTATATCTCTTAAAATCTCACTTGATAAGAACAGCCTATTGCTCTGGATTTTAGTGATTGAAAGTTTTGGTATCATAAAAAAGTCATAATTCATTGAACAGCGGTTTGAAAGCTGTTCTCAGTGTGAACAAGAATCAACTTGTCAGTCATTGAGTCCTGGCCTCTGCCAAAAGAAGGGGGAAAAAAAACTTAAGAAGAGAGCTACTGAGTTGAAATCTCCAGGGATGTCCTCATCTATTTGTTCTATTTTCATCCAGCCTGTCCATGGGTGAAAAGTGATGTGATCTTAACTTATTACTGATTGGAAAGCAGTGCCAGGAGCTTTTCTACAGTTCTTATAATGGTTCTGACTAACCATGCTTAAAAATCCAATCGCCATTCTAATCAGACAGTGAGCCTTCTTTTACTGACACAATGCCTTGAGGTGCATTGCATTTTGACATGAAGTCGTTCAGCAGGTTCACAACTTTCGGATAGCACAAGTATTTTCAACTTAAATGAAGGTCTTTGAAACAATGACTGAAATAAGTGATGATGACAACATAAAATAACCCTCAAAGTTCATCTCCAGTTGTAGAATAATCACATTCCTAGAATGATATTTATAATGTTCAGTTAGAGTATCAGGCTAAAAATCATCTTATTGTCCATACTTTAATGCAGCATTACACATCATTCTGATAATTTTCTTTTCTTTTTTTTAACTTTCTTTTTTATGTTCTCACCACACCATTGTAATGTCTCCAGTTCGCCCTGTTGGTAAGTAGCCATCCTTCTATCCATTTCCTATGGCCTTGCATAGTGTTTCATGCTCATGAGTAGTAGCACTTAAGAGAAATAAGTATATTTAGTCAACCTTGTTCAAGTATTTCCAGAGGGACGGCCTACTAGAAAAGTTCCCTAGCTTTTTCATCACTTGTTAAACCATTTTGAAACACAATAATACATCCGTGCCTATTTTCATGTCAAGCAATGTATGGATGATTAATGTTATGAAATGATAAGTTTCTCAAGGAGAAAGATATACTTACCTGATCCTGGTATGCATAAAATAGCTATATTTGATGATGATTAAGAAGAAAGTTATGAACTGAATTAAGAAGCCTTATTATTTGACTTTTCTTTATTTAAACCACTCAGACACCCATCTTGGTCCTGCCAAGCATTTTTCTCTGCTGCATACTTATTATCTGTAGTATTTATTTAAGCAGAATTTAGTAGGATTTTGCTTTGGTATTATGAAGTAGATTCTTACCATTCCTGTGGAAGAAATGGGAGAGCATGGAAAGTTAGTATTCATGGATTATTATCTCATTATTTTTTGGCTTTGCATTGTTGACTAGCTTATGCTTACAGAAATTTAAATGTTTATTATTTATGAATATTTTGGCGATAAATTATATTTTAAAATGTTTTGATTTAAAGTGTGCATTTAAAGCTTACTCTATGTTTAAATAAAATAATTATTTCTAATTATTTCTAAAGTAAATGGATATACAGATGCATAAATGTTTGGGTGGATAAATACATTGTTTTTTTTAATATGCCCAGAGATACTTTAATAACTTATTCAAGCCTCATGGTTTTATCAATCTTCTATCTAGCTTCAGAGGCTTTCTTAATATACTAGCTTGATATTTTTGAAATTTAATGTGTATTGATCCTAACTCATAACGCCCCCCCAACTTAGGTTGAAGCATCCACAGACTCTATTACATGTTATGTTCTTATATCAACAGCAAATACAATACACATAAATTCTTTTTCCCAATTTGAATTATTCATATGCATTTCGATAAATATCCCTTTTGATTAGTACATTAATAATCTTGATCCATAATCACCTCTCCTACAAAATGAAGGTAATAATACTGTTGCAGAATATCTTTGCGACTAACATAGACACAGGCATGAAAAGATTCTTTTTGACAATATTGCATATTATTGATCCAGCAGTAGACTATGAGCCTAGATTTCGAGCTATTTTGTTATTTTGAATATTAAAAATTTAAATATAGTAATGACTTCAAACTATTTTAAATACAAATTACACATATTTTCTTGAAGCATAATAAATCATGTTTTCACAGTTACATTTGAAAATGGACAATAGTGCAGATATAATTTGTAGTGCTCATTTTCTGTATGTGTAAGAATTCATTTAAGAACCTTATATTAAAATAAAGTGACATCAAAAGAAGGAAAAAATGGGAAGGATAAGATAACAGTGAAAAGGAAAGAAAAAGAAAGCTTGTAAATGTCATGTGACTACTTGTCTAAATAGCTTCCTCGTCAGTAAAGTATGCAGATTGAGTTACTGAATTGTATCAAAAAAGAGTGTTGTTCTATAAACATAATACAATCTAAAACATGAAAGAAGATATTCATATATAAATTATTTAGCATAAATTGTAGCTTAGATATGATAGAACATTTTAGAAAGACATACACATTTGACATTTGACATTTTTAATAATGAAGCAATAAAAATACAATTTAGAGATTAAGATACTAAATCTATGTTTTTTTTATTTATTATATAATAAAATAGATAGATTACATGAGAACACTTGCCTTTATCAAAGATGGAAGTAGAATCCCCAAACTTCTGAGGCAACTATTGTAATTATAGTAATAAGTTTTTAAGTGTGTAGAAAAAAATACATTTAAATTACAGATTTTAAGATCTAAAAGCCTTATTCAAATACTCCAAAATCACCTGCTTTTTATTATTTTATACATTTAGAGCATATAACAATGGCAAGAATTTCTAATATTGAAAACACTTAAAGACAAAATGTATGCTGATTAAAACAAAGTGATGTATATACTGTTTTGTGACGATCTGACACTTGCAGAGAATTTAAAAGTTACTTCCATTTTTTAATTCATGTTTGAAACAATTTCTTAAATTCCCATTTGACTAGGAAGAAAGAATAGCTTCTTGACACATTATACTTTATTTCTGGAATGTCTGTCATTTCATAAATCTGTCTTGAATGACTTATGACAATGTTCAGAAATTTGAAGAACTATTCTTTAAACGTGACAATGACTATTAATATTGGAATCTGAATATTAGATCCATTTTATTAGATTACCAAAGAAGGTACTGTTAGTAAAAAAAAATCATTCTTTAAAAAATTATCAGCTTCTTAAGTCAATTAAATCCTGCAACTATAGACATCGGAACCATTGTTGTAGGTTCAAAAGATACAAGGAAAGGGAAATAATGAATCAAATATTAACATCATTGAAATGTGTTTGTGAAGTTAAACTCAAGGATTATCAACTTTGAAAATCCTACAGATAGTATAAAGAGTCTTCTATATAATAGATATCAAATAAAAGAAAAATCATTTCCAATTACATATAAATCAGATGAACACATTTTAATCAAGTATATAAAGTCTAGAAAAAAATTCAGGGACAATTCCTTGGTAAAGCCTTTGAAGGAAAATTAAATCAAATTCAAATTAGAATACTTAAAGCTTCAGAAAAAAATCATTGTTTTACAAGAGCCGAAATTTGTTGAACTGTGTGCAAACCACATTTAAAAGTCATTAAAAACTTTAGAGTTGGGTGTTTGTTTAAATAGATGACTTATCATATACAGTTTAGTTTGAAAAAAGTACAGCTTTTTGCAGTTCACAATAGCGATTACTCACATTGTCAAATGTACTTTTGACTTTCTCTTTAAATTCATAGATTTCCCAGTGTAAGAAACAGTACTAGAAACAGACAGTTGCCCCCTTGCCTTTGGAAGAGTGTTCCTCATCTACAAAGTCCCCAATGCTTCAAAGAGATCCTTCTAATTCAACTGTAAAGTTTTCTGATTAGCACAAAAACTAGACAAAGCCACTTTAATAATTAACTCACCAAGTCTTTCTGTGATCTGTACATTATTACGTTCCATAGGCACACCATATATGAAAAGCCAAGTATATCTTGGTCCACAGTTAACTGTATACATTGAATTATTTATTTGTTTGCAAAACTCCTCTGATGTGAACTGACAATAAAATTTTAAAAAGTTAAAAGAGGGAAAATGTCTTGTTTCTTTTACCCATCTGTTTTATTTTTTGATTGGAAACTTTTTGCAAGCATAAAAATAAAAAAATGACCATCTATTTTGTAGATGGGCAACACATGTTTTACCCTAGCAGCAATTCAAACCACGATGAGTAGTTTGGAAAAGAAGTGTGAAATTTCCCAGCTGCCTTGCTTGTGAAACTGAGTCACACTCAGTTTTTTTTCTTCATCACATATGATGATTATAAAGACAGGGAGGAAATGCTGAGAGAATCAGGTGAACCTTGGAAAAAAACAAACCCAGTACAGGACTTTGTGGAAACTTCTCAGCATCAGCCAATTCTGTGATACAATGGTTTGTTTCATTTTGATATAAAATTGCAAATTGCTGATGCAAGAATTAATAAACACTGAGAAATACATGTTCCTGGAAAAAAATCCACATGATTTAATTATTATTTTGCAGAAGCAACCAAAATCTTTAACAAAAATCATCATAGTTTTTCGGTGTTCTAAATGTTTAAATTCAAATACATCTATCCGCATTTTAAAAGCAAGTTCTGTTTTATGAGTTGGAGTTTCATTATGGCATTCTCGAGAGCATTTTATTTTTGATAATACCAGAAAATCCGGTAAAATGAGAAGTATTGAAAAATTTGTCTAGGGAGAGCACTATAAATCACACATTACTTAAATCAAGAAAAGGAGTAAGACATTCCCAACACGTTCATATCCCACCCAAGCTTGAAATCTAGAAATTTTAATGTTCTGTACATGATGTAAATCAATACTAGAAATATTCCAGTTACTTTTTTTATAAATCAGAAACCAAGCATTTCATATATATAATGTTAAAATATGCTATTTGAAAAAAAAGATTCTTGCATCTTAGGAGATCTATAACTTTATTCCTGTATTCCCAGTGGACCAGGGCTTGATGTTTCTTGCATCTGACACTTTAGACATGTTTTTGTAACAAAGTTAGAATAAACTATTGCTAAGTATCCTTTTTAAAAAAAATTCCTCATATATATTGATTAAGCAAAATAAATGCATTGTTGTATCATATCTAGTCCAACAGAATTTCCATCATGTGCATTATTTTAAATATCTTAAACTACACTAATTTTTTAAAATATATATTTATTATCCATAATGAGTTACATTATTTAGTGGGCAAACAATGCGTTGTTATCCCGAATTCCCCAATACCCCCCCCCCAGAACTACACTAATTTTTAAAGTGAAAACCATGTCTAGGTTATTTCTCATCCTTGAATTAATTTTTGCCTGGTGTCCTTTGCCTCTGTCAGGGTAATTCTCTTATAAAATCATTGAATAGTATTTTTTTCTCTTTCTTAAAACTTGATGAAGAGGTTCTTTCATGTTTGTATTGAATAGTTTTCTACTGAAGTATGAAGCTTCCAGAATAATGTTCCCTCTTGGCTGAGCTTTTCTTTCATGATTAAATTATGCACATCATTCTTTCTTCTAATTTCTTCTCATGAAGTTCATGGTTTCATTATCATTGTTTCAATAGTATGTCCTTCTTTTTATTTTTGAGGTTTTTTTTAATTTTCTCAAGTATAAGCTAGCCTGTCTGTGTCTATATTCTGGTTTTTTAAATCAATTTCACTTAAGTATTTTGTAAAGCACTGATTTTATATCATATATGGTTTCAGGTCAATTTGTTATCCTTTACAATTAAATGTGGGTTTTTTTGTTACTTAAATAACTTTTTACTTTCTTTTATTCATTTCCTTGTTACATTCCCATATATAATTCTCCAATCTTGTGTGTCATTTAGATAATTTACCCAATTTGAGGTGTTTGATTTTTACAGAGACAGCTTTGTCATATGTAATTCCACTTTGGCAATGGAGAGCTATTATAAAATATGTCTATTTTATGGGGGGTATGACGTAGAAGTCATAGGTTCCTTATTGCACATTGATTTATTGTTTTTCTTTTCTCTCATAAATAATACTATTTTGTTTTGTTTTGATTCTGTTTTTAATCCCTTTCTGATTATCTTCCAAACTTTAGAAGATTAAGATTTGCATATTTGGAGAAGAGAAAGTTGTAACAGTTATCTGCTGTAGACTCACCAGGAATGCTGTCTTGAATAATTTACCAAAGAAAAATATTATTTTCTTTTAAGTTTAAGTGACCTTGCTAATAACTTTTTGAGCAACCTTCATTTTCTCCTGAAACTCTCTCTTCATCTTCCTTTATACTCCCTGCTTCTTAATGAAGATTCCCTTTAGATGTTTTAAAGGTTATTTATCACAAATTGAAAAATTTAGAATAACATCCATTTCTTAGTTCATAATTTTAGAAATACAAAATCCACCCAGGTGTAGCTGGGATCAATGCTTATGAGGGCTTTCGCAGGACAAAGTCAAGGAACTGAATAAGCTGAGCTTGTATTTGGATCCCCCCTCCACCAAGGAATTCACTTCCAAGTTTACTCAAGTTCATGGAAGATTTAAGCCCCTTTGGACACACTCCTCTAAAATCCCTGTGGCTTTGTGGTCTGCCTAGGATAACTAAATATTCAAATTTTCTCTCCAAACACTCTACTTGGCTTACACACACTTGGAAGCTAGCAGCAGGACAGCAAATCCTTTTTGAACTATCCTTGGGATGTCCTTGACTTTGCCTACTGAGACCAGGTGTTCTTGCTTAAAGGTCTCAAATGACCAGGTGAGGCCTGCCCTCATACCTTCCCTGACTTTACCTCATCTGATTAGTAGCTTCAGATCCATCTTGTTGTAGTCAGCTCATATTGATGGAATAAATCTCCAAACCAAGCACAGTTGATGGGAGGGAGAAGGGATTTATTTGAAGCTTACAGATCCAGGGGAAGTTCCATAAGGGTGAAAGAGGCTGGCCCCCTTTCACAGGTCTAAGCAGAGAGAGCACCTCCAAAGCTAAGCACACTCTTGACAGCAGGAACTCCAGCAGCCCTCAGACTGCTCTCTGCATACCTACAGCTGGAATTCCACATCTGTCCCCAGAAGCACCTTAGGTTCAGCCCTATGGTGTTTCTGGAGGCAGATCTGGGGAACCTCGGGCTCCACCCACAGTGACACATCTTTCAAGTTACAAGCTTTAATAAAACTGCTGCATCTATTGGGGGGCATCCATTCAAACTCCCAAACATCTTCAAAGCCCACTTTGCAACATAACTCTAGGAAGTAAATCTCATGTAGACCATCTTAGAATCCCCCCAGCACAGAAAGCATGTTTTCTTTCTTAACAAGATTAAGTTTTCTTCTGCCTTTTGAAATGTAGTTGGTTTTCCACACAGTCATGCTTTCTAGTTCCTGAATCCATGCTTGACTCTGTCAGCATTAAAGACACAAGTAATGGGAGCTCACAGTGCTGTTAGATTTTTGTTCTTGTTTTTAAAAAGAGGATTGAGTCTAGATATACATATATCCGGTTTTCTTCCTTGTTCTCCTCTACACTTGACTATTTGGGGTAGATACTTTATAACTTATATAGATAGGGGTGTTATGGTAGATTTATCATATAATATTAATTTCTAATATTAAATAGAGGAAATTAAGCAACAAGCCTTCACTTTATTATCATACACTAAATATAAAGTGTAAATCCTCATTGAGAGTTTTGCATACACAAATACAAAATATTTTCCAAATGGAAAATATTTTACATTTATATTTAAATTAGTACAAGTCCCAAATATTATAATGCTATCATCTCTAAATCAAACTTCTATAAAAAGAAATTTCACTGACATGCCAGACATGGTGGCATATGCCTTTTTTTCCCTGTATTTGGAATTCAGAGGTGGGAGGATGGCTGTGGGTTTGAGACCAGCCTGGGACTACAGAGTGAATTAGCCTGGGCTAAAGTGTGAATTTACCCCTTCCAACCCTCCCCCCCCAAAAAAAAGCAAAAAAAAAATCACTGACAGAATAAATTACATGAACATTGGACATTTGGATCAAGCCTTGTAAGACAACCAATAATACAAAAAAAAAAGCTACAGCAAATTTAGACAGATATATCATTAGATATACTTGAACTATATTGCTATATACCTTATGCTTATTACTATATACATGACATTTGGATTATTACCCTTCTTCATTAAATATATCGAAGGCTACTCAGGGGACTAGCTCATAATTATATTCATTAAAAATATCTAAGGTAGCAATTAAATATAATTAAATATATCTGAATGCCTTTTAAAAATTTTTTGCAAGTATTGTTTTCCTAGATTTATTAGTGATATAATATTCATCTGTTGTGAGAATATATTTGTTCTTTATTAGTAAATATTAATTTAGTGATGTTTCTGCAGCCTCTAAGTGTAGCCTACCAGTTACGTGTGGTGGGGCATGCCATGTGGTAGGATATTTAATGATACACATAAGTGCATATATAGGTGACACTCGCCTAGAAAACATTTATGCAAGCAGCTTTACATAGTGCTATAAAAAGATTAAGAAGCATTACTGGTAAAAGGCCAATCATATATTCCCCATTCTGCTGGTAGGAGATAAAATACCACAAAAAGAAGGCACTAATGAGTTAGGATGGTGCCTTACTAAGCGTGTAATTAATGTTATTAAGAAACATTGCAATTGCATATTAAGATTCCGTTAACTAAGCAACCCTTCAGTGTTAGTACATTTGTTCCTTGGTTACACGACTATTTTTTTTCTCCTTCTTTTTCTATTTCTGATTGGCATCTTCGTACAATCTTTCTCTAAAAACTGAGCTAATGGATGTGATCAGCCCCTTTGGTTTAGCTGGAGTACTGACGTGACAGTTCTGGCAAGTTGACAGGTTAAGTGAGTAAAAATGGATGTCTTGTCTTACCATTTACTTCAGGAGCCCTTTGCAAGCTAGCCTGTCTCCCCCTCCACACTTCTCACTTCCAGGGCCTTCTACTCCACATCGAGCAGTCTGCCTTTCCCAATTTGAGAACTTAAGATCTTTTAGAGATTCTTTTCACCACTCTTTAAATTATTCTTCTTTTGCTGTTCCAAAATAAGATTATTTTTATGTGGATGGGGCCTTATTAAATAATTAATTAAATTTTCCCAGATAATGATATTTCCTTGCAAATGAGCAATTGCCTTAAAGAAAACAAAATTGCATTATTTCCTTCCCAGGGTTTTAATCATGAAGGCAAACAGAAAATCAAAGGAAGCCTTCAATTTATAATGATTTTATAATTCAAACATCTAAGGCAATTGCATGTTGAGACAATAATTTCCTTTAGGTAGATAACTTCCTATACTTGTCTATAATTGAATGCAAAATTGCTTTACTGTGCTGGAATCTAATAAAGTTTAAAATGATCTTTAAACACCCCAACTTTGTTATGAGATACATATTTTACTTAGTGCAATAGAGAAATATTTCATGACATTACAGGATCAACAGACAGATTCTAAAGAGAAGAAAGACCATTTACATAGAAAATTGTACAGTTCTACTAATACAGCATTTTAGTTTGTGAAGCGGGCTAAAAGAACAGAATGACAGATTGCTGATGGTGACAGAGAAGGCGAGGTTCCATCTAGGAAACTCATACTTCTGGTTAATGTGATTTTTCTCTGTGATGAACACTCTCACCTGACCTATTCTACTTGGTTAATCTAAAGAAATAAATTGCCTGCTTTGTTTCTTTTCTCAGTAGAATTGCCTGTATACTCTCTATGCATGGCGATTTAGAAGGACCCCTTTAACTGTTTTATGCCCAAACTAGATAAGAGTTAACAAACCACATCGCCTACTTTGCCATCAGCTTTTAAATAATGGACAGTGAATAGACAAGGGCTTGGGTTTTATACAGTCAGTCAGCACATTCCATCAGAGTGAATCAGCACCCTGGAGATGCTGTTCACCGTGATCCCTCTTTGTTCATACAAGACTTGAAAGCAGATGTGTGCAGATGTGAGCCCTTCCTCCCTAGTACCACCTGTGTCTAACCAGATGAGGCATCCATGCACTGTACTCATCCCGTTCTCACCGACTCTTTGCTTCTTCATATTTACGAAAGTAGTAATTTACTTCATATTCTCTCGGTTTTTGTTCTCGTTTTGACAAAGACAAAGATATGCTAACAGATTTTTATCAACAGTAAAGGTACAAATATTGATAGTCTGCCACAGAGTAAGAATTTTTTTTTTTAAATACTCTGTGGACATTTATTTCATAAGCTTATTTCCTACATGTATTTTAAAGAACTGAAGTTCATATTGATTGAAGAATGTTACTGATTTGAAACTTCCTGTTCGTCTTAACCGTAGTCCCACACACTCCCAGCAGGTGGAAGATGTCTCATACACTTTTCTCCATGAACCAGGGCTAGAGTTCATCATGTGCCAAAACTGGACTTTCCCCTTTGTGTTCAAGGCGCTCTAGTAGCTGTCGGAGCTCTTTATCATAGTCCACCCATTCGGGGACAATTCTTGCAGCTGCTTGCAGTTTGGGTTCTTTGGTTTTGGGATTATTGCACAGATCAATTGTCTTGGCTCTTTGTTTGGACTCATCATCACACCAGGTTTCACACCACAGCCAATCTTGAGGAAGAGACTTAATAGCAACTTGGTAAATCATATTGTTGGGAAGATCCTATAATAAAATCACTTACTACATTAGAGTCTGAAGAAGTTAAAAGTGTCATTTATACTGTAAATGTATCATAAAGACACAAACCGAGACAGCTCGTATGTTAAAACTTTAAATCCCTAACACACCACGTCTCATCACATATGAACTCACTTAGAGGAAACTTAGAACCTTCTCAGCTCTACTGCAAGCTAGCCTTTCTTCTGATGTGCCTGATTGTCTTAAATCTGGATCTCACTGGATGGTATTATGAAGAAGTTTCCTTAGCTTTCAAGGCCAAAATAGATAAACTTAAAAGAATACAAAGCACTGACCTATCTTTCCATCTGGAAGGACTTCTCCCTCTTCTATTGTTCATTGTTATAGTTTACATTGTTTATTGTTATAGTTCTCACAAACAGCCAGGGATAATGCTCTGCTGTAGATCTACATAACTAGCTTCACCTTTGGTCTTTGTGTTACTGAGTCTTACATCTCAAAGACAGAGGATACAAACTTTCAACTTAATTTTATTTTTTGGGGGTGCACCTAGAATTTATGTATTTATGTCTTGTGTGTCTATGATAGTTTTATATGTTTGTTTTTGGATGCTGTTTTGTCAAAAAAGGAAACAATGACAACATAAAGTTCCAAATATATATAATGTGACCACTTCTTCATTGTTCTTATTTTTGCTTTTAATATACTTTGGTATACCGACTTCCTGTGTGTGCAAATATGAATGTTTTGGTGGTATATTAAAAGGCATTATAAAATATTCGCAAATATAAGTACTTTTAACTTTTTGAAATCTGTAAAATGTTATTTTTAGACTTACTAAATGTTTCATGATATAATATTCATTAATCTTAAGACAGAACTTTCATTAGGCTATAAAGGTTAACATTAGATGCATAGATGTTGTTGATGATTTCTTCTAAAACAGGCTTTACAACATTTCATTTTTCAATAGCTATAGGTAGTAAAAACAAGATATCAAAATACCTCTAAATGATGAACACTAAAACTCCTTCAAATACATTGATTACAATGGATTTACTTTTCAGGATAACATAGCCGTATTCATTACAAATAGGCCTACCTAGATTCTGAATGTCACTCTTGTCTAAATTGTATATCTATAATATCTACTATGAAAAGGAAATTTAATATAAAGATCTTCAACAATCACATAAAATGAAAACCTTGAATTTGGTACTTCTACATCGATCCTGAAAAGAATTTTATTTTTTTAATATTAGCTCTATATTACTTGAGAGGAGAGTGTATCACTGCTGTAGAAGAGTAATTGTTATGGACACAATTTTAAAAAAATATTTAATTAGTAAGGTAGTTCAGTTAGAAATTTGATCATTTATGTTCCTTGAAAATAGTGGCAAACGAATAAGATGGGATTAAATGGAATTTATAAAAATTATTATTTTAAATCATATGTCCTTAATTTACACATACACACAATGTATATATGTATGTTTGAATGTATGTGTGTATGTTGTTTGTATGTATGCATGTATGTATATGTTGGTTTTTTGAGGTAGGGTCTTTCTTTAGCCCAGGATGACTTGGAATTCACTATGTAGGTAGCCTTGAACTCATGAAGATCCTACTTCTGCATCCTGAGTGCTGGGATTAAAGGCACGTGCCACCATGCCTGACTTAATTTATATTTTCTATTACAAATACTTTGATTCTTCTGAGATGAATTATGTCTTAATATGCTTCAAATTAAGTATTTTATGGTATTTTGTATGCATTTCCAACTTTAACAGCTGTTTTGAAATCAAATGAAATGTTAATTAAATAAGTTGAAGAAACGATCATTTTTCAATTAGAATTCATTTAGCAATTGAATAATCATCTCTTATTTCTGGTATATATTACGTTATAACAATCTGATTTGCCTTTTTTTTTCGTGAGGTAAACCTAACTAATATTTTTCAGGAAATTGTAGGTCTGATTTATATGAAATGCACATGCCTTGCCATGTACTTTTTATTCTTCTGAGATGGTGTTTTCTCACTTGCAATTTTTGCATTATTTTTTTTTTACTCTGGTGGAGGGCTCTGTCTAAAGAAGGTTGTGCCAGAGTTTCCAACCTGTTTTTTCAACAAACTACATATTTTCTTTGACTTCCCTCCATTCAAATCCTTACTCTCACTGGTAGACATGTGTCTAATGTTTTAAGTATAATAAATTGGGGAAAATTTACTTCAAAGCAATTCATAGAGAATTAATTTATTGAGATTTTTCTAAGCCAAATACAGACATTTTAATGCAGAATGATAGATAGCCCACTCCTCACTCATAAACAGATTCAACTTATCTCAGGAAGCAAGGTACATCTCAGTGGCAAGTACCTCGCATTGGTAAGTACAAGGTGAGAATGCTTTCAGGTAACCTTTATAAATAAGCTGTGAGCATCAAAGGATAGTAGATAACAGGATACGGTAACACAAGAGCAACCCAACACACAAGTGAAGAATTGAGAGTAGACTGGTCTCTGAATTTCTGACATAGTTGGGTGACAAATGAGGGTCTGGATGATAGCACCTTGCACCAACATAAGTAAGTGAAAATGCTACATGGACAATAATTTGCAAGTATTGATGCAGTGAGCAGTATATAATTACCTTCTAATAAAGGCACTGTGCTTTTTAGTAAAGAGTGAGTTCAGAAGAGAAGGCTTAAAGTAGGGTGTGCTTAAAAGAAGTATACAAAGATTCAGACTGTGGATTTTATGCTACTTCATTAATAATAGCAATTCTTCAAGAAAAATGTCTTATTATTTTTGTTGATGTTTTGAGGTAGGAACTCATTCTAGCCCATGCTGAGCTGGAATTCACCATGTAATCTCTGGGTGTCCTTGAATTTATGGAGAATCTAAAACTTTGGTCTCCCAAGTACTGGGATTAAAGGCAAGCACCATTATGGCAAACAATTTAGCATTTTTTCATATGTTATATACCATGCTGGAAATTAGAGCCTAGGATCCTTAATCTTTTATTTGATATTAGACATGAGAAATTCTCAGGTAACCAGATCATGATTTGAAGTGAACCAAATTAAATTAGCAGCTCATTGTCTAATAAGTACAAGTCTAGCATTGAAATAAACCAAGAAGCTAATTTATCCCACAGTTCAACATGTGTGTGTGTGTGTATGTGTGTAAGATTCAGCTGACTGATCATTACATGAAAAATATTTATAGTTAATACTTAAGAATTTGCAAGTTTTAAATGACCTAATGTCTATGAATGTTATAACATAGGCCTTGGTAGTTAGTAAGCTCTTAATTGATGACAATTTTTTTCATTGTATCAAAGAAGTTGTGACTGAGTAAATCTTAGGCTTTAGGAAATAATGGAGGGTATCGCAAAATAAACATGCTCACAGAATGCATTAGCATTTAATAAGCAAATTCTGTTAAATAGCAAAAAAAAGTGTTTTCTACTTGATTTTGTCAGCAAGCTCAAAATGTTTATTAGAGAAACTACAGTTGATTCATTGAGGCATGAAATTCCTCCTCAAGGAGGCCAGCAGCTGAGTGTGCCTGTGAGTGACTGCCTTGTATTCCCAGGAAAGCAAGTAACAGCTACCTAAGTGCCATCCAAAGTCAGAGTTTCCAGTAGAAACAACTTGAACATGATGTGATTAACCTCTAAGGTCCCCCTCCCCTCATCCAAAGCCCACCTCAAGCCTGGCCTATGCTTTTGACTCATGTACTGCCATCTGATTTCCATATCACCGACAGGCATTAGCATAAAAGAGCTGTCGCTTGACTTTGATTGAAGCCAGCTTGGACTGAATGCAGTATCAAAGCATAAATTAGCAGAAATCAAATCTCATTTGCTGTGCATTGTATTTACAGTCCACAAACCTAGTTCCAACTGAACTATCCCAGACCTGTAGTGTTAACTGACCATTTTTTATATTAAGGTCTACCTTTCTGGAAATCATGCAATGTACTTTTCTCATAGAGTTGTTGTCTTTTAACTTGTAAATGTTGATTAAACACTGAATTGTGTCATCCGGTCGTCTGCTTCAACTCATCTCTTCCCACAAGCTGGAGCAGGGGGCTTAATAACCTGACAGACTGAGTAAATAGGTTATTACACCATAGTTAGAAGAAATTTGTCTAATGTTTTCAGGAACAAAAATATGTTACAGTTTTCTGTCTTAAAGACATAGAGAAGAATTGCCATTTCCATAACTAGCAGATTTGCCTGGAGTTTATAATTCGATCTTTTTAATTCACATTGGGTTTAAATGCGTATTTTGAATTGTCACCTTGAGGACCTAATTCTGTTTTCGATATTTAATGAGAGCAGCCCTCGCAGGAAATCCATTTTATGTATCACACACACACTTTGTGCTATTGGGTCCCATTGATAAAAGACCTGCTCTGTCTACTGTCTCCCATTGGTGCCATCAGCCAAACCCTCTTTGCAAACCATTTTCACCGCCGCTTGGCAGAAATACTGAAATTGAGGAGTGCTACCAGAAGAATTATTGATGCAGTTTTTCATCTTACCATCCCCCCACCAATAAATTCCTGAAGCTTATCATCCTTTCTTCACAGAAGATTGCAATATAGATCTCGGGCAGGAAGTCAACAAAAGTAAAAGTGATTGTTCCCATTTGTCCTGTCATCCTGACTTCAGGTGACAGCAGAGTAGAGAGGCATTTTCAGGGACTCAGGAGTGCTTTGGATTCTGCCTTGTTAAATGCTTTCATGTGATTTTTTTTCCTTTTTTTGAATTTTAAAAATGATAATATCAGATTCTTTGAGTGCCATGAGGATTAAATTCTAATGACAAGAAGTTATTGGGTTCATATAACATTTTAGATAAATAGCACAACAACTCACAGCATTATTGATAGCGATCTTTAAAATTGTTTCAAAAGTTCAGGAAATTGTAATTTCCTGGCCTTTGTAGATTGCATCATCATTGGTGAATATGTGTGATATGGCAGAATTCTGTTTTCCTTTTCGTGATGGGAGGATTCCCTCTGGCTTGGTTTGCTATGGTTGTCCGGCCATTGGCCTTTCCCTTTCCAATCATCCACAGTCATCATCTATGGGACTTCTAGAGAATTCTTCCAAAATACAAATATTTTCTTTTACTTTCAGCTATATTTTTGAACAGATCTTAATAGCATTCTAGGCAGATTTTTAGACTCTTTTAGAAGAAATTTTATAGCCATATCTGAATTCAGGTCAGCTTGCCAGGTTACTTGAATCTCTAAGAGATTGTTCCTGTAACAGTTCCTGCCCTACAGCTCTCCCTGCCTCGTGTACGCCCTCTCTCCTGACCCCTGTCCATGGCCCTCAGTATCCAGAGAAGGCTCACTTGTGTTTCAGAGCATGGGTAGCTCAGGTAGCCACCTCCTGGGGTTCCTCTTATTTACTCACTGCATGGTGTATTGGATTCCCTTCTACTCACCCCCCATACGCATCCTCTGTCCTCATTTTCTACTCATCTGTCATTTTCTGCTGTAACTATTTACTTACATGTTTATGAAGACGCCATTGTCATGGGCCAAGAACCTTTTTGTAATTTGCCTCCCATCTTCTGTTCCAAGCAGAATGTTTCCTCATCTCTAGCCTGCTGTATATTTTGAATGACTACATGGAATCTATAGATTTAGTCTCAGAAAAGTGTGCATATATATATATATGTGTATATATATATATATATATATATATATATATATATATATATATATATATATATATATATATTACATACTTATTTGGGAACTCTATTTTACAAGCTGTCAACGTGTAGAAAATATATTGAAAACATTTTGTAAAATCATTCATTAAAAAGAAGGTTTTCAAAGTTTGAAAATTAAATGAAAATGCATCTGTAGCTTCTAAAGTATACATAGTAATTTTATAGAAATAAGTAAACATTGGAGAAAAATGTGCTCAAAACTATATCTCTTTATTTCTTATAGGTTTATATTTCATAGTTTCTGTCATGTGTAGTCTCAGTTATTGCATTTTAAAAATTAAATATGGAAGAATTATATAAAGTTCCTAGGGCTGTAAGCTTCTAATAACTAGTTATATGAGCTAATTTAAATTCTCTATCACCCAAAGCAGTGCAAATGAACTAATAAGCTGACTATACGACTTTTGCTAAAGCATGTTAAGTCGCTAATTCTGATTGAATTGAGTTTTAATTTTTGATGATGAGATGTCATTTAGCTAAATACGTATCACTATTGTTCACCTCCACAGGCTTCGAGAGACCAAAAACTCGACACTAAATCTTAATTGTTTCATAAATGTATTTTACTAGAAACAGTTTACCATATTGCAGACAACACAGACTACCCTTAAGCCATTTGGCTGAAAAAAAATTTGGTAGTCTCCTATCTCTGCTGAAAAATGGTACAATATTGATTTAAGCTATCTTTCCTATTAGAAAACATGGAACAAAAATCAATGTATTGGCTGATTCAGTAGAATTGTGTAGAAATAACAAGATTGTAAGAAGCAAGTAATCAGAAAATAGGAAGCAACATAAACAACAGTGTTCAAATAGGTCCATAAATCTGGAGTCTCCATACTGTTGGGATGAGTTTTTTTTTTTTTTTTTTTTTTTTGGTTATCTATAGGTATAGAAAAAGATTTCACTTACTAGATTTATTTCCTTCTGTTCCTAAGGTGTGTTGGATGCACTGAATTAAGAGGCAATATAACAGTATACCAAAAATAAAAAAAAGAATATATTCTTCATGGACTATTTTTTTAAAATAATATTCTGTTGTTTCCTCAATGATGGCATTGTTTTTAGAATGTGTAATTGGTCTTACATTTGGGAGGGGCTACCCACTGTGTATTCCATTCTAGGATCTGCCTTAATACATCCAGAAGCCTGAGGGGTTTCAAAGTGTAAACATTTATTAGACATTATAATGATGTCAGTTCAGCAGATTTCAAAGTATAGGATTGTTCTCATGCAGAGCAGGTTGTACTTGTAAAATTGACTTTAAAATGCTGCCTCTGTGTCTTAGATTTCTAGCAGAGGTAATTAGTTAAATTGGAAAGTGATGATTCTGGAAGCTGTCTTGTAAGGATAGTGCTTTCCCACCAGCAGAAATGAGCTGCTAGGAGATGTCCTTTGTAGCTTTGTGGTTACTGTCTTCTGTTGTGTTTGTTAGTTTTGGTGTTTGTTTCTTTGTCTTTTTTCTTTACCTCATTCTCTCTCTTTATCAATTAGGCCTTTTGTAAATCTTAACTTTTTAAAGATTTGTATCTCAATCCCATTCTTTATAATTCATTGTACTCACTTCTTAATTTTCTCATCTTTAGACCCATCATTCTACCACTCTTTAACCAGACCCCCTACTTGATTCACTAAATGGTCCTAAGCCTACCCATTCTGTGCTCATTGGAGGCCTGAAACGTTGAAAACTTTCTTTGCATTACTCAGCTGAGAAATAATCACAGTAAAATTGGAAGGATGTTTGTAAACACTTCCTCTTTGTGTGTGTGTGTGTGTGTGTGTGTGTGTGTATTATACTTTTCATTCCAGATTACATAATGTCATGGCAAATATATTCTTGCTTCAGATTTGTTCAGTAAGCCCCCTTGGTTGAATGTTCCTCATTATTTTACTTAACCAACTGTTGCTTTTCTCAAACTTCCCAAAATGTCCATTTCCAACACAAGTCCTTTCACAGTTATAACAGGAAGAGACTATCTTCTCCTACATCTCATCCCATTTACTGTTGGTACAATAACTTCAGTTAGAACCCCTCTGTACACTTACCATAATAATAACGTCTATATTGTCATGTTTTTATTCTTTTTCACTAGACTGTGTTTTTTTTTTTTTGATGACTGTTGGACATTTCATCTCTAAATGTATTGCTCATAAGAAAAAAATCTGGAATGACTGGTGTTTATGTATACATGTGAAATTATTCTCTTGGAGCAAACTATTTGTTTGCAATTCCTAAATCCTTCAATATCTTTAACTCTTGACTCTCATTAAGCATTTTAATAATCAACATCATTTTTTTTCTGCCTCTGATTATCTCATTGTCTCATAAAATGTTTCATAAATATAAAGAAACCCATAGCAATTTAAGAAAGTGAATAATTTCTTTCTTTACCTATGCCAATAACAAATAAAAAATGGGAAACCCACATTTTTTTTAAATTTTATTTTATTTATTTTTTTATTAATAAATTTTTTATTGTCCATAATGAGTTACAACATTTAGTGGGCAAACAATGAGTTGTTATCCCCAATTCCCTACTGCCCTCCCCTCCCCCCTCCACTGGATAACCTCCTCCATGGGTCGTCTGGATCAGTCCTTGTGACAGGGGACCATGGATAGCCTAGTATTCGGCCAGGTTCTCCTGTCCGTACCTCTGGATAGTCTCCCCCACCACGGCTCTCACAATCTTTCCGCCCCCTCTTCCGCAAAGTTCCCTGAGTCGTGGTGGATGAGTAATAAGTTTGCTTTAAGGTTGTGAGCTTAGGAGTCTTTGTGTCGAAAATCGTCCCACATTTTATCTTAAAAGTTGAGGAAGTCTAAAAAGTCCATTTTTCTATTCCAGTATGTCAACAGTTGATATTTATACACATTTTGAAATTTCAGATATTACATGTACATTTAAAACATGTCTACTAACAATTTTACTTCTTTCCTCACATTTAACAGCATAATGTTTTCTCTTTTCCTTTTATTTATGAGAAATTCCCAAAAGTAAGTAGAAAAACATGGAGCTTCTCTGAGCAATCCACTTACCAGACTTTCTCTTAGATGACAGAGAGATGATAGATAGATAGATAGATAGATAGATAGATAGATAGATAGATAGATAGATAATGATAGATAGATGGATAGATAGATAGATGATAAATAGATAGATAGATGATGGATAATAGATAGCTACATAGATAGATAGATGATGGAATTTGTGTCCAAGGCTGACATTCACACACTTTGTTTCCTTTTAAATCTTAGCTCCTCCACAGTTTGTGGTCAGGCCAAGAGATCAGATTGTGGCCCAAGGTCGGACAGTGACTTTTCCTTGTGAAACTAAAGGAAATCCCCAGCCGGCTGTGTTTTGGCAGAAAGAAGGCAGCCAGGTGAGTGTGAGACACAACTGCTCTTCTGACGACGGTGAGCTTCCCTTGCCCTGCTGCTTTCAATGTCTGAAGAAAAGACAAAGGAATGTCAAACAGCGATTATGTGTTCCTGTTCACCACTCGGCATTTGCCAATATTATTTTATTAAGATCCCGCATGTTACAAGGAGAAATGGAACAGGGCTTGTAAATCCAACCAAAACCTCTGTACTTTTTAAAGCCTCTGAAGGTGAATCTCTTGCTTTCTTGCACCAAGTTGCATGATGTGATTAAGTGAGTTAGCACACAATAAAGAACAGTTCCTGGCACATGGAACAGTGGAAAAAATAAATCCAATATCAATGGGCTTAAAATCCAATTTCACTGTCCTATTTTAGACAGTATTAAATAAAGTCATCAACATAAGCAATTCTTCCATTTTCTAGTAGAAGTCTTTTCTTTCATATTCCCCTCTAGATTTCTTCATAGGATATTCTCCAGGCCATAATACATATTTCACGAGAAGGAATCAACACCTGTCTTGATTTTGCTAGCTAAAATAACCTTTAGAGACCTTCTTAAAACTCCACTGGACACATTAATTGTATCAGATAAAACATGATACAAATTTTCCTCAGTGCTTAGCTTCTAGGATGAGGCAATAAGTGGAATTTTCAGCTTAAACTGGGTAAAAAAAATCGAGACCTTTTTCTAAATAGACACCTGCACATTTTTGATGGAACTGTGTATAGGTTTGATCTGAACTCTCTATTACCATCCAAAGAAGCATGTAACTCCAAAGTGGGTCACTAATGATCCTTCTCAGCTCCTCTGACCAGTTCAAGTTCTGGAAGAATTTGCTGGGGATAATAATGGAAGCTATTGCAAAAATCAACAGTTAATATTTATATACTTTTTGAAAACTTGTTCAGACATTAAATATTTTAAGCTACAGTAGGAGAACTCATCTCTTCAGCTAAAGATTCTTTAGGAAGTTCTAATTGCATTCATTCCTGCATCATCCACCAGCCAGCAGCTGTAGTAAATCAGTCTGAATGAACCAATGGTCTGTCATACTTTGCTCAGTCCTACTGCTGGAATTATTTCTTCTTTAATTTGTGCAGTGCAAAGGCAATGATGAGAAGTTAAGTTAAAATGATGGCCCACGTCAGAATTGTTTCAGACCAGAATTTCAAAATCTTTTCACTTTTTTTTTATCATTTAAAGAAAATTTCTACTCAGAATTCCTTGGCTCTAAACCTAAAGTTTTCATTCAGGCAAATGTATCCAAAACATTAAAGCAGTTTTGTAAAACAATATGAAATAAAACGTTCTCTCTCTCTTTCTCTCTCTCTCTCTCTCACACACACACACACACACACACACACACACACACTTATAAGGGAGAATTCAAGGACTTTTTTTTCCTTTTGAATTGTGAAATTTTGCAATGCTATTTAGATTTATTCAAGCTAGGTATTCTCAACTGGATTGCGGGACTATACAATTTATTTTCATTAATTATGAAGTCCATATTAATAATTTAGTTCATAAATAAATGTCCTGTATAGATTATGAAGGCCACACAAACGTCATTATGTCATTGACAGTACATATAATGATATACAGCAATTTGATTATTACAGATTTGTACTTAAAATTCATTATTGACTGAAATCATAAACTCGTGTCTTTTTATTATATTATACCGATTACACTTATCTAAATAATAAGATGATTGTATACATATGTGAAAAACATCACTGAAATAGCTCCAAGTGGAGTTCCTGCTCCAATAAATATGTGATAATTAAAATACCATTTTATGATATAAAAATAATTCTCAAAAACATTTAAGTATTAGTTTACTGTTATTTGACAAGGTAAAATGAAATTTCAATGAAATTACAATTTCTTGTTAGGTTTTTTGATTTAGTTTAGGTCCCATTTTCTTTCCTGTTATATAAACATCCCTCCAGGGGGGAGAGAGAGAGAGAGAGAGAGAGAGAGAGAGAGAGAGAGAGAGAGAGAGAGAGAGAGAGAGAGAGAGAGAGA
>PVHP010000094.1:64206-104196 GCA_004024765.1 Zapus hudsonius | reverse complement strand
AGCCTGGACTTAATGGTCCATATTCCTCAATATATGCTGATAATGCCAATTAGCTCTAACAGGAGAACTCAGCACTCTAAGGCAAGAAGGGACCTGCAGAGTTCTCCATTTCTGCTCCTAACCCATTTACATTTGCCTGTGTCCTACAAACAGCGACTAAAGACGATGGCTTAAACTCAATCAAATTCCATTTTCCATGTCAATGAATCATTTAGAAGGTAGACTGATATTACACACTGGAGCAAGTGATCCCGGGGAGCATTAGCCCACGTGAAGGATTTGTGCTATGTAAATTAGTATTCTAATGGCTAATTGTAGGCAAGTGCACATTTTGAGTTATTGTTTGGCTTTCAATTGGCTTTGAAATTTAGACTGTTCCCTTTCAGATGGTTTATATCTGGAATGAATTTGGATTCCACAAGAGCCTCACCTTGTCCTCAGCTCTTCTTCCCTATGTATGAGAATGTCTCATCTTATCTAGAAATGCCAGTTTTGGAAGAGGGGCAAAAATGCATTTTGAAATTATATTCCTGACATGCAAACAAGCATCACTGTCTTTAGAAGGAGTTTAATAACATGGTAATGTTTATGTAAAGTGGGCTTATAGTGTCCCACTTGAATCTAATAAAGTGGACATCCATCATGATGCAATAAAGAGAAGAGCTTCTAATTAAAATAGGACATCATTTGCAGGATTAAAGTCATTTAACGTAATTGAAAAGTGTTAATACCCTATTTTATCCTCTTCCACTGGCATTACTTCAAGGGTAAAAAACATTTTAAGGTGAAAATGTATCTTGTGCCTTTAATTGAATGTTATTACCTCCCGATTTCAACTTATTGGAACTGTTTAATTACAAACCTGGAAAATTAATTACTATATTGAGAAACAGATCCCAGAGGGTTATAGTGTTCTTTTTTGTAAGTAAATACAACATAAAAATTGATATGTCCTTATTTATAATCTAGCTTGAAACATACCTCAATATGATTTATGATACCCACAAGTTTTCCCTAATTGAACAACAGTAAAGCAACATAGGTCATCCACATTAATGGGACTGCTCTCATATGAGAATGTTAAACATTGGTGATTGGGCTATATCAGATATGTGATGGATTTTAATGAGGCACATACTAGACTTTTTTATTTATTGAAAATATGTATTTATTTATGCATTCATTTATTTTAGTGTGTGTGTGCTTATGTATGGGCACCCATTTGCCATGGCACATACAAGTGGAGTCAGAGTACAACCTTGAAGCTTCTGTGCTCTTCTTGCTTCTCTGAGACAGGGTCTCTCCTGCTCACACCAGGCTGGCTGATCTTTCCGATTCTCCAGGCTCAACTCCCGTTGTTGTCCTCCTGCTGGAGTCACTGAAGGATGGTTTTCAGTGGGTGCTGGGGAGGATCAAATTGTGTCAGCAAGCCTTGTAGGCAAGCTCCTGTGCCCACTGAGCCATCTCTCCAGCCCTACATACAATTTTTTTAAAGAAAATGAAAGTTTTTGAGGTAGCATTCATTTCCAGAACAATTCTACATCCTACCTTTTATATGTCAAAACTGGATTAATGTGGTTTAGATGGCAGTATTTGTTCATAACTCTTCTGGAAGCTGCTGTGACATCTAGAACCTTATGTGAAAGAGACTCAGCTGTCTCTCTGGAAGTTTTCCGTGCACACAGTTTTGAAATCCAGTTGCACTAAAATATCCAAAAGGATCACCTGCAATGACAATTTGCATTATTATCATTGGGACACATTTTGTAGTCCTAGGCTGGCTCAAACTCACAGTGATCTTCCTACCTCTACTGGGGAGTGCTGGTATTCAAGGCAGGTGCCACCATGCCCAGCCTCAAAGTGTCTTTATAACAATGTTGGGAAAGCATATTTCAAAGAAATTAAACTAGCAAAAAGATAGTAAATGGTTGATACAAAGAAATAGTCATTCTGATTACATCAATGCATGATGTAAATATGTATCAAAATATTACAATGTACCTCATAAAACTGCAAGTATTATATTCCAATAAAATGTTTTAAATTAGTATGTTCTAAGAAATGCAGATTATCTTTGCTTTATTAAGAACATGCTGACTCTGTAGGTTATAGTTCACGATTTGGAAAGCTGTTTCCACTCAGCCCTACTGTGGGTGCATATAACTACGTAAGTACTATATATCTTTAAATCTATACATTTATTTTTTATAACTATATTCTTATCATGACAATAGTCATTAAAGTAATTTGCCTTCTGCATGGCAAAAATACTGAAAAGACTGTGTTTGTTTCTACAGACCCTCCTTTTCCCAAACCAACCTCAGCAACCCAACAGCCGAAGCTCAGTATCCCCAAGCGGAGACCTCACCATTACCAACATCCAACGATCTGATGCGGGTTACTATATCTGCCAGGCCTTAACGGTGGCAGGAAGTATTTTAGCAAAAGCTCAGCTGGAGGTTACTGATGGTGCGAATTTAGCTATTCAATTTTTTTCTTGTGAAATAAGAATAATGTGAAATGACATTAACCTTATGACGATTTTGTTTTGTTGAATCACTTAGATCGTACTTGACTCCAGGTAGAACAATCATTTTTAGTAGTTTCTAATTCTCCCTGTTTAATACCAACTATTCCCCACAAAGCATGTTAAAGATAATGATTTTTCATCTCAAAAATATAATGCAGTCTTTTTTTAAAGAAATGTCATCTCTCACTGTGTTTACAGATATAATCTCCATGTTTTTATTGAGTGTTATATTAGCATGACTACTTCTCATAACGTTGATATTTTGATTTTACTAGAGTAGGAAATATCATCTTTAATATTATCAGTGAAAGAGAAATGAGATTTTAGTTGACTAATCACATCATGAGATTCCACTGACTTTAATTATATAGCCACAAAGTTAAATTAATAAAATACTTTCTGAAGTACTGATGAGTGGATAGATTTATTATGATTAATATTTTCACTTGTGCATGTGTGCTTTGAATATTTTATAATTCTAGTGAAATTTGAAGATTCTGTTTTCTCCACAATAGTTTATTTGTTACATATGATAGCATAGGGAAATTTATATAATATGAACCTCAGAGCAATAATTAATTATCCTTCTCTGATGTCTTCTATTAAAAATTCTTCAGTTTTGTTTGATATTTGTGCATTTTATGTATTTGCAGTTTTTCCCCCAATAATGCTAGCTTCTGGGATATATGTGTTTTGCTCAATGTTTTCTTTGAGTCTCAATTTTTTTTTTCTGGTGAAATTTACTGGGCTTTTACTACAAAGTAATATGTTGATCGAGAGGTCATTTAAAATTAATAGAAAACAGTATTTTTTAATATCTGTGCATGCCATGGCCTGATTCAGCACCTGGCAGGGACAGGAACAAACAGAACCCACAAACATTGCTGTGGAGAGGTTGAATTGTTAATGGCTGCACCTGATGATACTGAAGAGATTTACTGCAATGGAACCAAAGGGGAATGTCAGGTTCAAGGGTAACCATGATGAGAAATTCTTCCTTAGATGGACAAGATCTAAGATTCTAGTGGCTCCACAATCCTTTAACAGAAAGATAATGATAGTTCATCTTAAAGCTCTCATTTTTTATCGGAAAAAAATATTCCCATATTTATATTTAGACACCAAGATATTTGGACTAAACCTTAGTCTTTTCTGCACATTGTTATCAAAAAATTTCACACATGATTTCTTATATTTACTGTTATCTAAATACTTATAGCTTAAAGAGCTTAAATGATCCTGAATAAGTTGTTTCAGTAAAGTTAAATTTGTAGAAGACAAAATGAGTAAATTAGAAAAGGTATAAATGTGAATGATTATGGTTTAGAAAGAGAAATAGTTATAATTATGTACATTGCAATGAAAGTAAACCACTTGAAAAGTTCTGATAGTGAGTGACAGCCTTTTTCTTTTCACTTTTTTTCTGAGGTCCAAATTTAATAGGAATAATGACTAATTTTGAGGTTTCGGATGACAGAGATTAACTCTGTCTCTAGATCTTAAATTTATACATGTGATGAGTAATTCAATTTTGATGAGTAATTTAGCTTTCTGTAGGTTCTTGATGTAATAATTTGTGAACCTTCATTTTTGATATACTTATGAACTAGGGAAAAACTGAGACAACTGGAATTCCATTGTAGTGTTTGAAATGTAAGTAGTGTTCAGAAAAATAAAGAGATTGTTCCAGCTTTAGCAATGTTCGGTTGTATAATTTTAGACTTAGACTCATTTTTTAGGAATATTTTTATTTCCGATATTCATATAAATAAACTTGCTAGTATAGATGGTAACACTTTCCTAATTATGGATTGAGCTAAATTGCTCAATATAATTTTTAATAACCCTTCAAAGATCTAGTAATATACTGGCAATGGTCTTTTTTACCTGTTTGTTTTTCTTTTAGCTCTATCTTTTGCTCTCATATTTTAAAAAATAAAATTGTGACTCTTCTACTTAGAGCCAAAAGACTCTAAAGAGTGAAACAGTAGAGAAGTATTTATATCTCTTTTCTGGTAATAAATCCCACATGGTGATCTTATATAAATGGCTTATTAAAGATTTATAAGACATGGTTAGAGAAGACCATGGAAATGGTCACAGATCACTGAAAACTCTAAATGTTCATTTAACCTTTGACTTTCATGTCATGGAAATTTGTGGTCATTTTTAAGCACAACATCACTGAAACTGAAAATTTCTTCTGGCCAACCAGGACATTTTCAATTCCCTTATTGATCAAAGTCATTCAAAAAATGAGGAGGTGCTCATTTGGGTAGTTAAAAAAAAAGAATAAAAAGGGAACACTAATTATTTGACCATTGGCTGCACCTAAAGTGGGTGATACATAGGCACTGGTAATTTTTATAATTCTTTACAAGTATTTAATTTGAAAATTTGATAATAGATTTTACTTGAGAAGCAAAAGTATATTGTCACCCCGAATTGTAAATTTACTTATAATGCTTGGTGTATTAAATCTATTTTGATCCAACAGAAAAACATATAACTATTTCCACTTAAAGTCCCTTTTTTAAAATTCTTCCCTAAAATCATTAGCCAGCCTTCCTCATTCTACCAGAATTGTCTTACATACTTCTGAAATTCACAAAGATCAATGAAATAAGGGAATGCATTTAGTTTGTAAATTACAGATAATTATTTTATTTTTGTATTTTTTTAATTATTGATATAATAAATCTAGATTGGGCAGAGTCTACAATAGCTGGATACATGGGGAAGCTATATTCCAATATCTATTTAAATTAAAATTGGTTATATTTTTTCATGTATGGTTCCTAAAAGCCTGAGCACTTTCATTAATTCTTCCCCAAATCCATGAAATCTTGTAATAAAGATGGTGAAAAGGACATTTAAACTAGCATTTATAAAGGTTAGTGGACAAAGAATGTGAAAGTATCAAGCAAAATGAATTTTCTTATTATACAATATGACCTTTTTGAGAAAAGACACTAATTCTCATCACAGTTGATAAGCAATAATTGGATGCTTATTTGGATCCTGATTTTCTTCTTCTCTTTCTGTGGAAGTGTATATATGTATGTTCGTGTATATATCCATATACATAAATATGTACACACATATAGACACATGTGTGTATTTTTATATATGCACATGCAAGTACATGTATATAGGTACCTGTATGTGCACATATACTATATATATATATACATACCTGCTTTTGATAGTTAACCAAAATCAATGCTGATTGCTATCTATGCTGTCATTGAACTTTCTCTTAAAAAAATGACTTCCTTGGACTTGCGCATATCAACTCAATTTTAATGTGATCTAACAAGTTCTAAGAAAGTCTTATCTCCAATTAACTCCGTATTTCTATCATTTTTTCCGATTAAGCCAGGCATGTAGATGTGTTTTTAAGACATTCTCATGGCAATAATGATACTGCTAAAATACAAAGTTGCATAAGCAAAATCACACTGAGCTAAACTTTACAAAACATTAGAAAATATACTCAAATGAAACCCAAGTTACATCATATATGTGCGTGTAAATATGATTGTCAGTGAAACGTGTATTATTGTCATACCAAAAAGTCCAGCTACTCTAGTATATGTTGCTTAATTACATGGCTTAAATAAAATGTTCCAAATAATATGCCAATAATTTCAATGGCTAAAGCTGTAAGGTTGGAGAAACATTATCATAATCAAATATTTTATAAGCAACCTAAAATTAGCAGCTCAGATAAATACAAAACATAACAAGTACCACGAAGGATGTGTTAAAAGCAGACGTTGATTTTGGAATATATCCCAGAAGTTTTCTTCAGTATGTTAATATGTTTAATGAATGTGTCAAGCTGCCTATACTTTCATTTAAATTTCAATATGAATAAACTTTCAATACAATTCATGCTTTTTAAAATGTCAGAATTTATCCTCACATCATTTCAATCATGCTGGTAAAAGGTAGCCTAAATGGTCTGGTATGTATAGGTGCATGTATCATATGTATAGCTGGAAGATGAATCAATAGGTATGGAGATACAAGGTTATTTGTAAGTAATACTACGTACCTTTGGATTTTGACCTTACTTTTCAATGTCACTGTATGAAGACAACTGAATGCCATAGAAGTTCAAATGTCCTGATGATAGGTTTATCTTTTTAGTTTTGACAGAAAGACCTCCACCCATAATCCTCCAAGGCCCAGTGAACCAAACACTAGCAGTAGATGGAACAGCCTTACTGAAATGTAAAGCCACTGGTGACCCTCTTCCTGTAATTAGCTGGTTAAAGGAAGGATTTACTTTTCTGGGTAGAGATCCAAGAGCAACTCTCCAAGATCAAGGAACACTGCAGATTAAGAATTTACGGGTACGTCATACTTAGCTTCCCCTTGAGATTTCATCTTAATATATGTATGGCTCTGGGGAAAAACTGTGTCATAAACTTTAAATTCCTTATCTTAGCACAGTTTGTTTTTATATCATAACAGGCCATCTTACTTTTTAGTTTAGCAGCAATTAATTGAAGTTAGAGGAGAGGTCATTGTTTTTATGTTATAGCTTACCTAGATCTTTTTATTTCTGTATTTTATCTCTAGTTTTATTAGTATGCTACTAATAAAACTAGAGTTAATAATTGAACAGGACATTGATATCTTATGACTTTTCTCTACCCATGAATTTGCTTGGCCAAATAATTGTTTAGAAGAAATAAAGGGATAATAAGGTGGGCTTGTATATTGAGAGAAAACCCTTAGGTTATGGGTTAAATTGCTATGAATTTTATACTTCTTGATAAGAATGAGTGACTGATGATATTTTAACTGAAATGTATAAATAATAACTATTCTAGAAAGGGTAGCAGGTTGAACCTGAATCAGAGCTAACACAAAATATGATGTGTGATTGTGATTATTGTCCTGGATTTCTATTAAGGTCTAATGATATTTTAGTAAAAGCAAAAAAAATTAATTTAAAACAATCACTCAAAGTAGCAGAGTTACCTCACAAATTAGCAGGATGGTCATGAGTTACCTAAGTCTTCTGTTCTGAGACTTCACAAAGCTACAATAAGGTGTCATTTATGTTTTCAGTCTCCTCTGAATATTGAGGGAAGGAGACTAAGCTTGCAATCAACATAGGTGTTGTGATGCCACTGTGACCACTGCACTAACCACTGAGATTCTCACTAGCAGTTGGCTGGAGGCTGACTGGAGTCCCTTGCTCTGTGGGTCTTCCTGATGATGGCTTACCTTACTTCCTCAATGTCAACAAGAGAGTTTCCCTGTGAGATGGACATGAAAATTTTATGGAACAAAATCACAAAGAAGATACTCTGTAACACTGAGGTTGTCTATGTAGACCAGAAACCAGTCAAAAGGTCTCATCTACACTTGATTCAGGTGAAGGTTTACGTAGGGTGTAACAACAAGGCATATGTTATGATAATGACCATCCTTTACCAAATCCTCCACTCACTCAACTAGATATAGGAAGGCTACCCACCCTGTCCCAAGTAGCGAGCACTAACTAAGCTGAAGATGAGTGCGGATGTGTCCCATTTGATAAAGCTGATATGAAATAGTCCAGGAAGAAAATACTTCACTAGAAAAACAATTAGTTGAGTCTGGTCCTCAGGTTGAAAGTGGAAATGAATATGTAAAAAAGAAATTAAAACAGGTTTACCGGGCTGGAGAGATGGCTCAGCGGTTAAGACACTTGCCTCCAGTGCCTAAGGCCCCAGGTTCAATTCCCTAGGACCCACATAAACCAGACCCACAAGGTGGTGGCTCTGGTGCTCTCTCTTACTCCTCTCTCTCTCTCTCTCTCTCTCTCTCTCTCTCTCTCTCTCTCTCTCTCTCTCTCTGTATCTCTGCTTGAAAATGAATAAATAAAAAATAAAATATAAAAAAAGCAGGTTTACCAAGTCAGAAGCAGGGAGGAAGGTAAGAATGTTTGACTGCACACATGTTCTGATGAAGCTGATTCTTCTCTTAAGGAACAAATGTAGTTACATACGATTACACGCACATATATATATATATATATATATATACATATATATACATACATACATATATGTGTGAATATATATATATATATATATATATATATATATATATATATATATATATATATATATCCAATCAAATGGAACAAGAATTATATTGGTGACAACCACATTTGTAAATAAACTACTATGTTAGTATATAAATTTAACTTAAGCCTTATATTAGGCTATATCATACTAAGCAGAAAAATTACTTCCAAGTTCAGTTAAAGAAAAATAAGTTAACATGGACTCTTTTTGAATCTGGCCTTTTTTAAGTGATTGTAAATTAGTTGCTTAACTTTCTTTGAGTAAAATGGAAGTTATTAAAAAAAATTCATGCCAGAACTCTCTGCATGAACAATTTAGCCTATTTCTCTGCTAAAGACAGATTCAGGCCATAGAGGTTAATGCATTTTCACTGTTATTGCTGGATTAAAGGGCGAGCTTGGGTAGTTAAAAATCTCTAGTAATATTTGAAAGAAGCAATTAAAGGTAGATGTTTGATGATGTCAAACAAACTTTGAGTTTGTGGACAAGTTTCTGAGTAGTCTTGTGAGAGGCTGGCTGCTGGCTCCTGGGGGCTTGTTTGCAGCTAACTGTCCTAGGAGAGAGGTGACATTGTATACCAAGACATTCATCTCTCTCTAAAGAAATTGCTTAAGTATAAAGGAAAGGACTGAAAGGAAGTAAAGCACTCCTGATTAGAAAAGACATTATTTAAAGTTAAAACAACAAAGAGAAACATGATGACAATGACGTGATACAATTGTAAGATGTATCAGTGATATTTAGGAACCTGATCTCTCTTTTGATTCAAGTTGATCATGTTGCTTTTTTATTGTACTCTGGCTGTCATCAAAGGGTCATTAAAATAGGCGTCACATTACTGTACTCGTATAGTTGAGAGAGGTTTTTCTATAGGTCACATCCTTTGTATCTCAAGATTTCTTTAATGCAAGAGAGCAGAATAACATGATAGATACTATGTTCTCATAGTCCAGTAATTGCTACCTGAAGCTTCTCTACGTTATTCCAATTCTCATTAAAACTTACCTACCACAGCGAATGCCAGGCTTGTATCTCCACAGTGACAAGGAGATGCAGCTAAGAAGCATTTCCTACACACCCTTCTTTTAACACTTGCACAGAATAACAAGCGATACATTTAGGTTGAACAGCTAGAATAAAATGCAAATGTTTTCACTCTTTCACAGCCCATATTCAAATGAACATCCCATTAAAACCCAACCTCGGCTCATTATATTTAGTTTGTGAGTGATGCTTCTTAAATGCAAAGATTTCTAATGACTATAATGTGCTCACAGCTACATCTAAGAGGAAGGCTCTCTCCACAATGGCTCTTCCCATCATCCCTCTGTGTGATAGAAGACAATTGTAGGAGATAATGTGGAAAAGACCCCATGCCAGAGCAATTTGAAACTTATGTTAAAATACATAATGACATTCCAAATCAACTGAAACCTTGGGGTGGGTGGCACTAACATCCATGTGCTGATGATTGAGCAGGAAATCAATTAGGAAAGCTTGCATCATCAGTGTCCTTACATTTTGAACCTGGCAGGTACAATATCCCATGAACACACACGTGTCACCAATAATTCGATTCATATTCAATGTAGAGTTTTAATCCTGTGTCCATTTTTCTCTGATATTCATGTTTCTCCTAGCCTCACCTCCCCTACTATGTTAATGCCAAAGAATGTTTGCAGTGTAAGCCCCTGGAACCCAAAGGCAGCGAGGACTGTGTGTGTGTGTGTGTGTGTGTGTGTGTGTGTGTGTGTGTGTGTGTCCGCACGTGTGTTATAGCCTTGCTATTCTCGGGCCTTTTTCAAGGGAAAATAAGAGAATTTTTTTAATATATATTTATTGTCTATAATGAGTTACATTATTTAGTGGGCAAACAATGCGTTATTATCCCAAATTCCCCAATTCCCCCCCTCCCCATCCCTGATCAGTTGGATATCCTCCTCCGTGGGCTGTCTGTATTAGTCCTTGTAATATTTACATTTGCAAAGATAAATTTTGATGATATTTTCAACTTTTTTCTAAAAGTTTTTGGCTATTCTTCAGTGAATAATAAAAATATAGTAATTAAAATATTTAAATGTGATCAGTAAGATGGGACAGTTTTTAATTTGGTTAAAAAAACAAATAGTGTACATTAGGCTATGCTTATGGTGTCTTTCAGCTCTAAGTGCAGTGATTGCGTGGACATGGTTTGGTCTTTATGATAATAAACTTTATGTAATTTGTTGCTAGACAGCTACATATTACACTTAAGTGAGCAGTGTCTTGCTTAAACAGGAAAAATTCATTTTCCTTTTAAAAAGCAGGTTTTTTTTTTCGTGGAAATGTGTATTATCTCATTTCTTTTTTATTCCTGAGGAAATTTTATGCATTGAAAGTTTTTCAGAGACAGAAAGACGGTGTTGTACTTCTGAGGCTCTGGGATTATGAACCAGTTCTGGCCTAGCTTGCCTATATCTAACTCTGCTCCTTTAAAATGAAGTTGATTGGTGAGTCTTACTATGGTGGCAAGAATAAAGGTCAACTATCCATTATCAGGGAAATAACATTTAGTTGTAGAAATATAATTTTTAAAACTATGAATTAAGATTATTAATAATTTAAGTCATAATTTGGGAATTATATTAAGAACTTAAGAGTTGTATGAGTATGTACGCTTGATTCTACTGCATCTCATTTTAGTGACTTACTTCCTGATTAAGATGATTTGTTCTGTCAATTGATCCCAGATAAATTCTTTCCTTTCTACGTATGCTAGATTTCTGATACTGGCACATATACTTGTGTGGCTACAAGTTCAACTGGCGAGACTTCTTGGAGTGCCGTTCTGGATGTGACTGGTGAGTTCTTTGCATGGTTCTGACAGCGGTCATTGAGCCCTTAAAGAGATCTCACTAGTAAACAGCACTTAATGGTTTAAAATGTACTGGGCACAAATCTAAGTCTACATTCAACAGGAGTTTCCTTTTCTGCAGCACCTGGCACATGGTGGTATATCTGTGAAGCATGTCCACGTGTTCTAGTGACTTTGTAAGAATGAGAGCCGTGGTGGGGGAGAAGATCAGAGGCATGGCACCCCTAAGTAACAACACACTTGGGTCAGGAGAACCCGGCTGAATACTAGGCTATTCATGGTCCCCTACCACAAAGACAGATCCAGATGGCCCACGGAGGAGGATATCCAGCTGACTGGGGATGGGGAAGGGGGGCAATGAGGAATTGGGGATAACAACTCATTGTTGGCCCACTAAGCAATGTAACTCATTATGGACAATAAAAAAAAAAGAAAGTAAAAGTTCCTTTTTTTTAGCATATGGGAAAAGCAACTAATCACATATATTTGGGCTGGGAGGATGGATTGCTCACCGTCTCACTCAATTTCCTTTTCTTTTCTTTTTTTTTATTTATTTGTAAGCAAGGAGATACACAGATAGGAGAGAGAGAGAGAGAGAGAGAGAGAGAGAGAGAGAGAGAGAGAGAGAGAGAGAGAGAGAGAGAGAGAGAGAGAGAGAGAGAATGGGCATGCCTCTAGACACTGCAAACAAACTCCAGATGCATGTGTTAATTTGTGCACCTGGTTTATGTGGGTACTGGGTAATTGAACCTGAGTCCTTAGGCTCTGGAGGCAACTGCCTTACTGCTGAGCCATCTCTCCAGCCCCTCAGTTAATTTCTTTAATCGACTCTCTCCTCTGAAGCATCATGGTTCCACTGTAAAAACCAGGAATGAAGTTTTCTCTGTCTGTCCTCTATAGAATCTGGAGCAACTATCAGTAAGAATTATGATTTAAGTGACCTTCCAGGGCCACCATCCAAGCCACAGGTCACTGATGTTACTAAGAACAGTGTCACCTTATCCTGGCAGCCAGGTACCCCTGGAACTCTCCCAGCAAGTGCATACATCATTGAGGCATTCAGGTATGGAGCGATTCTTTTTACTTTCTCTATTAGATTTTTGTTTTAGTTCCCATATTTTAGAATTTCACTTGAGCTATCCTGCTACTATATTTCATAGACAAGTTGAATCCGTGCATCTTAAGTGTTTATATTTTGTGTCTGACTTTATTCATAAGTATAGATAATCTATTCAGCTATAACTTAATTATAAGATTAAATATTCATTATCTATGCCTAAGTCTGTAGGGATCTAGTTCACCATATATAATAATTTAGTCCATTTCTTTACCCTGACAACTACATTTCTGTAAAATGAAAATGTGGACATTAGAATTGGGCATAGTATACTAAGTAGACACAGGTACTTTTAAAGTTATGTAATGTTTTGTTAGCATAAATTATTGGAATAATTTCTTTCTAATCAATTCAGTAGATATTTAAAGTTACTCTAATATTTTGATTGCCTTTACTTGACTAAACATTGAATATGCTTTCCATAAAATTAAAAAAACAAAATTAAGAAATTTATTCAGTGTACTTCTATCTATTGAAAAAAATGATAGCTGCATGTGCTATCTGAAGTAATTGTCATCAGTGTAGAAATGTCAGTAAAAAACGAGCGAATATCATTATGAGATTTTCTAATGAGAATGTGATAAATTGTAAATGGGAACATGAACTTTCGGTGCTTTCACATTTAATATCACAGGGCCTCTGCTTGGTGCCACATAGTTTGAAGGATAGCAATAGCCTTTTGTCACTGTTAGGACAAATGATCACTCCTTGTTAGTCTCTCTAATTCGTGTTGAACTTCACGATCATTATGTAGTTTTGACCTTTTTATGTAGTATTTTTCTTTACTTTTTATGGTTTGACACTTAAGGATATGTAAAATAAAACAGCTCTAAGACAGCATATTTTCTTCATTTTGAGCAAAATGAACATTGGATCTTAAACAGCGTGTTCTGAGGTGTCATCCATTTATAGCTGGGTAGAGAGGGCCTACACACAGGTTCAGAGATTCTTCCTCATTCTCAGATAAGCAACCACAGGCCTGTGTAATGTTCAATATCTTAAAAAATATAACCGAGAGGAAATCTTCATCCCAAGCTTTCTTTCTTATTTTGCAGACGTGTATTTAAAGGCTCTGTTGTATTGTTGTATGTGGAATTAATGCCAAAGCAACAGCACTTGTTACAGGAAAGTGTGTTGGCCTAACTTACCCTGTAGTCCGTTTATTCTTTCTGCAGGTTAATTATATATATATATACACACATTTATGAGGATCATGCTTTTTGTAAAATCTTGATGTTGTGATCTTGGCCTCTGTTCCTTTTACAGGTATTCACTGAGTGGTCTGCTGTGCATTTAGCAAAAGGCTGTCAATTCTCTTGGGCTGAGTTTAATTTTGTTGTGCATGGCACTTCTGTTAGGTGTGCTCGGCTTTGTTGTTCAAGAAACTGAAATCATCCAAATGTTTTATTTATTGGGCTGAGTGCTTCAGTGTTGTGTGTGTATATGTGTTTATTTTCAACCATTGACCTTTGTCATTGATACTCAACTCCATTTTCAAAAGTCTTGGGTCTGCTCTCTAAGTGAACTTTCTGTTCCTGTTTCAGCCAATCGGTGAGCAATAGCTGGCAGACTGTGGCCAATCATGTAAAGACCACCCTTTATACTGTGAGAGGACTGCGACCCAATACCATCTACTTGTTCATGGTCAGGGCGATCAACCCCCAAGGTCTCAGTGACCCCAGCCCCATGTCAGACCCTGTGCGCACACAAGGTAATCTCAGTGGCTATGGATATTACATACTCCAAAAGGAGGCATCACACAAATGTTTTAGAACAAGGAGATGGATGATCAAAGTTGATGTCTGTACATGGATTTATGTAATGGTTCACTGGACCCATTCCAGAGAAAGAGAAGAGAACCTACTTTTCACCTTATTATGATGTATCCTTTGGGTTGGGGGAATGGCTTGGCGGGAAAATGCTTGTCACACAAGTAAGAATTCCCAAGCTTGCCTTTCCAGTACACCAATAAAATACCAGTGTCATAATGGTGCTTGACTATAACCGCAGCACTGGGGAGGTGGAGACATGGAGACAGGAGGATCCCTGGATCTTGTTAGCTTTCTAATCTAATTGAACTGGTGAGCTCTGTTTTCAGCCAGAGACTTTATCACAAGAAATAAGATTGAGGGTAACTGAGGAAGACATGTGATCTTGACCTTTGGTGCGTGCATGCACACACACATGAAACCCATGCACATACGAACATGAATACAAACATGCAAATATATGCACACAAAATTGTATCTTGTAGGTGTAAAAAATATAAGAGCCAGAGGAAGGAGAGAAAGGCTCTGGAAGGCTGTCACCTGGACATGACATGTGGTTACCTGCACGAGATAGGGCCAGTCACCTTTTTGTCTTTGGTAGGTAGGGAAGGGCATTTTGAGTTCTCAATCCTCCTCAGGAGCTGTTGGCAATGAATGGTGGCTGAGGGAGGAGAAGTCATTCTACAGTATAGACACTAGTACACAAGGAGGGGAGATGAGGTGTTCAATGGGAGTGAAAGGGTTAAACAGAAGGTGATTGGAGAATCTATCTGTCTGTCTATCTATCATTTTTCTATCTATCTATCTATCTATCATCTATCTATCTATATCTATCTATATCTATCTGTCTATCTACCATCTATCTATATCATCTATCATCTATCTATCATCTATCTATCTATAATGAAGTTGTTAAAGAACACATTAAAATAGTAAAACAAATAATTGGTTTCACATGTGGTTTAAGTGAATCCACTAAATAAAGAAGAAAATAGTTCCCTTCTTTGTATAAATTATAGCACAGAATAAAAATCTAATGGATAGATCCTCAGATAGAAGTATCTAAATTCCTTCCTGCTGTTCATGAATTCTATTCCTCTAGTGCAGTGACTTTCTCAGTGTATTTCACATGTCCCCTGAAACTGTTAGAATTTCAGGTTCCAAGTCAAAATATCTGTGGTCAAGGCTTGGAGTGTAGGTTGACACACTCTCCAGGTAGTATCGTGCTGAAGTTTTGAAGTTGTACAACTGTCTCAACTATACATTTTATTTAATCATATGTTTCATGGGATAACTTATTTCAGAAAACAATGAATTAAGTTTTCTTATTGAGGCAAAAAATCCTTTGATGAAAAAACCCACCCTTCAGAATATTAAAGTGTAATTAATTTCTGATTTTCTATCTCACCTTTGGTAGCCTTCTCTTTGTACTATGAAGTCACTGCCATCTGAAGTCTAATATAGGATTCTGCATTGTAGTTTGTTTCTTCTAGCAGAAGAAGGAACGAATACAATATAAAATAGTGTCTTTATTGTTTGATAGAATTGACTTCCCACAGGGTTCCTGTGAAAGGGTTAATTATTTCTTATTTATAAGAGGCTTTGAAGAAGACATAATTCAATGTAGTATTTTTCTAAAATGAAAAGCACCATGCAGCCATAAAATCTTATTGTAATTACAATGTAGTGCAGTGGTAGTCACTAGCCTGCCATTATCCCAGAGAAGGGTGCGGTAAAGGAATGAAATGAAATAAAGTCACCACGTGACAGCAACGTCGCAGACATGATGACAGTCAAGGGAGGAGGGAGTGTCACTGTGCTATTGTTCTCTATGCAGTAATGTGATTAATTTTCCATGATGATTAAGGGCCCGTAGGTAAAGAACCTGTCTCCAGAGAGAGAGAAGCCACAACAAAGAATTTGAAGACCTGAAACTAGTTACAGCTCACCTTACCTAGATAGAATTGCTTTTAGTGTAGCTGAATTTAATGAGTGAATTAAATTATTGGATGGGAAATGGAAGAGCTTATAGCTTTAAGTCAAGAAATTATGGAACCTATTACATTGGCACCTGTGTGGACAGGGATAATTTTTTGTGTGTGCCCAACTGCACTGTGAGGCAGAGGGTAAAAGGGGGGATTTTGTCGATCAAGTCTGGCACCTCTTCATGATCATTCGGTAAATATGCCAGTCACTAAATCTCCACTCATAAAATAACTCTCAGTGAAAAGGTCAAGAAAGATTAATGAAAAGTTGTTTGTGATCTGGCTTGTTCCAGTTGAGAGACTCTACCGAGCAAAAGACTTGTTTTCTCTGAACAGATATTTAATAGGAAAACTCATGTTTTGTGTCTGAATGTCAGGATCATTTTTGATGCCACCCTTTCAGCTTCTTGGCATTCTGCAAGGCACAGCTTTTCAAAGAACACTTTGTTTTAGGAGCTTTTATTTTTGAAAGGCATTAAATACCACAGAGCTTGGAATTTTTTTTTCTTATTCCATTAAGGCCACTAAATAGTTATAACTGCCAACATCATACATACATTGTTAACAAAGGTTAATAGTCTCCACAGAACGGAAGTTTTTTGGTAAGTTATTTCATACTTCACTTTATTATTAGTGTTGAGAGTAAAAGAAAAAAGTTGGAAATAAAAATTCACAAGTATGCAGTTCATTGTTTATGACCCAATTGAAGTTTTTGTATCTAATTTAAGTTATAGGTAAGATATGCACTTAAAATACCTTTGTAAAAATGTCACATAATGGGGCAGGGGCTGGAAAAAAGACACAGTCGTTAAGGCACTTGCATGCATACCTAATGACCTGTGTCTGATTCCCCAGTACCCATGTCAAGCCAGATGATCAAAACAGCACATGTACCTGGACTTTGTTTGCAGAGGCTAGAGGTCCTGGTGTGCCCATTCGCCTCTCTCTCTCTCTCTCTCTCTCTCTCTCTCTCTCTCTCTCTCTCTCTCTCTCTCTCTCTCTCTCTCTGTGTGTGTGTGTCTCTCTCTGTCTGTCTGTCTTCTCTTGATCTCTCTGCTTTCAAATAGTTTTTAAAAAAATCTTGTTAATAACAGAATACATAAGAAAATATAAGGTAAACAGAATTGGATTTCCTTTCTTTCACAAAATATCTTGATCAAATAAATTCACCTTAACATCAAACTATGACTGTTAATGGAATTGATCTGAGAATGTGTGGATTTTGATGTTTGATATGAATTGAATGGATATAAATATCTATAATCTATCATTTTCTTAATGGATACAGAATATATTCCATTGTAAGTGGAAATAGAATAGGTTTATGGTGAATTCCGAGTAGTGGAACACACTTGGGAGCTGAGCATTTCTCACTCTAAATAATCACCGTGATCTCCTCTCCTATCACTCAGCTTTCCTTAAGAGGCACAAGGCGCTTCCTGCGCTCTTGCTGTCTCTCCCTTCCAGGATTCTAGATGAACCAGGGAAGTATGTAGGACAACACAGTTGTTATTCAGGACTTGAGATTCAAGTATTTTCTTCACTTCCAGATCTGTCTCCATTTTCTACATGGGAAAATCTCAGTGCACCAACATCTGTGTAAAACCAATCTTCCTAGAGAAGTCTTAGCTTATGTACTTCATTCTTTCTAATTAATCATTTTAATAATTTTAACACCAATATACCTATATGGTGAAAAATTATATATACTCCTGTGAATATATTGTTTTATTTCAATTTTATTGGGAACTTTGATATTTGAACATATTGTGGATTAGTAATATTCCTGTAGGGTTATCTGTCCCTACAGGATGTTAATGTTTTTAACAAAGATAAATACAGTCTCTTAAATGATTTCTGGCCATCTCAACATGAGTTTGTATATATAAATAATCTCTATATAAATTATGTACATAGTTAATTTTTTGTCACAAAAGAGTTTAATTCCCTCCTCATCAGTTAGTTTTAGATTGGCTGACATAGAAACAATATAGTTTTGTTATGTGTTTTTTCCTCTATTGCAGATATCAGCCCCCCAGCCCAAGGAGTAGACCACAGACAAGTGCAGAAGGAACTCGGGGATGTGCTCGTTCGCCTTCATAGTCCGGTTGCACTCACCCCCACTACTGTTCAGGTCACATGGACGGTGAGTTTTCAAAGATTCTTTTGGGCATTATGTATAATAACAAAGGCTACATGAAATTGCTTTGATTTCATGAAGGAAAACAAAACAAAAATACAAGTTAACAAATCAAAAGCTAGTAATTCAACTCCCTATTTCAGCTCAAGGTGCAATCAGGGACCAAGAAGGAAAATATTCCTTAAATAAAATAATATGTTGATTAATGAAGTAAAATAAGTTGTAATATAAATGTCACCTACAGGTAGTATGCCAAAGTTAATGTGCACAACTCAATATTTTAGTATATTTAGAATTTTGAAATCTTCGCCAAAATCTAATTGTGGATGTTTTTGGAGGGTTGGGCATTTAATGCAGGGTCTTGCTGGAACCCAGGCTGACCTGGAATTCACTCTGTAGTCTCAGGGTGGCCTCAAACTCACGCTGATCCTCCTAGCTCTGCCTCCTGAGTGCTGGGATTAAAGGTGTCTGCCACCACATATCACTGTATTTGTAAATCATGGTCATCATCTCAGAATGAAACTCTGTGTCCATTACTGGACATACTCTTCTGACCCCCAACATCAACCCTGTGTAATTGCTAATCTACCCCATATCACTAAAAATCTGTGTATTCTAGAACTTTCCTGTGTAAAATTCACATTAGTAAGTTGTTTTAAAAAATATAACCTCTTTCTTCTCATATAATGCTTTTGAGTTGTTTGTCTTGTAACACGTATAAGTATCAGTTCCTTGAGAAATACTATGATGTCACATCTCTTTCTAATGTAGAGACATAATTACCCTCATCACTACTTCAATACTGTTCCATGTTTCTTTCTTTATTCAGTATCTTCAATAACTTCTAGTATCATTGATGATATTTTATCAAAAGCTAATCATGAAAATAGTTATGTTTAACATAGTGTATTTCACCTCCTTCCCAAACCAAAAGCAAATTGAGATTTCTGAGGGGTGCTTCTTTTAAGCTGCTTTTAAATGAGGGGAATATTTGGGTAAGAATTAAAGTCATTGTTTTTTGAAGTTAATAGCTTTAAGAATGACTAGATTTGGGCTGGAGAGATGGTTCAGCAGTTAAGGCACTTGCCTCTAGTGCCTAAGGCCCCCGGTTCAATTCCCCAGGACCCACATAAGCCAGTCCCACAAGGTGGTGGCCCTGGTACACTCTCTCTCTCTCTCTCTCTCTCTCTCTCTCTCTCTCTCTCTCTCTCTCTCTCTCTCTCTGTTTGAAAAATGAATAAATAAAATATTTTTTAAAAGAATGACTAGATGTAAAAGATTTGGAAAAATTAGATCATAGTTACATGAGTAGGAATGAGTTCCTCCAGGAACGGATGCTCCATTCATGGAAGAATCCCTAGACCCTTGGAGTTACTTGTTACTCCTGTCCATCTCCCTCAAGAATCGTGATTTTGGAAGTCTTCAATCCATATTTTCACTTCTAGTTCCCAGAGTAGAGTGCGTCTCTCTTGTGAAACAATTTCAATAGCTGTTGTTTTGATGCATTTCTATTTTTTTGTTGTTTTAGAAACAAGAGATTCAATTAATGTCATCATGTATTGTTCCTCATAATTTCGTAGTTAAACATGTGTTTAACTACAAATACTAATGTATTTGAGAGGAAAAGTTAATTTAAGTAAAATCAGTATGTGGTTGGAGCCCATTGCTAAAGACATTGTACTTATTTTATGATCAGATCATGTTTTCAAGTAGCTCATTGCATAGGCATTTTACAGTATCTCCCTCAGGTATACATAGTCTCAGCCTATGATAATTTTGAGGCCAGTTGGGGTGACTCACCAAGATCTGCAGGTTCAGTCATGAAAAGTACAGGGAATTTGGACTGGAAAATCCAGCCCCGTCCACACCACCATCACCACCAAAGGTGAATGTCAATCGTTAGCAGAAGCTACTACCTAAAAATGACCACTACTGTCAGGAGGTTTTACAGAACAGAACGAAAACACTGTTCTACAGAGGAAAATAGCAAGAAATGACTAGTAAAAGAAATGATTGTTTATTGGGTTTTGTTGTTGTGGTTCAAGGATGAATCGCAGGCCCTTTGGGTCCTGAACATTGTGATACTTGGATTGAGAAGAATGTTTTTTTCGAACTCAACTTCCAGAATTCCAATAAGAACAGGCACTTAGCAGCTTGCTCACCAGAGAAAATTCAGTGTGCATTTCCTGATTACATGGGGATTTTCTCCTTCTTTTAATTTTTCAATTGAAGAAGATATTGAGGGCTCTCATTGAAAATGCTGATTTGAAAGCTGTACCCCCCCTTTTAGTATGCCTTGTCTTTGACAACAATGTTTATGACTCTCCATCTCCACAGCTTGCAAGGGGCTTTCAGTTACATATGTTAATTGGTTATTTCTGTGCCTTCTTGAGGTGTGTCTTATCTGAACAAAAGACTGGAAAAGCTTAAGAGCCTGAGGTGTAGTTCATATCCTGACACCATGATCAAAAGACTGAAGCTCTTGTCATAATTTCCCTTCTTTCTTCGGATGGCAACTTTTTTATTCATGTATCATAAAGTACCAATTTTTAAAAAATGTGTGAATTTGTAAAAATGTGTGAATTTTTTTTGCTATTCCTCTTTTTGTGAATTTTACAGGCAGTAGACCCTTTTTTCAGAGGTTTCCACTCACATGCCTTTCGATTTGCTTACAACTTAATTCATTCAAAACACATTTTTAAGTTCTTATGAATTGGTGCCGGTGTATATGTGAATTTGATCCATTCTAAAAATATTTTTTCTAATATGGATGCTAATAAGACTAGTAATGAGAACATGATTTAACTTGAACATGATCACCTGTCAAAATGAACTCCCGAAGTTAGTGGTGGTGAACACATACCCAATAAAAGTCCACCCGTTTTGTTTAAATATCATTACGCTCAGCATTTTTGTTTTAGCTTCCATCTGTAATAACATAGTTCCTTTTTCAAAATGTCTCACTACTGCACAAAATTAACTTAAGCTATTTTGTTATTCAGTAGGCCTTTACTATATACTGGCAAAGGCCGTGCTCGCTGGAGTGAGCAGAGCAATGCTATGTAGTAAACATTAGCTTCATAAAGTCCCTAAAACACTTAATTAATGAAATCCAAACATGGATAAAACCAATTTACCCTGATTTACAGACTCCCTTCATCTGGAAACAGCTGCTTAATGTTCTTCTTAAAAACACAGCTTGCTTATTTCAGTATTAACAAGCTATTATTGTGAGTTATGTCTTTCTTTTAGTATATAAATTCACTTAAAGTGAATGCAGAAAAGTTTATAAAATGCAAGATTAATGTTGTTTTAACATATGCTGTGAGGAATTTTTTTTCTGAACTTTGACAGTTTTGATGAAAGGCATCTCTTTTTGGTTTGCATCAATTTAAATGTTTACTCCTTGGTTGCCCAATTTTATTGAAGCACAACCATTCCTACTTTTCAAAAAATATGTCAGATTGTTACATTAAAAAATTGGTAAGGATGGATGAGAATGCCTAAGTCATAAATTTATCATAAAAGTGTGACATTAATTCCAGAAAATCTTGGAGAGTTAAAAGCTGTCAGGGGAATGAAGGAATTTCTACTTGTTGAGATTTATCTTTGCTAAGTATAGTTGAAGGTAGCTATGCAGTTATCTATAGCTACAGAGAAACACGCACTCGCACACACACCAACATCATGAAGATGTCAAGATTCATCATTCTTAATGAGGAAAATATTCCTTTGTTCTACTCTATTTTGATTGAGTTTTACATTTTGTACCTTGCAAGAAAATACTTTAAGATGTTAGTTTGTTGCTTTCACTTACAATTCATCATGCTACATCTGCAGGAGAAATGTTACAATATACAAAGAAATCATTTTGGTTTATGTTTATTCATTCTCTTTATAAAGTATGTTAAAACATATATGTATGTCTGGGGTTTCAAAATTAGGTGCTCTTTTTTACAGGGCAAGCAATTATCTCACAAGTCCTACATAATTTTTTAAGCTGAAAATAAAAATCAAATTACTTTTCTTTTGTGTTTGTAAGTTTCTTGAAATGAGGTTATTTTATTTCTTTTCACAAATCTTTGTACTTTATTTGAGTGTAAAATTTGTCAGGCTTAAAGGTTCTTCAAATATAGCAATCAAACTGTAATGTGGATCATTAATTTGAAAAGGATCTGTGATAGTTTATATTCAAACCAAGCATTGCTAGAACCAAGACAAGGCATTACACAGCCTTGAAATTCTCTTTTAGTTTAAAACTAAAAAGGCCTTTGCTCCTGAAACTGAAGGAAAAACACTGCCAAAAGAGAGCATGCTTCATATTACTCACCTTGTCTTTATGCCTTGGTTTTTGTGAAATTATTAAAAAGTGAGCAAAGCATTTTTAAAAGTTGTATTTACATGGGTTTTCAAATTCAAAATCTCTGATATTAAGATAGCTACTTCACTTTTAATAAAGCAAGAAGAACAAGAAAGTTGTCAACAGTGTGGCCTAGGACTCTGAAAGGAATTAGATGTTACTGAAATAATAAACCTCTCTTGTGGCAAAGAGTTTTCCCATGCAGCTAAAGCAGATGGTGTGGCCTCACTCCACTGTTTTCTCTCATCCAGGAATGCATCCTGACCCCTTGTTTCCTGACCTGGGCAATCCCAACTCTTCATTCAGATCTCAGAACTTTTGACTTCTTGGCATTATCTGTCCTCCTTGAGTTGGTCAGCTTCGTCTCCCCAGGCTTTTCACTTCCTAGTGTGTCTCATTCACAACCTTTGCTGTCACTTAGGTCTGAGGATTGTAACTTGAGAGTTGTTATCCATTATTCATTCCCACCCGGGAAGTTTAGCAAAGTCCTTGGCACCAATTAATAAGAGCTTAAAAATGTGCTATGAATGAATTAAGGTGTAAGCAAGTCGAAAGGTATGAGGATGCAAACCTGTGACAAATGGTCTACTGCCTGTAAAACTCACAAAAGAGGAATAGCAAACAGACAAACAAACAAAAATAAATAGGGAACTGGCAAGCAAATAAGAAATGAAACAATAAAAAGTTAACAGGTCAGCCTTTTGATATACATTTGTGCTAATCCAAGAAACCTTAGTGAATCAGTGGTTTAGTTTGGATAGTGTGAGACTTTTTAAAGAGAGGAAATAATTGGTTTCAGAAAGGTTTTCAAAATTACTCTTAGAAGTAATGTGTTCTTAATTGCAAGGCATTTTCAGAAGCAGGGGTAACTTACAAAGCGATGGCATCTCTTCGATGGTAGCCAGGAGGACCTATTTCAGAAAACACCATCTCTCCATCGTGATGTCTGACACACACTTCCTCTGACACTTCTCCTGCTCTGCTGTCCAGGTGGATCGCCAGCCCCAGTTTATCCAAGGCTACCGAGTGATGTATCGCCAGACTTCAGGCCTGCAAGCGTCAACCTCCTGGCAGAATTTAGACGCCAAAGTGCCATCCGAGCGAAGTGCTGTTTTGGTCAATCTGAAAAAGGGGGTGACTTATGAAATTAAAGTACGACCATATTTTAATGAGTTCCAAGGAATGGATAGTGAATCCAAAACAGTTCGTACTACAGAAGAAGGTCAGTGTCCACAGTTCTAATTCATGCCATAACGACATCCTTTCCTCTCATAGTTTTAGCTTGTTTTTTTTTTCATTCTGAGAATGACATAAAACCTGATATGACACTGAAAATGTCATTACAAGTCTGATTTTGATCTTTTCTTAAACGTTTGTCCCAAACTTCATGTTTCATAGCACTTAAATTTGATTGTGATATCTCAGGTATTTTAATGTGGACCTACCTCAGTTGGATTCATATAAGTACAGGCTATAGAAAACTCCAGAACACAGGGTGATTCATAGTGAAACAGCCCTATAGGAATGTATAGGTTGCTAACACTCACAGGTGGATGTCCATGTGTGACCAAGAGCTTTCAAATTATACATTTCCTGTAATCTAATACACAGTAAACATATTAACTTCATATTGATATACAGTATATATCAATATATACTGTATGTGCCAAGATAGAAGTCTATATATTGAAGCAAAGTTAGTCTACTTTTGGATAAAGAGAAAAAAGTACTCAAAATTGGTAACATTTTCATATAGGATTCCACTTTCAGGTAGGCTGCAAATTGCTTCTGTTAATGTGCGGTGGCTAATTTTAATATAGAGTGTTGTTTGAAGCCTCCTTCCAAAAATCAATTTCCCTGAAGTTAGTATTTTCCTCTGGATCAGACATTTGTCACCTTCCTGTGCACATTCATCTCTGACTTCGGTGGCCTTGTGAAGGTAACAAATGGACCCAGCTGGGCGATGCCTGCGGACGATGAGCAGCGATTTGGGTCCTTTCACATCTGTAAAGAGGAGCTGAGTAGAGGAATAATTGACCTGTCAGGGAGCAGGCGTGGTGTTTCCACCAAGCCAACAGCAGTGAGAATGAAAAGGCAGTTTTTTAGTGCGGTCTGCTTAATAACCACAAGTGGTCAGATTTATGTGATGAGGCTGTATTTTGGTGCAATCCTGTCATATAGAGAGAGTGAAGAGCAAATTTATGAACAGGTGTCTGTCTCCACCTCCAATCTTAGTGCATATATGGTCACACCCCACTGAGCTGCTGTGACAAATTGACCAAATGTGAGGTACCTTATCACCTGGCCTACAAAGCAGCTTTTAGGAAATTAATCAAGGAACCAAACCATGGAGCTGAGAAGGCATTGATGGTTTTATATGAAAGTCCTCAAATATTGTTCCGTTCTTTAGCTTTTTGAACTGTTAGGAAGGATTTTGTGCAATACTCTGATTTTGCAATCTCTGCTCATGAATCAAATTCAGATTCACTGAAACTGGATGCTTTCGTCTGCATGGTTAATGTGCCCTAGCGCTCAGAGGCTCTGGATGCAGGATGCTGCAATGTAAAATCAGGACTGCTTCGCGCTCATTCCCAGCACAGTTGTAATTAGTTAAGGGAGAAACTGTAAAGGAAGAGAATTATTGTAAGAAATCAAATATGCCCATTTCACATTTGACCCAACAGGAAACTGCTTTCATTTTTATCAATAGAGCCTTACTCATTAAGATTTTAAATTTTAAATTATAGATTGGGTTACAATAGTTATTGTAGTATGGAAAGAAAAGTATTGTTTTGCTTTGTTGGCAAAACATTTGGGTGAGTTTCTGTGTTTATTTAGTGAACATCAACTAATAGAGCCTGTGATTCAAATCATGACTGAATACACTTTGATATAAATCCTCTGAGAAGATTTTTGAATAGAACCAATGGCTTTTCATTCCTCTAGAAACATAGCCTATCAAAGTTCAAATTCTAGAATCAGACATTCCAGCATTTAAATTCTGACGTACTGTTGGACTGCAAAAATTATCTTACAGTATATCCTGCCCCTTCATCTATAAAATTAACTCATAATTATTTCCACCTCATGATACTATTTTTAAGAGTGAAAGTGACACAGACAGTGCTAAACTCAGAAAAAGCAATCTTCAGAATGCAAGTTGTTAAAGTTGTTAATGAGCATATATTATCCTGCCTACCTGCTGCATCCACTATAAATTATGCCTTAAATTTCATGTCTGTTTTTTTTTTATGTCACTTGAACATAACGTGCAGATTCAGGACTATTGGAGGACAGACAGCATCTCACAGGTCTTTGTATTTATATTCCACAAGCATGCATGTACTTATGGTTTGCATGTGTTCTAATTACTTCCTCTGCAGCCCCAAGTGCCCCTCCCCAGTCTGTCACTGTGCTGACTGTCGGAAGCCACAATAGCACAAGCATCAGCATCTCCTGGGACCCTCCACCTCCTGATCACCAGAATGGAATCATTCAGGAATACAAGGTAGGCAGAACTGAAGAACAAAGCCCACCACCACCTCAGATAAGTTCTCGGGGGAAATCTTGGTACCCTATGGACAAGGCATATATACCCATAAAGGCTGTCTTGACCAGCTTATGAGTAAAGTGACTCAATCATTGGGTAACAAGAAGAAAGGAAAGGAAAGCATAGAGATAGAACTTAAAAGTCACAGTCACTGGCCTGGAGAGATGGCTCAGCTATTAAGTCTCTTGCTTGCAAAGCCTAATATCCTGGCTTAGATCCCCCAGAACCCTCGTAAAATCAGATGCACAAAGTGGCTCATGCGTTCGGGGTCCCTCTGTAGTGGCTGTAGGCCCTGTCACTCCAATTCTCCCTGTCTTCTATCTCTCTCTGCTTGAAAATATATTTTTTTAAAGTCACAGACACACCATAGTTCAATTGGACAATTAGAGGTGAAGAGTGGAATATTTTGTTTCTGAGAACATAAGTGTGGTCTGAAGCAATAAGTGTCCCAGATACCCAATTTATTATCTCAGAAGGATATTGAAGTTCAGGGAGGTAGGAAGGAGTGGGGGACAGGGAATTATGCACCCAATTCTCCACTGGAAGCTTCTATGTATTCAGTGAGATTTTAGGCCATATTTCCTTGGAAAACATGGTGGCTATTTTAGCAAAAAAAAATTAATATGTTATTTATTTATTTACATTAAGAAAGAGACACATGCAGAAAGAGGATGAGAGAGAAGAAAAAGAGAAAGAGAATGGGTACACCCGAGCCTCTAGGCACTGCAAGTGAACTCCAGATGCATGCACCCCTTTTTACATCTGGTTTTATATAGGTACTGAGGAATTGAGTCTCGGTCATTAGGCTTTGCAGGCAAACACCTTAACTGCTGAACCATCTCTCCAGCCCTGAAGCAACAAATTTTGGTTGGGGAAAGTAAAAAAATAATTTATTGAATCATTTCTGAAATGATGAATTTATTGCTGCTAAGAAAACTTGATATATGTTGTTTCATCATCGTCTTAGAGTTAAAGACGAAGAATGTGCCCTTCATAGTCAAGTGATGACACATTACACATGGACAAAACTGCATTAAGCTTTATAAAATCTCAAAATTATGATTTTTGATGTTAAGAATTTTTTTCTAGAAAACTGATAATAACATATCAGAGCCAGAAGTTCATAGGTGGTATATGAAGTTAGGATGCTTATTATTTTTTTAATTTATTAATTTATTTATTCAAGTATTCTTAAGTAGAATAATATAAAATCAGGAGTCAACTTGTTGAAGAAAATGGAGGCACTAAATGAATTTTTTTTAAATCCTACACATTTATAAACAAACACATAAGAAGGATAAGTATCTTATAATCTAATAAGTATATAAATTCTAACTTTTTACAGTTTTATGACATGCTCAACAGTAGATATTTCACCATTGTGGTGAATTTGCACGTGAATGAAGCTAGGAATTTGCTTTTAGATCCTCCAAGACTAATTATTCTAGTATTCTTAGTCAAAATATTAAGAATTTTGTATAACATTTCATGTATTTTAAATTTATCACATTTTAGTCATGAAGTATGTTTTCAGATGCATGTTTGATATACTTCCATTATATGAATGCAATGTCATATATGAAAAAAGAAACATGATTCAAAGAAATTATTTTACTAAAAGTATTCCAGGAGCTGACTGGTTACAGAAACAAGTCTTGTGTATTCATGCATATGTATATATGTATGTGCACATTATATAATATGAAAACAGATATGGATACACAGGGAAAATTTTATAGCCATTTTACAATAGCAGATCCTATAGCCCCCCAAATGTGCCCCAAAGTTTCATTTCTTCTTGAAGGTAAAGCTTCCCTACTTTTACATCATAGTTTAAAGATTTCTTAACATTTTATTTCGTGTGTGTTGTGTATGTGTGTGTTTTGATCATTACTAAGATTCATTACTGTCAATGTAAATATTGGCTTATTTCCATTTTAGCCAATATCTATAATTTAGGTCAATTAATCTTGTTTCAATATCTTTAACTTAGGACAATTAATCTTAACTACTTTTTTAATATGTTCTTAAATGAAATGCATATTACTGAGATTTGCACATGTTCACTTTGGCTAGTATAACTTGTGATCACATTTATATTTTGTGCACAATAAATATTGATAAGTCAGGTAGAGAAAAGTACATTTTTTATGCTCATCAAAATGCTATTTTTAACCATGGATCATTTTCAAGAGATGTTAAAGGAGCCATTGTACCTTCTAAATGACTCTTCATGACCCTTCAGTGATGGCAGTAACAAATACATGAACGTGGCTTAGTTTTTGCTTGTCACAATGCCCTCCCTATAACATACATACAAGCATGTAGATATAAACTGCAGAGGTTGGGCTATAGAATTTTATTCATAAATACTTCTTTAGGCTTGATAATTGACTGGTCACAGAAATGTATTCAATTTTAATAGCTTACTTATGAGAAATTAATATTCATATTATTGGTTTTTACTTTCCATTTCTGTAGATCTGGTGTCTGGGGAATGAAACACGATTCCACATCAACAAAACTGTGGATGCAGCCATTCGCTCTGTCATCATAGGCGGCTTGTTCCCAGGAATTCAGTATCGGGTGGAGGTGGCAGCCAGTACCAGTGCGGGGGTTGGAGTGAAAAGTGAGCCTCAGCCAATCATAATCGGTAAGTATCTGAAGGCGCTGTCTAAGCTTTACTGTCGGTCAGGGGACAGCTTGGCAGATTATGTCTTTGAAGCTACATCCAGCATGCAAGATTCAAGGTTTTACTGGTGGTTATTTGCATATCTGTGAGTATTCCTTGCCTTGGATTCCCTCTTGCAGATGGGTATTCGTTCAAGTTTCAGTCACTCTGGCAGTTCTAAGCTCTAAACTCTGACACACACAGATATGAACACACACATGTATACAGAGAAGTGACTTGCATGAGTGACCTTGGTCACTGGTTTGCTGGTACTACAGGGATGGAGGATATTTCTAAGGAGAAGAAAAGGCTCTTTCAGTTCTTCTCTTATTGCTTTGACATTGACTGGGACTTAAAGCACAATATTTTTCCTGGAGTATTCATATTTCAATCTTTTTTTTCAGAGTTAATAAAAACCATGACTTGGGTCTCTTTATTTTCTGAGAAGATATATTAAACAGAATATTGCCAATGTTCAGATATTACTTCTTTTTCAATATGTCTATTACACATAGATAGGTTTTACATTCACACATAATGTAATGTTTTTAGATTACACAAGTTTGCTTTGCTTTATATCAAAAGCACTGAAGATAAAAAGTTAAAGTATTACATCTTTTCGAAATTGCCTTTCCTTTCTTAATTAGTTGTTCAGACAGAATTAATTCTTTAACCTGAGGGAAACCTAAAAACTTGCCCTTCTGAGATTTTCTAAAATGAAGTGGAATAAGAAAGAAATACAGGTACACACAAAAAATGATTTAACTATGTAATGATATATATGTGTGTCATATATATACATGTATATATGTATGTATATATGTGATATATATGCATATATAATATAGCTATATATTGTATAAAACAGTTCTGCACATAAACACACATATTTAATTTATATTTAGAATTCATCATTTTTTTGAAACTACACATGAGGTCAGATGTATAGCTGCATACTTGAACCTATAGTTTATAATCCCAGCATTAGAGAGACTGATATAGAAGATCTTTGAGTTTGAGGCTAGTCTAGACTACCTAGTGAGTTTAAGGACAGCCAAAGGTATATAAGCAGATCTTGTCTCAAAAACAAAACAAAAGTCTGCTTATGAAACATTTGTGAGGAATAATTTTCTATGAAAATACCTAGGTAAGTAAATAGGTTATTTTAATCTGTTGCTATTGAATAATTATGGCATACATGGATTGACTTAATATAATTATTTTTACTCAAATATAAGGTTACTGAATAACTATATTTCTCTTTAATGATCCTTTCTTACCTTTTGTGACAAAATATTTCTTAAGTCAAGGGAAGTTTATATTTTTCTCTTTTTTTCTAATGATTATTTGCTTCACAATATTTTGGAGATGTCTTGCTCTTTGCTGAAAGTGAAAATTTGAATGTGAGCAATTTACAAAGCTCATATTATGAAAATCATAGATATAAACTAAAAAATTAGTGAATAAAATAATAGAGATAATTTGTTATTTTTAAATTAAATAAAATTCTTGACATACTGTTTTCAAAATGATGAACTCCCAAATGAATTTTGAACACCTTATATATTTGTGGTTTTTTTTCATACAAGTATTTATATAGTTCATGAATTAAAACAATCTTGCAGGTGACTTTCCAATCCCGTGTTCAGGTGATTAAAATATGCTCTATTCAGGAAGTAATCACAAACAAAATAATAGAAATGTGGTGTTTGAAATGAGGACACATGCGTATGTAAGTCCGGCTTGACACAGAAAAGACTATGTCCTCCAGAGATTTATTTCTTTTTAATACCTACTGTTGTATTGAGACACCTGCTAATTGTTTCTTTAATTATCCCTCCATATCAGCCTACACATCATGTCTGATAGCATTATCTACACAACTGTTTGTTACTGCTTAGTTCAATGCTGATGTACTGATGGCTTATCTCGTTTTCAGTTTGAATTTATGCCTCCTGTTCTGTCTGTTCAGTACTAAGAACAGCACTGAAAGTGACTCAAAGCCTTCCTCCTTTTCTCCTTGTTTTAATTAAATTATTATGTATTGACATTTGATATAAGTTATAGTTCATAATTTTACATTGTTCCTAAGCCAGAATATATAAATTTTCATCTGTTTCCTTTCATTTTAGCCTTCATTTCAAAAAGTACTGAGAAGAGACAATTAATTAAAATATTGTAAAAATATAATGTAGAACTTTGCACAAACTTGAATTTTAGATTATTTTATTACCTTTTTCTAGAGGAAAGTAGATTTAACACAAATCTCTCCTTAATTCTGTGCCATTACATTGCATCTGCAAACATGCAAACAACTTTATTCACATAGGTAATAGTCAGATAGCACCTCACACACCAAAAGTATATTCACTTAAAGTTTTCTAAAAACTTCCTTATTAATAAAGCTTTTGAATTGTCTTGTTATAATTTATCATTTTCACACTTACAGTGTATAGTTGATAATTTTTAGAACAGGTGAAAACTTTCAAAGAAATAGATACAATTGAATCTGATGTGTCTAATTAATTTTTAGTCCAACAAATTAGTTTTGTTCTTCATTACTCTCCAATGGGAGAGAGACATTCCATTTCATTATACTTTTTTGTCTTCAAGAACAATGGAGCATTACAGGTCACACCATCTTTGTCTATGTTCTCATTAATCCAACTGACAACACTGTTTCAGAAATACAAGCTGAGTAAGACAAAGTAATACAATTTCACTTACATACATATTATACCATACTGAATAGAATACTTTGTTGAAGCAACAAAAATGAAAGGCAGTTTTTCTCTTCCCCTTTATTTTCATTTTAAAAATATGCATTTAATTTTTTGCAAGCAGAGAGATAGAGGAAAGACAGACAGACAGAATGGATGCACCAGGGCATACAGCCACTGCAAAAGAACTCCAAATGCATGCACCACCCTAAGCATTTGGCTTTATGTAGGTACTGGGGAATCAAACTAGGATCATCAGGCTCTTCAGGCAAACACCTTAACCACTGAGCAATCTGTCTAGCCCTCTTTTATTTTTAATAATCAATAATCAAGAAAGTCACCAGATATATTGAAGATATGTGATAAATACAGTTTTCTGAAAAGCCCTTAAAATAGCCCTGAATATTACATGGACCATAATTTGATTCAAAAGAAAAATTGTGTTCCTACTAGCTTTTCCATAAATATCACCACAATGAATCCTCACAAAATATATAGGAAACATAGTGCACAATACCATACACGTCAGAAAATGAGAGCTTACCATGCCTTTAGTGGGATACGCTAGACTGTGCATTTATATTTTCCTTGTGATGTAGCTTCTGGCATTCATTTTTGATTAGGGACTAACAAGATATGAAGTTGACAATGGGAAGCACTTTATTCTTAGTATCTAAATGTTTTAGTCTGCTAAATAATCATCCAAATCTTTTAATTCATAGATGATTCTAAGTGTTTAATATCAATTTAAAACATGAGTAGAGATTTTTTAATTGCCTATGAGAGATCCATATTTCCTAAACATAAACATATCTAGAATAATCTTAGTTCAGAATCAAACTTATGTTCTATGACTACCTTGATATTAATTTTAAACTTCCCTTTCATACTCAGATTTCGAGAATTGTAATATTGGTTTTAAATATTATTAAATAACACATTTTACCATGTCTTAATATTTCTTAAACTAATTGCATTCCTATGCATAATTATAACTGTTTTAGTTAATAGTTTTCATGTCTTCTGGAAAATTAAAGAATATACAAAAAAATAAACCACAGTTGTTTTTCATTAATAATATAAATTTACATTATAAATTGTGTTCTTGAAAATAGACTTTGAAGAAGGAAAAAAATTATAAAATGTATTAGTCCTTCTTATGAGAATTCTTTTTATAAGAATTATATTAAATATCACTTTACCTCCTTACTTCAAGAAAAGTTGATGTTATTTCAACCCCTAGTAGTCATTTGAGTCATTATTTATAAGGCTGTAAATCTAGAAGTTGTTCAGAATCTATTCTTAGCAAAACAAAAGAAAGCCATGTTCTTCACATATGTGAAAACACCATTTGATTCTTCTTTCTAAACTCATAAACTATGCATATCAATAATTGAATAATTGTGACCTATGCAGGACCAACACATATTACTTGGGCTTGAAGTGGGTTTACTATGCCTTGGATGCACCATACTTGGATTGCTATGATTATGTGTCTTAAGGTTTGTCAAGTTCTGTTGTTTCTTCCCCAGGGGGACGTAATGAGGTTGTGATTACTGAAAACAATAACAGCATAACAGAACAAATCACTGATGTTGTGAAGCAACCGGCCTTCATAGCGGGCATTGGCGGTGCCTGCTGGGTAATCCTCATGGGCTTTAGCATCTGGCTGTACTGGCGAAGAAAGAAGAGAAAGGGCCTCAGCAATTATGCTGGTAAGAGATGATTTTGAGTTTTTAAAACCCCTTACCTTTTGGAATGTGATGGCATGAGAGGAAGCAATGGAAGGGAAGAACACATGAATGATTTGGGCTGGTTGTATAAACCTTCTTTGCAAAATCCAAGTATCAGCAATGTGCTTCAGTGCATTGCTATGACCAAGGCATTTTCTGACCATAGGCCGTCTCGCTGCACGTATCTCCAGTGAAATGTAGCAAGAGGGCACGCTGATAAAATGCTCAACTGCTTTTTAAGCTAGCACTTCAAGATCACAAAGAGAGAGAGAGAGAGAGAGAGAGAGAGAGAGAGAGAGAGAGAGAGAGAGAGAGACAGACAGACAGACAGACAGACACAGAGAGAGAGACTACACACTAGGAAGATATCCTTTGACAAGTAGTTTAGGCAAGACATTTACTGAACTACTCAGAAATAAAGGAAAGATTAGGACTATAACTTTTAGTATGTCACACTACAAATGACACTAGGAAATGTCCCAGATGGAAAATACAGACAAACAAAAACATCACCAGAATTCAGGAAACCGATGAGGCGTGAATTAAGAGATTTACTCATCACTTAAATGGAGGCTCTATTTCCATGTGAATGAGTCTCATCTCTCTAATAAAGGAGAAAAAGGCAGCAAAGGGAGTAGAGGAAAGCAGAAATAGCTGCAGGAAAGAAAAAACAAAGACCTGGTGTCATCTATATGTTTTCAAAAACCTTTATTTTATAATCCAGGAAATCCTTGCAAGGATGTCAGACACTGTCATCAGGATTTCTGCAGGAAAGGAAGTCACTATGGGATGAGGGTTTGGAGATGGAGGGAGAGAGAGGAAGAGGAGAAGGAGGAGATGGAGGGAAGGGAGAGAAGGCAAGCAAGTGGATGAAAGTACAAGGGAGTGATTGAGAGAATGTACTCAGAACTGAACTTGTGTTCAAGCACAGCTGAAATCGCAATTCCTTCTTGTTCTTTTAACTAACGACAGCACTATAAAGATGCAAACAATTGTTTATACTTTCGAAAATTTTCATGGAAATTATTTTAATATCTCCCTATGGATGTGTGAAATGTTTTTGAGACACTATTGTTCAGTCTTATATTACTAATATGTAAAAAACTCCTCTAACAAAGCCGGCTTTTTCACAACATTAAAGCAGCCTTAATACTCACCCACCAGGACTCAGGGAACTGAGTGGAAGAGGGGGCGGAAAGATTGTGAGAGTTGTGGTGGGGGAGAATATCAGAGGCATGGCACCCCTCAGTAATAACACACTAGGGCCAGGAGAACCAGGCTGAGTGATAGGCTATCCAAGGTCCCCTACCACAAAGACCGATCCAGATGGCCCACAGAGGAGGATATCCAGCTGACTGGGGATGGGGAAGGGGGGCAATGGGGAATTGGGGATAACAACTCATTGTTGGCCCACTAAACAATGTAACTCATTATGGACAATAAAAAAAAAAGCCGGCTTTTAAGGCTCTTAAGCTTCCCAAAAATCTCAGAAAACAAAGATGTGATATAATGTCTAAATAGTTCACAGTGTAATAGCACACGCCTTGTTGTCTTCCTTGTGATCTGAAAGCATTAAATATGATCATTTGATTATAACATTGTGTCTACTATCTATATCTCATGAAATATTATTTATCAGTTAGTGATCAGAAGTGGAGTATCGATGATATTATCCAATACTAGGAAGTCTCTGTGCTTGAGGATGGACCACTTCCACGTGCTTCCTTCTCAGTGGCCTCTGTCTACTTTATTTGTCAGGCTTGGTTATCTGCTTGTCAAATCTAAATATCAAATCATTATATGAATTAGACATTCTTCCCAGAGAGGAATGTTCAGGAATGACTGCTGAGTATCAGAGTGATGAACATGAAGAGTTTTCAATGCCCTTTGTGGTCCTGGCCTCTCCCTTCACTTGGTGGATATCTCCCATCTCCTCATCGGTTTCATCCATCACTGTGTTAAGTCTTCTCAATGACACACTCACATAAATGTTAGGACACATTGGGTGTCCCTGTTTAAATGTAATGACAATGTTGCATTCAGTCCTTCTTTGGACTTCATGATAATTATGGAAGACAGACTGTGCAAGTTACTTCTGTGAAAAGTTTTAACATATTCACACGTGAAATAATGCCTTGTTAACCTCCATTCTTGTTTATGCACTCACTCCTAATAGATAAATCAGCTCTCATCGTTCGCATAATACAATTACATCATTCAGACTTTCACTCTTTTTTTCTAACAGGCTATGCATTTAATTTGAAAGTATCTGTAGGTCTTTGAGCTTGAAGAGAAGAGTACATTTCCCCATCTCATTTCTCATTGTGATTGATATCCTTCCACCAGGAGAAGTGCTCATTCAGATGCTCTTTGCCCTTCAAATATTTTGGAAGAAGTCCAAGCCAGAGAAAAACCTTTCAAAACTTCCCTACTTAATTGATAGATGGCTGGCTCTCTGAATGGAGTTCCCTTCACCTAGTAATTTGCCTCTAGCAACCACTGTTCTCTCCTGCTACATGTGAAGAAAATGAAGAATTTGCCAGACCCCAGGGAACTAGCCTTGCATATCTAGCTCGAGATACTTTCCATTACATTTTCCTCTGAAATAACCTGTCCTCCACCTTCTTAAAATTTCACGGCCCTGCCCTATACATCTCAGAGAATTAGGGATCTTAAGCATAAATGAAGAGCGATGAATGTATTTTCATATTTTTAGAATTCTGGTTTTCTACAAATGAGCTAATGACCCATGTGAAAAGCATAGAGTTAATAAATAGCAATTTTTATCTGAATTTTTACGTGTTTTATAAAATTTATAGAGAGAATACTCCATTCTAATTGGTTCAATTTATAGTTTGGTTCTCATTTAAAAATTCTCTTAGAATTTAGTAATTTTACAGGCATGAAAACTATGTCCAATAAAATCAAAACAATGTGGCTTTAATCATAAACTGGAAAGCCTTGTGTCTCTGCTCTTTCACTTCATGGTAATATCTTTACAGCCTCAGTCTACGTCTGTGCAACTTCTAATGTTGGCCCAGGGTAGTAGTTAGTAGTCAAAATGGGTTTTTTGGGGGAGGGGGTTGGTTTTTCGAGGTATGATCTCGCTCTAGTCCAGGCTGACCTGGAATTCACTATGTAGTCTCAGGGTCGCCTAGAATTTATGGCAATCCTCCTACCTCTGCCTCCTGAGTACTGGGATTTAAAGTTGTACACCACCACTCCTGGCAACTAAAATGGTTTTAATAATTGGTCAATCTTAGAATCTATATTTACATCATTGTAGAAGCTACCTTGTCACTGCTGGGACAAATCTGTTGACCAAAGTAGCTGATAAGAGAAAGGGTTTATTTCCCCTTAAAGTCTCCAGGGAAAGTTTCATCACATCAGTGAAAAGCACAGGATGAGCCCAAACAAGGAGCCCATGTCAGAGCTCGACAGCAATAGCAAAGAGAGAAGACTAAGGAATCTATCTGTGAGCACCCAGTTGACTGGGCCAATATTCATCAAGGTTCACCCCAGTGACATTCCTCTTCTAGTAAGGTTCCACCTTGCAAATGCATTAACAGTTTCCAAATTGTCCTATTCTATGGTGGACATTTCACATTCAAATCACCACAGTTCTGGCATAGCATAATTGCTTCATCTTATTCAAACTGTGATCATGAACACTCTTGATGCAATCATTAGGTGTCATAGTCTCTTAATAAAGCTACACAACTGATCAGGGATGGGGAAGGGGGGAATTGGGGAAGTCGGGATAACAACGCATGGTTTGCCCACTAAATAATGTAACTCATTATGGACAATAAATATTAAATTTTAAAAAAAAAGCTACACAGATGGATTGTACGGCAGGTCAAATTTAGTTAAAGTGTTGCCTTGTTCTAAGTCTCTTCTAAACTGATGGAGGTGAAATAGGGACAAGAGTAATTACCAGGAATGGTGTAGTCAGGTCCATTTTGCTGAGATGAACACCTAACCAAACATACTTTATGGGAGGAAAGGAATTCTTTCAGGCTTAGACAGTCTAGGAGACGTTCCATCAATGGCAGAAGAAGTTGGCTTCTTCCCATAGGTCGAAGCAGACAGATGTCACCAACAGCCAGCACCATAAAACTTGAACAGCCACAGCTCAAACTGCCCTCTCCCAATGTTTGGGCTGGAATCAAGATGAACTCCCAAACATACCTTAGGGCTGGGCCCCAGGATCCGCCCCTGGTGATACTTCCTTCATCTGTGGCCAGAAACCCAAGTCACAATATTATATTTTAATAAGGCACCTGAGTCTATGGGCCATACATTTACACGAACACATTCAAACTTCCACAGGGAACCATAGGACAATCTTGCAGGGTTAGACTCTAAATCCCCACGTAGGAAAACATAACCCAGTGAATTTCACTTGCCGTCATTTTAAAAATAAATATTTTCCCTTTTTTCTATTTTTTTTAATTGAATTTGAAAACTTTGAAAGGACTTTAAAAAGGACTACTCACTAGTGAGAATTTCCTTCGGGTATCAGAGTATTTGATGTACTTATCATCAAATGCTTAAGGCTAAAACCTAGATTTTTAAAAGGAAATATCCAGAGTCAAATATAAAGTTAAAATTTGAAATCATCTTTGAAGAAAATATAGATTAAACATGTTCTGTTTCTTTGTGCATTAGAAGCTGAGACAACATTGCACATTAGCTTTTTGTCTTGTTTTTTTTTGTTCACATTTTGCCCTTATTTAAATTATTCAGATATAAACTCATATATACATACACATACTTTGCCAGGAGTTGTGAGTTCTGGGTTAGCTTGGGCTACAGTGAGATCTGGACAAGAAAGAAAAGAAAGGAAGGAAGGAAGGAGGGAGGGAGGGAGGGAGGGAGGAAGGAAGGAAGGAAGGAAGGAAGGAAGGAAGGAAGGAAGGAAGGAAGGAAGGAAGGAAGGAAGAAAAGAAAAGAAAGGAAAGGAAAAGAAAAGAAAAGAAAAGAAAGGAAGGAGAGAAAGAAAGAGAAAGAGAGAGAAAGAGAAAGAGAGAGAAGGAAGGAAGAAAGAAAAGAAAGAGACAGAGAAAGAAAGAAAACAAATGGTATGAAGTGTTAATTTCTTCACTAACAATCTCCTTGGCACTTCATGGGGGATTTCAAGCTATATGAAGAATGCCTGAGTTTATTCAATGTGAAAGAGATTTGGAAAGAAAATGAATAAATTATTAAGTGGTTTTTTAAACAAAATAAACATTTGATGATATTTATAATAGTTTTGGTCAAAAAGCAAATAAAGTAACTTTCATGACAATTAAATATACCATAGATTATATATGACTATTATAATCGTTTATGAAGATTACATGGCTCTTTCAAAGTTATGTTACATATTTTTTCCTACTGAACTCATCAAGTGACAATAAAAGTCTATGTACTTTTTCTTTTAGCAGGGTAAGTTACATTATATGAATTTTATCTAGGAAGATAATATGCTATAAAACTCATATTTAACATGAGTAAGCAAATCATAGAATGATAAATGCTTCATGTATAGTTTTCTAAACTGCTCCTGCAGTAGATATTATGTGACAAAGCTGTCCAAAGTCAGCTAAGTGATCTGATGGAAATTTTACACTCATAGACTTATTTAAAGGGAAAAGGAGATTTGTCTACATTCATATTTGAGAAATAGCTTATCAGTAAAGGGAAGGAAGCTGGATGCAACATGAAAGTTTCCACTGGGCATAGGAAAATGTGACTGTCTAGAGATAGGCACTCTGAAAGCTTTCTACCTCAAAATGTCAATTTACCCTGGAGTTTCATTTCCTTTCTCCTTCACTTCCATCAGGCAAAAAAGGGGATTATTTCTGTCTAGTAATATAAGAGGTACTTTATGTATGATATAAACATCTTTCATATTAACTGCTTCATAAAAATTGAAATAAGTTAATTTTTCATGCATTTACAAAACATTTTAGGATGCGATGTCTATGGAACTTTTTGGAAATCTTAGTACTATTCATCGAATTTCAGTTATACACTCTTTGGAGATTAGTCCCTACTAAATTTGGGATGTTAGTAGAAACTACTTCTTGACCTCTAATCATAGTTATTCCAAATATGTTTCTGATAAACATAATTCTGCTGCACTGTAATTTTAAAATCTGTGAAAAGAGCAGCATTGCCTACCCATCTATCCTCCTCCCCACTCCGAATTTCTTTTGGGTTCAAGGCAAGTATTTCTTTGAAATGAGAAGTATTTCATAATTGTTTTCATTTTGTCATGCCATTGTTTCTGTCATCCTCTCTTCGTGCACACACAGAAATGCTCATACACTTGCTAGGGATTCAACTTGTTCCTCCTGACGTACACTCTCTAGAACTAAGGTTCTCTTAGTCTGCTTTTCAAATGGAATGTATATATATATATATATATATATATATATATATATATATATATATATATATATATATATATATATATATA